>CM074719.1:168915274-169500274 GCA_037306005.1 Rhinophrynus dorsalis | reverse complement strand
GGGTTAAAGGGATAGTAATACTTAAAATGTAAAAAAATATATGTTGTAGGGTTTATCCCCCTGAGTAAAACAAGAGTACTCCCACTGCTGAAAGGTGTTTCATTCAAAAGTTATTAATTTTCGAAGTTGAGCTGTCCATAGGATCGTGTAGCAACAGGGCCACTGTACAATTTCAGGCCACTGTGATATTGCACCTAAAAAATTAAACTTTGAAAATTAATAACTTTTGAATGAAACACCTTTCAGCAGTGGGAGTACTCTTGTTTTACTCAGGGGGATAAACTCTACAACATATTTTTTTTTACATTTTAAGTATTACTATCCCTTTAAACAGTAGCTTGTAAAAGTATATAAATCTATTGCAGACACATTGAGAATGCTTAGGCCACACCCACAATGATATGCCTATTGATGCAAGCTGTATCATTAAAAAGTTATTACACTTCAAACTTGCATTTGTTTTGGGGGGTACAGTTCTTCCTTCTCTGAAAATGACTGTCAATTGACTGCTGTAGCAACAACACCACTCTAAAATGGTGTCATGTCAACTGCAATAACCTTTGACCAAAGCATCTTCTAGCAGCAGGAAGTCTTGCAAAATATAAATTTTTTTATAATAACCCCTTAATGACCACCCGATCCGGCAGGGGGCGGCCATTAAGGGTCACTGCACTGCCATCCCAGAATTCCATGATGAGCCAAGAGCGTCACCGATCCTTAATGTCCAGACCAGCGTGACAGTCCTGGCATGTCACACTTCGCTAAGGTGTTAAGCAATAGTTTTCATTTAAGTTGGTCCATTAACAAATATCACCAACAAACGTAATTCTCTTCAAGACAAATACAGCTATTAACAGGTTGATTTCCATGGTGTTCAAAATGAAGAAAGTATTACAAACATGAAATGTTGAAAAGTAAATACATTATGGCAGTTCTATCCCCTGGCATGCTCGAGAGGTCTCTAATGAATTACTTCAGAATGAGTTGAAGGCCTATATAGTATCCAAGGGGTTAAATAATATGCCAGATGGCAGTGTGTTTAACCCTTTGAGTGCCAGAAGGGTGCTCAATGCATTACGGAGTTTGATATAATAATATTGAAATCCGAACATACCATAATGGTGTCCTTGACCTGAGCTCTAATCACCGGGCCAAGCAGTCCAGCTTCAATGGACTTAGATGCACGTGTTTTAAAGGTGTGGTCAGTATATTCTCTGTAGATTGTTTTTTTATACATGTGCTGGTAGTGAGTCCTGTTGATGAACAAAAGACACAAGCTTCACAATGAAACAATGTGACAAGGAATTTTGACACTAGAAGACGAGCAATTTTGGATTTTTTAGTATGCCTTTGTTTCACATGGATTTTTCCTCTAATTCTTTTAGTCCACTCACACAACTTATATACCATTTTTTAAGCATAAATATGGGTTTCTTTTGATACCACAGTTATACGGATAACTCACCATTTCAATGGATAAAAATAAAAAAATTTGAAAAAATTTAAGAAAAACAACTTTTTATAAGTTTTCCTGTCATAATTTGCGCTCAGTTGGTTAATTTTTAATAGAAACTGGATAAAAGGCATGAACAGTGATTCACACCTCCCAAATGTCCCTTTTTAGAGGGGTACTGTCCCTCTGAGGTGAAAACCCCTATGTGCCTCATTCCCTCTCTGGTGTCCCTCTTTTAGGTGATAAGACTATGTGGTGTGTGCATACATGTTTTACATTGCTACATAGTAAAAAGACATATTAATGTTTGTTTGTTAGTCTGTGTAAATAAAATACTTTGATCTTGCTCTAAATAATGTATTCAGTGACACAATGAGGTGGCAGTAGATTATCAAGGGATCAAACCTGCTCTACCTCTAGTTCTGCCATAGCACCTAAAATTTTATTAAAAGTTCCTCTCATTGTGGCCATTTCCCCTGTGGGGATTGTGCTCTCTGCTTCTCTCTTCCTAATGATCACTGTGAGGAAGAGAGAGAGGCAGAGAACACTGACAAAAGCAATTTATGCTATACATTGCCTTTTTCATTGACTCAAATTGCACATGTGATTCCTGTAGCAACGATTATGTGTGCTGGGAAAGGCTGAAACTGACTGCTTCAGTCCTGGAGCAGTCAGTTACAGAGCTCTCCGCATGATCACAGTACGCCTAGGGGCTCGCTGCGATCATGAAGTCTATGATGGACCAGGATCATCACCTGTCCTTAAAGGATGGAAATTTGTGATCAATCTTGCCTGTCACTCATCATTAGTGGGTTAAAGAAGAAATAATGACCTCTAATAATAACCCTTACTTACGTCACTATGGCCATAAAATGTAATGTGCACTATGAATGTTGTCCTCTCTTCAGTTGAGGACAACATTCATAGTGCACATTACATTTTATGGCCATAGTGACGTAAGTAAGGGTTATTATGCTATGTCCATGGAGGCAGACATCACAGTTGTTAGCAAGATTGTAGCGGCCCAAACTCTGCTCACCATACATGGTTATGTTGACCCTTACCGACCAGAGGGGTGTGCAATGCATTACGTTCAATTTATACCTGCTGTGAGGGAGGCTTTACTGCTAAACTTCTCCTAACACGGTCTATGATAGAGTGAGATCCTATAACTTATTTTTTGGTCAAAAATGGATGTGTGAAGCTGTTCTCCCATCCTATAGAAACACTTATCAATTGCCTTTGGTTTTGATGCTTGTAAAGAGTGACAAGATGAATTGCAGTTAATTTATCATAATTAGTATTTATTCTTCTGTCCAGAAAGGCTTTTTCTCTAATTTCTGACAGTTTACAGACAATACCGCATTACTTTTTTGAGATGGCTGTCAGTCTTAACAAAAAGAACCCTGTATGCTTGCACATGGCATCTTTAAGACAATGTTTTTTAAATGCGAAAAAAAGATTTTGCAGATGGTTGCTCAGTGTACAGGATATTTACTGGTAAATTAATATTATCCTATTTCATATCTACATGTTAATGAGGTTGATGTACTATGACAAATTGGCAGAATTATGGGGCAAATCAACTGCACCATTGGGGTCAATAATATTTCAATTGATTTAAAGGAATATTTTAACCCCTAGAATGTAAGAGAGCCCCATTTAAATCAATATGAATTTGAGGAATTTGTATTTGGCCCCATGATACAGTTGGTTAACTCCAGAACTGATCCAGTCTTCTTGGTACATCAGTCTCAATGTTTCCTTACTTCAGAACGTGCTCTCATCTGTATCAGATTTGTTTAAGGAAAATGAATTCATATATTTTTTCTAATACACCAATAATTTGAAATGTTACTTCGTAAGTTTTTGGGACCATGAAAAAAACTTAGTATTAAATCATGGACCCCTGATTAGCAGTACAGTGAACATCAAATCAAGTTTCTATTGTACTCCTTGCAGCTGAACATATGCCCACAGTGTGCTCAGTGTGATCAGTCTGCCTCGTATGGTTTAGTACTCAGATGCTGCATGAACCAGATTAGGAGAGTAGAAAATTCTGACAATTACAAAGTCAATCTGCACCACAGAACCTAGACAGCATGATATCATAATGCAAATTGTTTGTACATTTTGGCTTAAAAAAAGGTACAAGAACATTTGCTACATTTTGTACTTGGTATTAAAACTGCTGTCATTATGATTTACACAAGCAATATCCCCCATATTTACTACAGAATATTCTTATGGCGTGATGCAAGAAACATTTGAATTGGATATGTGCGTAGATAGATTTTGCGCATGTTCTAATCCAAGAAGCTAAATACCGAACGCTTCTTGAATTGCGCATAAAAAAAATCCATTTTACAACAACAGTACACAGACATATAAATTAATTCGCAGTAGCAGTTCCTGCATTAGCTGCATTCTCTATTCCACTCACACAGATTCGTTAATCTTAGCCACACCCACAAAAAATAAATATACGCAGCCGTTCGCTAATCTTGAATTTTCATGCGCAATTCAAAAAAATCATGTGCAAACCTATTCCCTAGTGGTTTTCACATGGGAAATAGCGATTGCGCACGTTTCCTGCATCACGCCATTAGTCCCTTACGCTGAAGAAAAGATTATGCATTCATATACTGGGAGAGATAAAGGAACCTGCCTAATGCTCGCCTACCACCATACTTTCAATTTTCTAACAAATATTTTTTGGCTTCAAACTATAGATAGACAGACAGACAGACAGACAGAGAGACAGGCTGACAGACAGACAGATAGATAGATAGATAGATAGATAGATAGATAGATAGATAGATAGATATACAGACAGATACCGCTTAGGGCAGTGGTAGCCAACAGTGCATGTTTTCAGGATATCCCTGAATAAGCATAGGTGGACTAATCTTCTGAGGTAAATAAAATGAGTACCATTAAATTGGGTAATAATATCTATACCCCCAGGACATACTTGAAAATGAGAGACAATCTCAATGTATCCTTCCTGGTAAAATACATTGATATTATTTTTAAAGTTACTGAGCTATTAACCTTTTCAGTTCCAGAGGGGTGTGCAATGCATTGCTCACTCCTCTGGCATTCAAAGGGTTAATTAATCCACCTGTGCTGATCATCCTGAAAAACATGCACTGTTGGTAGCTATTGAGGACCAAGGTTGGCTACCCCCTGCCCTATGCCACTTAAATCAAGTTCATGAGTGTATAGCTTGAGACATTAGCGTGACTTCCTCACCAGATGTCTAACCAAGAGCTTTCTCAACAAGAAATTTCTCAGTGCAGTGTTTACATATTGCATTCTTGGTACTGTCGATGTAGCAAGAACTATTGCACCTTTCTTCCTGTATGCCCCACGATGTGTAGAAACAGCATCACAATGTGAGAAATAATGAAAAATGAATTACAATACTGTGCATCTGAACATGTGCTCACTGTGTACTGAGTCAGGTGCCCACAGTAATGTGTGCCAATCTTTATATGCAAGTGGTGTGGCTCAGCTGTGAATAATGGACACCTGATTAGCTGTACAGTGCGCATCAAATAAGGTGTCTAATGCTCTCCTTGTGGCTAAACTCTGCCCTCTGTATGGTCAGTATGGTCACTTAGCCTCTGGTTCTTACTACTTTCCCCACACATACACAATACTAGGAGCATTAAGAATTACTGCAGTTACATTGTCAATCGGCACTGCAGAACCTAGGCAGCGTTATCCCATAATTTAAATTTACATGCATTTTGGCTTGGGAAATGTGAGATAGCTTTTGCTACAGTAGTACCTTGGTGTTAAAATTTTCCAATTTTTGTATCGTTTGCACATTAAACATTTGAAATCTGAGATTTCTTTCAATTAATTATTAGAATGTTTATTTCTGCTTTAATGACAACTATCACATTTTATTAACCCTTTGTGTGCCAGAGGGGTACACAACGCATTGCAAAGCAATGCGTTGTGTACCCCTCTGGCAGTCAAAGAGTTAAGTGTGTGTCTCTGGGAGGCCAGGGGCTGGGCTGCACAGCCACAAAATGGCTTCTGACAGCCATTTAGATGGGTAGAAAGCTGACCCCTTGGTTGGTAGTGGGGCTGGACACAAACAGAAAGTCTATGTCTCAAAGGCATAGGCTTCACTATTTGCAGGTGCATACACCATTGGTGGGCAACCTGAGTCCCTCCAGCTGTTCAGTATAACAATTCCCAATATCCGCAGCTAGCCAACAGTTGGCTGGTGATTATGGCATTTGTAGCTAGCCCTGAACAAATATTGGGCCTCAGGTTGCTCACAACCCCCACACACTACTAGATTCCGGTTACAAACCTTATTTGTATGATCCATTCATATCAACTGAATCTTTGTGGATTAAATGTAGACTTTAACTGAGATTATAATCAGGATATAATATAAAAATATATATAACTAGACACTCTAGACTACTGTTTGAAGGACTCCTTCCTAAATAAACTCATTTGTTAAATTAAAAAAACAGTTATTCATATGGCAGGGGTTGGCAACATTTAGCTCTCCTGCTGTTGGGGACTACAACTGCTATGTGCCACAACCAGTCAATTGCTACCCCTGGTATATGTATAACTGGGAACTTTCTTGTCCCAAGTCCCTGTAGAAACACTGGGCAGTTGGGGATCGGAGTGTCCAAATGGTATGACTTGCTTCATAATATGGGCAGGGCTTAGTCAGGAGGGGGATTTGGAATACTAGAAGAAGGAGTTTACCATGGAATGGGTGTGAAAGTTGGTAGAATGGTGTAGCAGTGGGTGTAACAGGAGTAAAAGTGGATGGAGGTACCAATGAACTCTCTGAGTAGTGGAATCAGTACCTTTCCCTGGAGGCCCGGTAGTTCAGTCTGAAAACCAGTCTCCAGTGCAAGTCTGGAGATTTCCCAGGTATGGCTATACATCTCTTTTAAAGGGGAACTATCATCTGTATTAATGTTGCCTTTATTCCAATGCTCCTTTGCATTGAACCTATAAACTTTTTTTTATTATTAAATATAATCCTGTATTCTCTGCATTTAGATTTAATGCGGTGATGTCACTTCAGTACAGGCTGCAGTACAGCTTTGTATCGCAGCCTGTCAATCTTCGTCTGTGCCCCTCCCCAATTACTGCCTTCTTCCCACCTTCTCAGATGACTGAGGATTTTTCCATGTGAGCTGGAGTGCTCTCTTACCAATGAGACCACTCCAACTCACACTGAGGAAGCCTCCATCACAGCAGGAGGTGAGAATGAGTCACTACATGGGGAGGGGGAAGCAGATGAAGATGAACAGGCTGTGGGGCAGATTTGACCTGCAGCCTGTCCTAAAGTGATGCTACAGCATTAAATTTAAACACAAATATCTCGGAGAATACAGTATTATATATATATATATATATATATATATATATATATATATATATATATATATAAAATTTACAGGTTCAGTACAAAGGACCACTGGAGTAAAGGAAACGTTAATACAGGTGAAAATTCACCTTTAAGTCCTTTGAACTGAAAAGCATTGTTGACCTCTCTAGCACATACTGGTTCTCATGCTTTTTGATGTAACACCCTCTTTTGGTTTTTACCTAACCTCGATGGCCCCCTTTTTTATTTAAATTAATTTAACCCTTTGTACATGTATTTAGATTCTGAATGTATTTACATTTTTCTTGTTTTGTAACATTATGAGGAAACAGATTCATGGGACATCATTTTCTTTGCCACTGACATTTCTATAAACTGATATATAGGGAGGCTCCCCATTAATTCTTTGAGTACCAGAGGGGTATGTGCTGCACACCCCTCTGGCAATCAAAGGGTTAAACAT
Organism: Rhinophrynus dorsalis; assembly: GCA_037306005.1. Classification (NCBI taxonomy): domain Eukaryota; kingdom Metazoa; phylum Chordata; class Amphibia; order Anura; family Rhinophrynidae; genus Rhinophrynus; species Rhinophrynus dorsalis. Next base: position 169,492,978 of record CM074719.1, on the reverse strand, counting down.
GTATGTATCATAAGTATAGACACGGCAGACTGCGCTCTTCACGCCTGTTTTTTTAATCAGCTTTTCTCAAACTTCTGACCATGATGGCTTTTTAACAATACATATATTGTTATGTTGAATAGCTACTCAGAAGTCTGGGGCAGAAACAAAGTCTCGCGTTGCTCCTTAAAAGGATAGTACTGTTTCACAAAAAAAGCAGGTCCAGTTAATCTTCATCATAGTACTTGAGCTATAGTGAGTGTTATTTCAATAGTGTCAGAGTTGTAGTTCAAGAGTAGTTGAATGATAATGTATCCCCCTCCCACCCCTTTTACCTAGTTTAAGACACCTCCCATCAGATGTGGAATCTGGTCCTAGGACTAGACAACTCACAGCAAAGGACAATCTTCTTACTATGAACTGCCCCACTTGACAGGTTTTTCAGGTTTCTCCTTATGATCACTGAAGATGGTCCCTCTCTGAGATCCATCCGAACAGTCTTACTGCTCTGAGGTGAGCAGTATTACATCAGTAAAAGGGGCGGAGGGGGATACTTTATCATTCAATTACTCTTGAACTACAACTCTGACAGTACTGAAATAACACTCTACGTGGCCCAAATAATATGAATATTAATTGGAGCTGCTTTTATTAAGAAACATTACCATCCCTTTAATGTGCCTCACATACCCCATCACTGGGTTAATATAGCATAGACTCTCACCTGTCTGGAGTTTCTGTTTTTCCAGTAATGTAATCCCATAGCACTTCTTCCGCTGCTATGTAGAAATCCCATTTTTTAATGAATCTTTTCTGATACAATGATGTTTTAGTGACTCTCAGTTCCTTATCACCACATGACTGCACGTCGATGTAACCATGCATGCCAGCTTGGACCAAAAAAAAAAGAGATATTAGAGCTAAACTGAACACCATCCAATATTTATGTCACTAATACAGGACCATATTCCGCAAATCAGAAGTGGAGCGTTTCTGGTACAAACCAAATACACCATAGAGAACAAATAAAACATTCTCAAAATCCCCATTGACTTAAATGCAGCTTTAACCTGTTCAATGTTTAAGAGGCCTTCAATGCATTGATTAGCAAAGCTCTGAAGACCACTTTAGCATTTAAGAGGTTAAAACCCCTAATTTATATCAGATGAGATTTTATTTGTCCCCTGGGATGCAGTTGGATTGCCCCAGAACTGATTTACTTTGCTTTTATATATAAGGCTCATTGTTTCATATATTACATTTAATTTTAACAGTTTTGTGCTAAATAAACTGTAGAACAAAGGGAATGTGCAATGCGTGAAGCAATATGTTGCACAGCCCTTTGGTTCTCAAGGGGTTAAAACACAGCGGATATTATAGACAAAACCAGCATACTGCACTCTTCAAAGAAACTAAATATATAAATATGTCTTGTCCCCGCTCCCTCTTACTTTCTCTTTGCCTCTCTACCTCTTCTCTTTTACTTACACAGTACAGTAACTATTTTCTGGGACAATGTTGTATTTTAAATATGTCCTCTGTCCCGGACAGATCCCTCCTGTGACAGTTCACGTTACAGAATGAATTCTCTGGAGCAGAGTTTTAACACTAGAGTAGAGGAAGAACTGCCTATTGATTACTGTGACAGAACATGACTTCTGTGCTGGGCTACAAGAAACTGTCCTCCAAACCCCAGGCCATAGTGTAGCCTTATACTACAAGAAATGGAGCTGCAGCTCAGGAAGTAGGGTTTTGTTCTCCCACAATGCCTATAACTGTGTGTAGAGGCCATTTTCTTTTAGTCCAGTACAGGTGTCACATTATGTCACATTTGTCATTCAAATGACAGCTCTCCATCTATCAGCTCTGTGGTGCTCCTGAGGAAGTGTAGATTGCACACTGTGATATCTGATGATGTGGCCTCACCTATACAGCCAAACTAGAGCCAAGGTGATGGCCTCTGCCTATCTTGGCAGTGTCCCTAAATGGCTGTGGTCACCCTACTACATATATATGAATGAACTGTACAAAGCAGCATAAAAATTATGCCAATAAATTTCGTAGATCTTTGCACATGAATGGAAACATAGAAATCTCTATTTACTATAAATCTAAGGGAAATGTTCAAGGTGTGTACTGTGGCGAAAAAGTAAAACTTAAAGAGACACCCAGCTTTCAGTGGGCTAATAATAAGATAATGAGAGGAGAAGCACTTAGGGCAGAGGCCTTTGGCTGGTGGGATGATGGGGGTTATAGGGCCTTATGAATAAACAGAAAGCAAACCAACTGCACCTGACAAATAAAAATTCCCCAGATCCCTTTGATTCAAGTGGGAGTTTTAACCCTCAAATGCTAGAAACTCCCTACCATTCAAGAGCTTAAAGCCCCATTCATATCAATGGTAATTTTTAATTGTTCCTATGAAAAATCCCTTGATTTAAATGGGCTTTTAAAGCGGAACTATCATGCACACATAAATTATACCCAATTAATTGCTAGTATCTTGTTAATCATGAAAATAGCATATTAAAGTTTTTTAAGTGCCAGCATTAGTTGCAATCATAACTTCGTATGAAACATACATCTTGGCAAAGTGGGATCTGTGCGCCTGCGTCATCCTTCCCTGCCTGTACTGTACGGTACAATGCAACTCCCCCTTTGGCAAATAACCTATCAGTGACGAGACAGGGATGGACAGTGCAGGCCAGGGGAGTGCCGGTAACTTGTGGTCCAGGGGGAAAATACAGTCAAGTGGCCCATTTTTACTGTAGTTCGAGGTCACTGTCCCAGCTCACCCTCTTTTGTTAATTTTAAAATGTTCATTAATGTTGTGAAGTAAGGCAAGTGATACCACATAGCTTACAGATGAAATGGGACTACACCAATGATACTATAGCGCTTACAAGAGAAACTGGTTATGCTACTAGTGTAGATCAATTTGTGCTCTAGCTATGTGGTGTCAATTGTGTAGCTCCGATGCAAGTGTAAGCTCTGTGGTATCACTAACGTAGCTCCATTTGCCGTCATATTTGGCTTGAAAATCCAATTAAAAGTTTTCCCTTTACGCCCCTTTTCAGCAAGTCAAACTATCTTCCCTCAGATCAGAAAACCGATCCAGATGGGCCAAAACGAGGGACAATATTGTGTCAGAAAAAGGAAAAACCTGCCTTCCTTTGTCAAGGGGCACAAGGTTTTCCTTACATAGACACACAATTTTGTCCTGTCAAGCGACCGGCTTTTGGAGCTAAGGGAGGTCTGCGTGACATGCTGAAAAAGGGTGGAAGGGGGAAACTTTTAATTGGATTTTCAAGCTAAATATAAAGGTAAAGGATTTCATGAACATACTATTCAGAATAAAAAATTACATTGAACAATCGGATGTACATTTATTTTTTGATATTGCTATTTGAAGTGGAACTATCATGCACACATAAGTTATACCCAATTAATTGCTAATATCTTTTTAATCATGAAAATAGCATATTAAAGTTTCTTAAGTGCCGGCATGAGTTGTAATCATAACTTTGTATGAAACTTACATGAATAGGACAGCACAGACATCTTGGTGAAGAGGTATCTGTGCGCCTGCGCTGTCCGTCCCTGCCTGTACCATACTGTACAGTGCAACTCCCCCTTTAGCAAATAACCTTTCAGTGACGAGACAGGGACGGACAGCGTAGACGCACAGATCCCTCTTTGTAAGATATCTGTTCACCTGTGCCAGGAAAGGGCTGGCCTAGGGGGCAGGGGGGCAATTGTCCCCGGGCCAATCATGGGCTCAGTTCTATTACCAGTGCTAAAAAAAAAAACAGGCACTATGTTTTTTGTCAGTTTTTGGTATCAGCTCTTCTAACTTCCATTATCTGTATGAGCCACCCTTACACTGCTGGTCCCTTGTGAGCCCTAGGCTGTAGAAGCCTCAGAGTTCTTACAGCCAGTGTATGCATGGCTTGCTGCCAAAAGCCTTATCAGTGGGATGGTTAAGAACTATCACTAAAATCTGCAAAGACTGCTCCTATTTATAAAGAGGTAAAGTTAAATTTAAATATAAAACTCTGAGAAAATTCATTAATGAAATTTTTTTCCACATATACAGCTTAAATACAATTACTATATGGTGCAAATAGTGTATTTCTTTATACATACATTACAACACAGTTTTTATTTGGACATGACCATTTATATTCTGTTTAAAAAAAGTCAACTGATTGGTGTTAGTCTATCTTTCATAGACTGCCACATAAATACAGCAAAATATATCATAAACTATTATTTTAAATAAAAAAGTCTAACATAATAGCTATATTTTAGAGATTTAGAAAAATATATACACCTTAAATGCAAGAGATGTCAATAGCAAGGCTTTTGAACTATCTGTACTCTTTAGTGAGTTATAGCAAGATCAAGAGTTCAGACCTAGGGAAGTTAGAGTTGTTTCCTCCAAGCTTGAGATTTGTCAACAGGGGCTGTCTCAAGACATTTTCCAAAGTTTTACTTAAACACAAACCTTTCAACATTTCAAATGACCAATATAAGGACACTTTTGCCTTATGTGTTGTTGTTGTTGGGGGCATGGCTGGTGTGTGGGGCATTTCCAAGAATTTTTAGGTTATTCTATGATCTATTGACACCATTTTTGTGTAACTGAATAAATGATTTGGAGCAAGACTAAATTATTTTATTTACTAAATTATAAACACATTTACTGAAGCTTAAACAAACATTAATGTGAGTTGTATTGCTGTGAAGCAATGTGATACACTTATATACACACCACAAAGTCTGATCTCTTAAAAAGAGGGACACCTGGGTGGGAAAGTGGGACTGAGGGATTTGGGTCTGAAAGAGGGACTATCCCTCCTAAAGAGGTATCCTTGCCTATATCCCCTTGGTACCAGAATGGTCTGCAACATGCTACTGAGTGCCGGTTTGGTTTCATATACATTTACATATTTACCGGGTACCAATGCCTTTAATTTTTCCATTATATTAGAAGTTTTCATGCGGAGTAACACAAGGGTACTCCAATTACTGGTAGATTAATTATTCAGGGTATTAGATTCAATTCTGGTGCCCAAACCACAAAATTGCATTTTCTTCTATTGCAAGCCATACAAACTGAAATCATTAGCTGCATGTATAATGCTGGTTTAATAGAAGTTGTTAAAAACTTGCCGAAGAGACCTTCATCCTGCAGTGGAATGACAATGGCTGATGATGTTATAAATGCATATATATATATATATATATATAAAACAACAGTGGCACGCACCGAGGATCAATAACAAATACAATTAACAAAGATTAGTGGTGCACATCCCATAGGTATAGAAGTGGAATTGTACTCAGTCTGGGCTATAAGCTTTTTCCCTAATGAAGGTCCCTTGCGGGACCGAAAATGCTTATCTACTCAATACCACTTGATGATTGGATAAATACCTTGCTTCAATACGGTTGAAGAGTGCTGTTTCCACATGCAACCAGGAACATCCCAGGCTGAGTACATTTGCGTGTGTATGTAGGCTGCCTGGGGGCACCCAAAATGTTGATGTAAATAAAACACCTTATTTTGTCACCAAATTCCTTCAAAGACCTGTGAGTGCTTTTGTTCATCTTAGAGAAATACTATTCTTACACATCAGCACCCAGGCAGATGCCTGACTGTAAACGTGAGTGCCTCCCACCTGGATATATATATATATATATATATATATATATATATATAAGCCAAAAAAGACAAATATGGAAAGTATATGGCACTATATATACTGTAGATGCATCCACAGGAAACAGAGAGCTGCTATTACCTCTAAGTCGAATAGTGTATAAGACCAGAAAGAAAAAGATAAAGAAATCAAAAATAGAGGAAAAAAGAGAGAGAACTCCCAAATATAATATAAATAAAAAACACATATGTAAAAACATAGGTTTAATAATTAAAAATACATATAATATATAAGATCCTAATAGGTACCATAAATAATGATATCACTAGAAATAATGACTATATATATATATATATATATATATATATATATATATATATATATATGTGTGTGTGTGTGTAAGGGCTCACGATTGTAGCTTTAATCAGAGAGCATAGTCTCTTCAAATATCATCTGTTCGTTTCCCAATATAAATGAGACATATGCTGGGTAAAAGCGTTGCAAAGCGGGCAGAGGTCAGCTTCCTGTAGCTTGTTGTTGTTCCCCTGTCTGATGCAGATATAGCAGGCAGAGGTCAGTGTTCAAAAGCTTACTTTTTCTCTCACACCATGGGCACTCAGCTGTCCACAGGTTTGCTCCTTCCCCAATCTGATATTCTCTGGCTATTTGTTGTAAATACAAGTTCAGGGACTCTCCTGTCTATTGATGTATCAATGTAGCTGAATATAATATAACTTCATTGAGCTCCACAAAAAAAAAAATAAATAAATAAAAAGTCTAAAAACTTCTACATATTTCGTATGAAAGAGATACTTCCTCGGGGACAGATGAATCTGCCCGTGTATCTTACTTATATATAGGATCTTCTAAATTATGTTACTGTATTAAAATCTGTTTTGACATATGCATTTATTATTTATATTATATAGCGATACTGGGAGTACTTTCTTCTATTTTTGGTATATATATATATATATATATATATATATATATATATATATATATATATAAATTAATCAACAGAAAACTACACACTGATGAGAAGAATACAGAAAAAGGTTCCAGACAATGCAAGAAACCTCGCTGCAAACTGTGCCACCACATATGACAACAAAGCCACCCACAACAACAAAACCTACAGCATTAAAAGGTCATACTCCTGCACATCTAGCAATGTGGTATATATGATACATTGCACCAAATGCTACCTAGGGTGCTACATTGGAGAAACCACCCAGCAATTAAATGGCAGAATGAACATGCACAGACCCTCCATCAAACATCACAAAGAAGGATCCTACTGCACCCCTGTGGGACACCATTTTACCCAGCCTGAACACTCAGTTAAGGAACTAAAAATCAAAGTGCTCAAAGGGAACTTTAGAAATACCCAAGAAAGAAAAACTTTTGAAGCCAGAATGATCATATTTTTTAACAGCAAGAATAAGAGGACTAAATGTTGATTTGGGTTTCCTGTCCCACTATCAAAGTTTCACATGACCCCTCTATCAGTATCTTACTCCTCATATGTATCCACATGTTAAAATGAATTCTAATAACAGGTTCTATATTATTATTAGTATATAAGCATGGCGTAGAAACAGATGCTTTCCCATACTCCAATACATGTAGGTATATATGTGGGTGTGCTATTCTATATGTGTATATGGGTTTATGTGCATATATGTACATGTAGGTATGCATGTATGTATGTGTTTGTGTATGTGTATATGTACTAGTATATATAGGCTCTTGTGTACGAACGTATGTTTTAGTATGTATTCCTACATATTTGGGTGTATGCATTTGTGTAAATGTGTGTGCTCATATATATGTGTTTATGTACATATGTATATATACTTTATGCATATATATTTGTGGGTGTGTATATAGACACATTGTATGTGTATGTGTAGATGTATGTGTGTGTAGGTATGTATGTATGTGTGTGTATACATGTATACATATATATATATATATATATATATATATATATATATATATATATATATCATGGCTTAAAAGTTGAAGTCCTTTGCTACTAGCCAGACCTGAAAAGTTACTCACCAATGCAAGCCATAACATACCAACCAGGGCTGAATTTCTGCTCGCCAGGGCTAAATTTTTGCTCGCCATTGGCTAGTGGAATTTTTGAGCCCTATATATATATATATGTATGTGTATATGTATGTATGTATTTATATATGTGTATTTGTGTTTATGTATATGTGTGTTTGTGTGTATGTGTATATATATATATATATATATATATATATATATATATATATATATATACACTGCTCCAAAAAATAAAGGGTACACTAAGATTACACATCCTAGATCTGAATGAATGAACTGACAACAAAATCACACAAAAATTCTCAATGGAAATCAAATTTATCAACCCATGGAGGTCTGGATATGGAGTCACACTCAAAATCAAAATGGAAAACCACACTACAGGCTGATCCAACTTTGATGTAATGTCCTTAAAACAAGTAAAAATGAGGCTCAGCAGTGTGTGTGGCCTCCCCAGGGCCAACCGCACTAGCATATGGTCTCACAAGGGGTCTGAGGATCTCATCTCGGTACCTAATGGCAGTCAGGCTACCTCTGGCAAGCACATGGAGGGCTGTGCGGCCCCCAAAGAAATGCCACTCTACACCATTACTGACCCACCGCCAAACCGGTCATGCTGGAGGATGTTGCAGGCAGCAGAACGTTCTCCACGGCGTCTCCAGACTCTGTCACGTCTGTCACATGTGCTCAGTGTGAACCTACTTTCATCTGTGAAGAGCACAGGGCGCCAGTGGCGTATTTGCCAATCTTGGTGTTCTCTGGCAAATACCAAACGTCCTGCACGGTGTTGGTCTGTAAGCACAACCCCCACCTGTGGATGTCGGGCCCTCATACCACCCTCATGGAGTCTGTTTCTGACCGTTTGAGTGGATACTAGTGATGAGCGAGCATGCTCGGCCAAAGCTCGGTTTGGCTCGAGCATCGCTCTGCTCGGCACATGGCGGTACTCGTACGAGTACCGCATGTGCTCGCCCGCCATGTTCGGGTCTCCTCCCCGCACGTTTCGCGGCTGCTGCGCAGCCAATAAACGTGCGGGGAGGCTCTGACATCAGTGTAATGCCAGCAGCCATGTTGGCTGCTGGCATTACACTGATTGGCTGGCCAGAACCCGTGATCGGGTGCTGTATAGCACCCGACGCGCGAATTCGGCTCATTCTTAGCCAGGGAGAGATGCGCTTAGGCAGGGAAAGTCAGTGTAGGGAGAATAAAATTGTTGAAACTCTTTCAAGACCCAAAAGTCCTTTTTAGGACTGTTGTGTGTGGGGGCAGCATTTATATTTTGTTTGGGGGGGCACAATTTCCTTTTTTTTGTGGGGGGGATATTTGAAAGGTGACATATAATACTAGATGCACAGGAAGTCAGTGTAGGGAGAATAAAATTGTTGAAACTCTTTCAAGACCCAAAAGTCCTTTTTAGGACTGTTGTGTGTGGGGGCAGCATTTATATTTTGTTTGGGGGGGCACAATTTCCTTTTTTTTGTGGGGGGGATATTTGAAAGGTGACATATAATACTAGATGCACAGGACGTCAGTGTAGGGAGAATAAAATTGTTGAAACTCTTTCAAGACCCAAAAGTCCTTTTTAGGACTGTTGTGTGTGGGGGCAGCATTTATATTTTGTTTGGGGGGGCACAATTTCCTTTTTTTTGTGGGGGGGATATTTGAAAGGTGACATATAATACTAGATGCACAGGAAGTCAGTGTAGGGAGAATAAAATTGTTGAAACTCTTTCAAGACCCAAAAGTCCTTTTTAGGACTGTTGTGTGTGGGGGCAGCATTTAATTTTTTTTGGGGGTGGCAGAATTTCATTTTTTTTTGTGGGGGGGGGACATGGTCTAAGGTGACATTGTACTAGGTGCACAGGGACAAATATTTCACAGTGCAGTGACAAGCTGACATATTCTGTTAGGTGCACAGGGCCAATGATTTTACAACGCAGTGACAAAAAGGGCCATTTTAAACGTGTGCCTAGCCATAGATTATTGTCACATTCTGTTTAGTGTGCAAATTCACAAATTAACGTCACATATTCCGTTCACTGTGCCTAGCCGCAGATTAGCGTCACATTCTGTTTCGTGTGCCTAGCCGCAGATTAGCGTCACATATTGTTTAGTGTGCCTAGCCGCAGATTAACGTCACATATTGTTTAGTGTGCCTAGCCGCAGATTAGCGTCACATATTGTTTAGTGTGCCTAGCCGCAGATTAGCGTCACATATTGTTTAGTGTGCCTAGCCGCAGATTAGCATCACATATTGTTTAGTGTGCCTAGCCGCAGATTAGTTTTTATCTTCCTTTTTGTGTGTTTTACGGTCAGTCTGTAAAAATGGCGTACTACGGGCGAAACATCGTTCCCAGCAGTGACGTTGGAGTCCAAGATGCATCCAGACATCCTCCCTATGCTGTCCCTGAACCATTTCTGTGGTGTTTCCATCATTTTCTGACCTTTTCCTATGAACCAGGCACCCTCCCCTCATCAGAGCAGGGGGTGCCTGGTGTAATGCTCGAGTCCTCCCATTGACTTCAATGGGGCTCGGGTGCTCGGCCGAGCACTCGAGCCTCCGGGGGCTCGGCCAGAGCACCTGAACACCCGAGCATCAGGGTGCTCGATCATCACTAGTGGATACATGCACATTTGTGGCCTGCTGGAGGTCATTTTGCAGGGCTCTGGCAGTGCTCCTCCTGCTCCTCCTTGCACAAAGGCGGAGATAGCGGTCCTGCTGCTGGGTTGTTGCCTTCCTACGGCCTCCTCCACGTCTCCTGATGTACTGGCCTGTCTCCTGGTAGCGCCTTCATGCTCTGGACACTACGCTGACAGACACAGCAAACCTTCTTGCCACAGCTCGCATTGATGTGCCATCCTGGATGAGCTGCACTACCTGAGCCACTTGTGTGGGTTGTAGACTCCGTCTCATGCTACCACTAGAGTGAAAGCACCACCAGCATTCAAAAGTGACCAAAACATCAGCCAGGAAGCATAGGAACTGAGAAGTGGTCTGTGGTCACCACCTGCAGAACCACTCCTTTATTGGGGGTGTCTTGCTAATTGCCTATAATTTCCACCTGTTGTCTGTTCCATTTGCACAACAGCATGTGAAATTGATTGTCAATCAGTGTTGCTTCCTGAGTGGACAGTGTGATTTCACAGAAGTGTGATTGACTTCGAGTTACATTGTGCTGTTTAAGTGTTCCCTTTATTTTTTGGAGCAGTTTATATATATATATGTATATATATGTGTATGTGTGTGTGTATGTACACATATGGGCGCATGTTATATATAGGCCTGCATGCATGCACATGCTGGATTGTTGGATGGGAATTCTAGCATTCTTAACATGTGCAAACGTTTTTAATTCTCTCCACTCCATTACCATCTCCTGCATTTTTTTTCTCCCCCCCCATCCTTACAAAAGTTATTTACCACCCTCAGCAAGAAGAGTGTAGATTCTCTTGTCTTATCTGCAGTCATGTTTTTTTAACCCAACACAGCTAAACTTTGAATTGTATGTATCACTGTGAATTCTGTGTCCTTTTACTTAGAAATGCTTTAGACTTGAGAAAGGGAGGTTCTCCCGAAAGCTTGTCAATCCAAAATTCTGTTAGTCCAATAAAAAACGTATTACAAGATACTTATTTTGTTTGTTATTTTACATATATATATATATATATATATATATATATATACACACACACATACATATATAATCAGCAGGAGCAACCCATTATCGATCCGCTGCAGGATGAAGGGCTCTTCAGCAAGCTTCCAACAAATTCGGTCCTGTGCTTTTTGTTGCCACTGTGTACCAACAAATTTGGAAATTTCATCTACCCATGTGAGTGGTCCAAATAAGAATTGTGTCACAAGTATATATAAATATTTCCACTAATTGGGAAAAATATAGATTCAGTTTTAGTGGTTCAATATTAATGGCTACTATAACCAAGTCTTAATGAACGTACATAGGATGTTAAGTGATAAAGTATATAAACTATGTGTAAGAAAACATTTTTAATTAGCGTATTTCCACATATAGCAACTCATTTAGACACACAGCTTTACTTATTTCTAAATATGACCCATCGCTATTTCTACTTGAGAATTTTACTGACATTTCTTAAACACACTTCTTAGTGTTTTGGTTTTTATTCACCCCACCCCATTCTATACCCCATTCTATTTTATTTATTGCTTTGGATATGGTTTGCAAATATTCCAAGGGCTAATATAATTAGTGTGACTCAGAGGCAAACCCAAGGATTCCAGACAGGTATTTCAAAATAATAGTGTTTGTAATAACAATACCTAGAATTTGGTTTTTCCAGTTCTGTACCCCAAAATAAGTACAATTTACCTGAGTATAGACATGGGGTAGGTAAAAAGTGGCCTTCAGCTGTTGTTGGATTGCAGTTCCCATCATCCTCAGACAGCCAATGGCTGGCTAAGGATGATGTGGATTGGAGTCCAGCCACAGCTGTAGAGATGCAGGCAGTCACCCCTTGTAAGGACATACATATTACTATAGTAAATTCTTATTACTGAGGTGCCAAAGATGTGTTATATTTTGATCTGATAAGTGAAGCAGCATGCAAGAGGGGTTTCTGGGTAACTGGATACCCCATCTTAGTTTGTCCTTGTAATTCTTACCTTCAAAATGCCTTTCAATAAGAGATGTTATTAACCATTTTCCTTTTTGGGTTACAGTCATGTTAGCTGTAATGGATGCAGAAGCAATAAGACTAATGACTGATACTTTGTGATTCTTTTGTTCTAAGGTTTGACCAAAGAAATGAACAGAGAAAAGTTCTGGTTTGGAGCTCATTCCAATTAAGTGCCAGCTGACTGAGTCATAAACACAAGCCTGGACATCTGAAAAAACATAAATATATATGAATAATGATTTGTTTGAGATGTACTTCATAAGATCTTATAAAAGATTATATATATATATATATACTGTGCAAATAAATGGCAGTGGCGCTCAAAAGCACAAAAGTATAGTACACAAATTGCTGCTTGTCCCCTAGAATGAATAATAAGGTATCCTTAACCAAAGCTCTGGTACTGCAAACATGGGCCCTGATGAAGGTCCATGCTTCGATCGCAAATGTTTGGCAAGTTGGAGTAATGCCTGAATAAACTGCTTTTTGCTTCATTCAGCTGATATCCATGTGTGCTGTCTCAGAGCTTTGGCTGAGTATCTATCTATCTATCTAATTATCTATCTATCTATTTATCTACCGTAAAATCTCGGGTATAATACGCACAATTTTACCCCTCTTCACCTTATGTGAAGTGAGAGGTGCGTATTATACCCGAGAGATTTTTGCCGAATAAAAAAAAAAATCTATATTAGAGCTGCCAGCTACCCTCCTCCGTCCCCCGGCGCAATCCGACATTAAAATAAGACTTACTTGGTGATATAGCTCAAGCCATTCAAGTGCTACATGTGAAAAAGCTCCCTCTCATCTTCCTTGCGGGCGGCATTCTTGCATTTTCCGCCCGCTTCCTTCAATGTGTTTTCAGGACCTTCCGCCTCCAGCCAATGGTAATGCCCTGTGAGGATCTCAAGATCCTCACAGGACAATACTGCAGGAGGAAGTTCTTGGTAGTCCATTGAAGGAAGCGGGCGGCAAATGCAAGAATGCCGCCCGCATGGAAGATGAGAGGGAGCTTTTTCACATGTAGCACTTGAATGGCTTGAGCTATATCACCAAGTAAGTCTTATTTTAATGTCGGATTGCGCCGGGGGACGGAGGAGGGTAGCTGGCAGCTTTAATATTTTTTTGTAGTAAGGGGGAAAACAAGAGTGCATATTATACATAGGCACTCTTGTTTTCCCCTAAAATCTTGGGTACAATATACACCTGCGTATTATACACAGGTGCGTATTATACCTGAGATTTTACGGTATCTATCTATCTATATCAGGGGAGGGCATTGACCTGGAGGGCAAGTACAACCAAGTGGCCTATTGCTACTATCTCTCCAGCCATATGTGCCAGACCACCTCCTTCTGTTAATTTTAGAAGTACCAATAATATTAAGACAAGTGATAACACAGAGCTTATAAGTGAAATGGTGGTACGATGGTAATATCACAGAGATTATAATTGAAATGGTTTTACACTTGTGATACCACAGAATTTACAAGTGAAATGGAGCTATGCTAGTGATACCACAGAGCTTACAACTGAAATGAAGCTACACTACTAGCGTAGCTCTGTAAACTCTGTTTATTCCATTTATAGCAGTGAGTGGGCAAAATGAGTGAAGCAGTGGGCTACCAACCCAGACTTATGACAGAACCAGAGGACAATTTTCCCCTATTTCCCTGGACAGCCCTCCCCTGATTATATTTTTTTCCAGTGCCGGGAATATCAGACCAAGCTCTCTTTTTTCCTTCAAGAAAGCAATTGCAAAAAACTGTTAAAGGAGAACTAACACTTCTTAAAATTAACCCCCACTTACCTTACTATGGTCAGAAAATGCTGTTGGATCCTAGGAATTTTGCCCTTCTTCTTTGGTCTAAGAGATAACATCTTCAATCAGTCCTATATGAGATGTCCATGGAGGTGCATATGACCATTGCTAGCAGGACTACAGGATGTTATACTCTGATCACTGCACATGGTAATCATAACCATTTAAAGTGATAGCAATGTTTCACAAAAAAAGCAGCTGTAATTAATCTTCATAGTATTTGGGCCATGAAGAGTGTTATTTCAGTACTGACAGAGTTGAAATTCAAGAGTAATTCAATGATAAAGTATCCCACTCCCTCCCCTTTTACCTAGTGTAAGCCACCTCCCCTCAGATAGGTTTTTCCTTATGCTCACTGAAGATTGTCCCTCTCTGTGATCCATCCGGATAGTCTTGATGCTCTGAGGTGAGCAGTGTTACATCAGTTAAAGGGGCGGGAGGGAGGATAATTTGTAATTCAATTACTCTTGAACTACAGCTTGGACAGTATTGAAATAACACTCTCCATGTCCCAAATACTATGAAGATTAAACTGAGTTGCTCTTTTTGGTGAAACATTACTATCCCTTTAAGGACCAGAGGCTTGAGCAGTATTGCTTCCCAATAAGTTGCTCACACCTCTGGTCCTTAACCCCTTAGGGACCCTTGACGTACCAGGACCGTCAAGGGTAAACTTGCTTGAAAGACCCTTGACGGTCCTGGTACATCACGTACTTTTTACTTACAGCGCTCTACCGGGAGCGCTGTAAGTAAAAATGGGGCATGAAATAGACCGCTCCAAGATCGGAGCGATCTGTTTCAAGCCCCATAGTGACGCGCCGATACACGTGACAGGTCACGTGTACCGGCTCGTCAACGTGCCCCTATGCGGACTTTATGGGACGGAAATGTCCCATAATGTCCGGTCCTTAAGGGGTTAAAGACTTATGTAGGCTTGAGCGCTCTGCCTGCTTCAGTTTAAATAAAGTGCCCACAACTGTCATGTCCACCTCTATGGGCTTAACACCCATGACAAGGGACAAAGGCAAAATTCATAGGAACCATAAGGAGTTTCTGGCCATGTAAGGCAAGTGAGAGGGTTATTATCAGGGGGTGTTACTTCTCCTTTAAACATATACTAATCATATAAGGCTTCCCATTGAATGAAATGGGGCCTTTTCCCTTTGAAAGTTAGAGAGGTCTCCATTGTATTGTGAAGTAATGGAATGAAGATCTGTCTAGCATTCAAGGGTGTGGGGGGAGATTCACTAAGCGGCAATAAAGAGGTGATAAAGTTGAGATAACTTCTTCAGTTTATCATTTCTCTAGTTCCTATGTTATTCTATAGAACCTATTCACTAAGATCTCCAAAGATGGAGAAATCTTAGTGTATTGGTTCCATAGAATAACATAGGAACTGGAGAAGTGATCTCCACTTTATCACCGTTTAGTGAATATACCCCAAGGGGTGTTAAGTACTAAGGGGTGATAAAGAGGTGATAAAGCAGAGATGACTGCTCCAGTGATATCACTTCTCCAGTTCCTACTTTATTCCATTGAGCCAATGCGCTAAGATATCCAAAGCTGGAGACATCTTAGTGCATTGGCTCGATAGAATAACATAGAAATTGGAGAAGTGGTATCACTGGAGAAGTTATCTCCACTTTATCACCTCTTGTTCACAACTTAGCGCATCTCCCCCCTGGTCAGTAAGTGGTCCCCACGGGTAGGGTTGAGAACCAGTTCTGTATGGTAATACATATAAAGTAGCTATCTGGACAAAACTGAAAAAAAAATATTTTTAGGAAACATAAAGACCTTGATGTTTTAATCCCTTAACGAACCTTGGCGTTCCATCACGCCGGTCCCAACACTTAAGGACCGGTGCTGGTCCTGGCACATCACGTCAGGTCTGAATGCCGCTTAGCAACCCTGGAATCCATTGCACGGCTGGCATTTAAGGACCACGGAGCATTTTTATTTTATTTTTTTGTATCCGATTCAGGGCTCCCCGAAAGGCATGCAGCCGCTCGGGGAGCCCTGGAATCCAATAACATACATGTACATCATGGGTCCTTTAGGGACGTTCACCCCATGACGTACATGTAAGTCCATGGACTTTAAGGGGTTAACCATAGAATGGCACTCTAAATTACGGGATCTGTTTGACCTTATATAATATCAAACTAATAAAATTGGCATAGAAGTACACCATTATAAAGGCAAGTAATACATTTGTGATAATTTCCATTTATCATTCAAGTTAGATAAGCATTTACATTTTATGGGAAAAATTCAGCCAGCCACACAGTTGTATCTAGGAGAGAAATACTGCATCTGCTTGACTGATTAATTTGTATCACTGTTACTATATATTGTATCACATGATCTCTACTGCAAGTCATGTTATTCATTTTAACACTTTAATACTCCTCTGATCATTGAAAGGTTAACCCATTTTCTGAGCAGTGCATTGCTCTGGTGTCATTTACAGAAAGGGTTGCGTGGCCTTATGTTATTTAGCATCTTGAACATTTGCTAGGTTTAATGGTAACTTTCCTGTGACAGACCCCTTAGGCAGTCCTGACTCTGTGGGAGATGACCTGCCAAGCCAGCAGTAACTGCATTGAATATCATTTTGTCAACATGTTTAAAGGAATAGTAATACTTAAAATGTAAAAAAAATATGTTGTAGGGTTTATCCCCCTGAGTAAAGCAAGAGTACTCCCACTGCTGAAAGGTGTTTCATTAAAAAGTTTTAATTTTCAAAGTTGAATTTTTTAGGTGCAATATCACAGTGGCCTGAAATTGTACAGTGGCGCTGTTGCTACACGATCCTATGGACAGCTCTGGTCCCGGGACCATAAATCTCCATAGGATGGTGTAGCAACAGCACCACTGTACAATTTCAGGCCACTGTGATATTGCACCTAAAAAATTCAACTTTGAAAATTAATAACTTTTGAATGAAACACCTTTGAGCAGTGGGAGTCTTGCTTTACTCAGGGGGATAAACCCTACAACATATTTTGTTTTACATTTTAAGTATTACTATCCCTTTAACTAGTACAAGTTTAGATGTTAGAAGTTTTCCATAATAGAAACAGAATTTGAAAATGTGAGTACATATTTCCAGGGCCAGACTAAGAGACAGAAGCATTGGTAAGATTAGCTGTAGTAAAGTTTTAGTTTACAGTAATAAAGTAGTTTCATTTAACATAGAATTTAATAATTTTTCTATCAGCAGTTAAAGGGATAGTAATGCTTGTTTATAACCAATTTTAATATTGTACACATTACAAATATTAGTACAATGAGCTATGTCCCATCTCTCAAACATGTATAGTCTGAGAGATCAAAGCATCTAAATTCCCCCCTCCCGGCCATTTCACAGAAGTCTGTCCTCTAGCTTAGAGAAGCAGATGCTGGTCCCAGGACCGTCCTGTGGCTCTTCAGCAGAACTGAAATAGCACAATAGAGAAATAAATACTTAATTGGAAAAGTCTACAAAGTGTGCCTGGTTTGCAAGCACACTTTGTAGACCATTCCAATTAAGTATTTATTTCTAAATTGTGCTATTTCAGCTCTGTTGGAGAGCCGCAGGACTGTCCCGGGACCAGAATCTGTTTCACTAAGCTAGAGGACAGACTTCTGTGAAACGGCCGGAAGGGGGGAACTTTACATGCTTCGATCTCTCAGACTATACATGTTTGAGAGATGGACATAGCTCATTGTACTAATATTTTTAATGTGTACAATATTAAAATTGGTTATAAACAAACATTACTATCCCTTTAAGAGGAGCTGAGTAGAGGAGAGGCAGATGTATGCATGAGAGGTTAGGGCAGTGATTCTCAACACTAGTTCTTGGGGCACACCAGCAAGTCAGGTTTTCTGTATATCCCTACTTGATCACAGGTGTCTAATCAGTGGATTAGTCATTGTGATTTACTTTTGTTTAAGAAGGGATATCCACAAAAACACTCCCATGATTTTATCCTGATGATTGGAGCTTAGAAGCACTTGGTTAGAGAAATTTTATGCTAAGGAGCACTAATCCAATCATCAAGATCTGGTAACATAGAATCGGTGGATCAGCCACTTTGCTTGACAAACTATTGCTAGATTAGTTTAAAACTAGAATATATATATATATATATATATATATATATATATATATATATATATATATATATATATATTACCAGCCCTTGTTGAGTTCCACATGTGTGCAACTTTGGTCTGTGGTTAAAGAGGAAAACGAAAAAAATGAAGACCTATAAATATTGACATAAATTATAAGTTCAAGCTTTATGACAAACAAGAACAACCTTTGAGCTCCCAGCCACTGTTGACCTAAAACTGACATCATCTCAGCCAGCCAACATATGGCTGAAGATGATGCTAATGATGAACATTTTAGTCCAAAAACAAAACGACAGCCACAAGTAGAACACCCTAGCTTTATTAAATAAGATTTTTTTGTGTATAGTTACAATGCAATCGAAACTCATACCTGGCATAGTCCCATTAATATAGCCATTTATTGTATACATTATAGGCCCGTGTTCTTTTAACGGTGATTGTTTCCAACTTTTGCTTTCATCAAACACTGCAAACATCAGAATGTATTCCTTATTGAAGTTCTTCTGTGTACCATCATTATTTAGGCTTCCTGAAAGAAACAGAGAAAAATATAGATACAACTGAAAAGACAAAGTCCCTTGTTCATACCGTGGAAACTTAATAATACTAAAACAAATTGCCTACTATGGTGCTATTCACAAAAGTAAGTTGTGCAAGCTGGAAACATTCATGATTTGCACACATCTTATCACCCTCAGCCTTGCACCGGTTGTAGTCCAACAATATTTGGAGTCCAGCAGTTTGCCCATTTTGCTCTAATGTGATTCATGGTGGATCAGGAGGGGGTTGTATGGTTTGTTTGACTAACCAAAAAGGCATTCCTTGGCCTCTGGATTAAAAGGGTTTATCGGGCAGTTGTGAAATCTATATATCAAATGTGCACTAGTTGATAAGAACCTGAAAGTTATTTGTCAGTGATCCAGTGTCATTTCCTGTGTAGAGTATAAAGAGTATAAATATATATTCTAGACAGGAGAATGTACTATGAGGTTTACATAAAGAAAACTTTCCATATGACAAATCTAACTCTACACACAAGACATGCGCATATGTAAATAGTGTAGTTCGAAGCCATGTACATTAATAAATGAACAGTAATTGAATGCAGTATTCCAGAGGTGTTGCTAGGTGCTGGCTGAGGTTCAGGCCTTGAGGCCAGCTTCTGGCATGTAATGGTACTAATGTCTATACGAGTAATGGTGCAATTGAACTGAACAGTGCACTAATATTGCAATAGGTTGGCTGAAGCACCAGGTTTCATATAAAACTGTAGGGGAGAGATTCACTAAGCAGTGATAAATGGGTGATAAAGTAGAGATTACTTCTCCAGTTTATCACTTCTCCAGTTCCTATGTTATTCCATAGAGTCTATGCACTATGATCTCCAAAGTTGAAGAAATCTTAGTGAATAGGCTCCATGGAATAAAATAGGAACTGGAGAAGTGATAAACTGGAGAAGTCATCTCCATTTTATCACCTCTTTATCACTGCTTAGTGAATCTCCCCCAGTTTATCCATAAACAAGTTTGCATATTGATACTTCACAAAGAAATGAATGTTCTTGCAAATGTAGTCATTTTCACCTATTAACCCTTTGCAGTATGCTAGGAACCTCTCTAACACTCAGGGGCTTTAACCCTTTGAGTGCCAAAGGGGTATGCAACATATTGCAAAGCAATGTATTGAATACCCCACAAGCACTCAAAGGGTTAAACCACACATTTAGATGAGTTGGAACTGTGGGGATGTTATTTGTCCCCTATGGTTTAGATGGTATGCCATAAAATTCCACTACTACCTCTATGTGCTTAATGCCAAAAACCCAGTACTACTGACTAGGGGTGGGCTAAACTTGTCTCTGTGTTCCCGCGGGAAATTTCGTGAAAACCACGTTGTTATCCACATTTTTGCGGTAAAATCCGCTTTAAAACTAGCGGTTAAAATTTTCGCATCTTTCGCCCACTGGCCAAAATTTGTCGCCATTTTTTCAATGGCTATAAAGTTTCCGCCCATTGATTTACTTTGTTTTTGCACTTCTGGTATAAAAAGGTGCCATTTTCGCTGAAGGCAGACACAATAGAAGCAGCTACAGAGCGAGACAGACGTGCTGTGCTGTTCTGCTGTGATATTTTGCAAAAAATTGAGGCAGGAAAGGCTCATAGTGACTCCTATCACTATGGGCAGGGTGAAAAATAATCAGTGGAGGAGCTGGAAGGACCATTATGTGTCCAGTGAGTCTGAGGAGGAGGAGGAAGAAGTTACTAGCAGTACTGAACCAACGCTGTCCAGTCCCCCTAAATCACCCCAAGGCATCTTGGGGAGTATAATGGGAAGGGAGGGAGAAAGGGGAATGGGAAGGAAGGAAGAAAAGGGAATGGGAAGGGAGGGAGAAAAGGGTAGTACTAGTGAGAGAAGGACAGGTCAGCTGCCTGTGCCTGCTGCAAGATGTGCTGCCCCTGCTACCATTGCTGTACCTGCAGCCACTAGTGTTGTACCTGCTGCCAGATATGCTGCCACTAGTGTTGTACCTGCTGCCAGTGCTGAAACTGCTGCCACCAATACTTTGCCTGCTGCTAGTGTTTCTTGTAGTACTCAGGGGGGAAGGAGAAAATGATGCCAAGTGTGACAGCAGGGGACCCTCTGTCACATTGCTCATCACCTCCTCCAAGGAGCAGTGAGATGTCTGCAATAGAGCAGCACCATGTAGGGACTAGCTGTGGTGGTGGTCGTGTTGGAGAAGCTGGGGTGGAAGAGAAATTTATGGCCTTTTTATCAGAAACTGAGAAGGAATGGGAGACAGGGATGAGGATGGGCATCACCACCACCACTAGCAGTCAGCTTTTGGAATTTGCGGAAATTGCAACTGGTCTAATTCCTACTGCTGCTGCTGAGATGAAAGGGCAGCAGGGTGCTGAGGATAAGGCTAGTGTGCCACAGACCACCGTGGACACAGTGGGAATGGGGTTAACAAGCAATGCGGGACTAGGACAGGTTCCACTTGCCAGAGCCAGCAATACTCCTCCTGGTCCTAGTTGCAGTGCTAAATCTGAGGCAGTAGCAGCAACATTATCCGCTGCCACAAAAAGTGAAGGGGAATATGGAGAAGAAGAAGAAAGAGGCCATTCTTCTCCACACGTTCCCTATCCGTCCCCCCAGAAGTCATGTGTGTGGGACTATTATTCTCTTCCGGCAGGCACAGTGCAGTCATCATCAACAATGGTACAGTGCAAAATTTGTGACAAGTTAGTGAGAAGGGGAAAGGAGGGAACACACCTTAGCACAACCTCCCTGATAGCACACATGAAACACAGACACCATGACATTTATGTCAAACATGTTAAAGCCAAACATCCATTACAGAAATCTATCACCTCTGTTCCTGTACCCCCTGACTCTCCAGAAAGGTGGAGATCAAAGAGGAGGAAGAATAAAGAAACCCAGAGAGACACTGGAAGTTCCATGACAAATTAAACAACTAGCTCACCATCAACATCACCTTCTTCCTCTAGGGTAATAAGTACATCTCCTGCCAATCCACCTCGTTCATCGTTACCTCCCCCTCCAAATTATAGCCACTCTTTTGACGTTAGGATATGGCAGTTCATCTCTACCCATTGCACACTGTGTGGTGCAATGACCACACATGCCAGTGTGGTGGAGGAGAATTGATACCAGGTCATCAGGTGACATCTGAGGAGTTTCCATCCCGCAGAATATGCTAGGATTCTGGCAGGGAGGGTTTATCATTACTATTAAACTGTCAGCAAGTTGTCATGTGTCCTTAGAGGGGTCTGGACAAGGGGTACAGTGACAGCGGCAGTACTTGGTTTCGGGTGTCATGGTGTTTGGCTACAGTTGTGACCCCAGATGTTATTTACCACACACACACTGTGCACATTGCAGTTGCTGATGGAAGCCACAGTTCCTGTTCTCAAGGGAAAAACATATATTCTAATAACAACGCACCCATGATTTTGGACAAGGGGCAGGTGGAGAAGATTTAATGGCCAACTTCTTCTTTTCTCCACATATACTGGGAGCTACTTATTCTTCTGCTACTGCCTCAAGAGCATCAGTGGAGCCAGTCGAGGCAAGTGGAACATTCATCATCCATCTTCTATGTTACTGCTATTATTGATCCGATTCCATTTCAGCTACTTAATCATCCTGCTGCTTAAACAACTCAGCAGCAGCAGTATGAACAGCAGTTGCAACTCAGGACTCAGGAGGACATTTGACAATGGCCAGTGGCTACTGGCCAACTTGACCTGCTGGCACTAGGCCAATAGGGCATTTTTATTTTTTTCTCAGGGCTTGTGCTTTGAAAAATAAAAAATAAATAAATTAAAAAAACATAGTCCTACAAAAAATTTAACATTTTTTGGGGGGTTTGCTTCTAACAAGCCTACGTCCTACAAATCAATGTTTCCTTAAGGTCTTGTGCCAAACAAGCTTAAGTCCTACAAATCAATGTTTCCTCAGGACTTGGTCCTCTAACAACAAATCTAACAAATCATCCTCTATAAAACACTCTATCAAGTCAAGTATCAGTCCACCCCAGTGGCAGCTTATGTCAACGGGGTATTGTCTCTATCACTTTACATACAAATTTATTTATTTTTTTTTAATTAACGGTCCCCCCAATAGCAGTCAAGAAACCCCCCAAAACAAATTCCCTGTTCAAATGATTCATTCATTCACCAACATAGGCACCCTCCTCAGACCCCTTTATACCATGTCTTATGGTTTTTATTTTATTTAGGATTTCTTTTTTATTAAGTGTCCCCCAATCCCAGTAAACAACCCCCAAAAAAATCATCCCCTGTTCAACTGATTCTTTTCCCACACCCCACCAACACAGGCACCCTCATGCCCCTTTTATACTATGCCTTTGGGAAATTAAATAATATTTATTTTATGTTGTGTGTAACTTCAATGTTCCCATTGATTTCAATAGAATGAGCTAGGCGGAAAAGCAGAAAAAAAGCGGAAAATCGGCACTTTCGCAGGAAATTTTTCACCAAGCGGAAAGTGCCATTTTTCTCCGATTTCAGTTTGAGGCAGAGATTTTTGCCCATCCCTACTACTGACTTCAAATCCAGCTGCATATACTGAAAGTCTTTTTCTTCTGGAATATATTTCCTCAAGTCTGTCTGCTACATATAGGAACTGCGTGCATGGCCATATACCTGTACTGAGACTTACAATCACCGTTATTTACGATTTATTAACCCCAAGAGGGCCAGAGGGGTGCACAACACATTGCAAAACAATGTGTTGCACACTCTTCTGGTCCTTGAGATGTTAAAAAAGGGATATATAAACCCTTAGGTGTTAGAAGTATTGCAAACAAATGCATTGGAGAATGTCTCTGACACTAAGCTGTTTAATATATTTATATTTTCTTTCTTTCTTTCTTTCTTTCTTTCTTTCTTTCTTTCTTTCTTTCTTCTGATTGACTAATGTATAGCAATAAACTGTGCTTATTTGTCCATGGCCTAACTTATACTTTCAGCTGGAAGACTGAAAGTCTTTGTTGGTGTCCAGTATTCACTATTGTTTTAGAGTCTGCTGAATTTTGGACCATAGACATTCTGGCACAGCTTTTGATGTCGCCTTTTTGATGAGGGTGACATTTTGATGTCACTGTTTTGTCTGTCTCCATTTAGAAGACACCATTTCCCCTGCAACATTTTCAATGTAAACACTAGCATTAAAGGGGATAAGGCCCCATTTAAATCAATAGGAATTTTTATTTGTCCCCTATGGCTCAGTTGCTGTGTCTCAATATTGCTCGAATTCGGCTAATACATCAGCCACAGATTATTCATATGATGCCAAAGAACATCACTGCAGTTAGTTTTATATACAAACTGTTGCTAAAAAAGTTGGTAGAAAAAAACCCCCATCAGGCCAACTTTTCTAAAGTAGGCTTAATGTAAAGATCTGTGTCCAAATAGTGATGCTTATTTAAACCAAAAGAAACAAATTTGAACATGTTACCTTTTTTACATATCAGCAATGTACCAATCAGTCCAGAGTTAAAATCTTGCACCATGTTTTCATGAGAATAGTAAGTGTATGTAAGGCAAAATGGGTCAGATTCCTTGGGTCCAATGTCTTCGGTAATATCCCAGTTATAGGTGTAGGTTTGTCCTGGTAGAACAACGTCATCCATCTTTTCCTTAGGAAATGTTTTATCTGAATATTTTGAGCCTAAAAATAAATTTAAAAAATTACAACCACATTACATATTTTCAAAATTTTGAAGACAGAAAAGGAGGTTTATTGAGTTTATAAACAGAATCAACATGTGCAGTAAGTAAGAAACTGTTTGTAACTGTTTGTAAGAACTTTCAAAAATACCTATATATTATGCTAGACATTATTTGCTTAAAATAACAATATGCAAAATATTTATGTTTATGCAAGTTAAAGAGATAATAATGTCTCTTGATAAATTAAGCTTCGATCATTCATCATACTTTTTCAACAATGCAGAGTGTTATTACAATGATGTAATCAGTCTAGATGATGTGTAATTAAATTATAAAGTGTCCTCTTCCTGCCCCTTTTACATGCATAATGCTGCCTCCCCTCAGATATGGAATCAGGGCAACAGATCAGACAGATTGCAAAGAGGAACAATCTGGCTGTCAGTATAAAGGGAAAAAGGACACTACCTGGGACAAACAGCCAATGGGATGGAAAGATTAGATGCTAAGAATATACCCACTAATAAAGCAGATAGATAAACAAGTGTATTGGGATAATCGAGTTGATATGTATCAGTTTTGTAGCACAGTGCTAACTCTCCCTATGTGAGCTGTCCTTCTTTTGATCTCTATAACTCTTACAGCCTGTCACTTGATATACATGAAACCAGAGTCCACACATAGAAGATCCCGATAATCATGTGTAAGGAACAAAGGGAGGGGAGGACAATGCAAAGACAATCTCCTCTAAGTGTAGTAAATATGTACATTTATTCCATAAATGACATACCTGATGATGGAAAAGGATTAATATATAAAACAGAATATAAGCAATAAATAAAGCATCATCATCATCAAGGGCACAGGAAGAAGTGGGTAGCAGTGCAAGCAAGACAGGTCAGCTACCTGTGCCTGCTGCTACTGCTGCCAGTGTGCCTTGTGATAATCAGGAGGAGAAGATGATGGCAATTGTAACAGCAGGGCACCCTAAGTCATACTTGCCATCCCCAAGCAGTCCCAATACTATCACGCAGCAGCTAGAGAGTGTAGGTGGCAAGGGAGGGGGTGATGGTGAAGGTGATGGTAGTGAAGCAGCTGGTGTTGGGACTACGGTGACCGCTGTAGATCCTTCTGCTGTGGTTGAAGGGGAAGTGATGCAGAGAGGCCAGACTAGCAGTCAAGGCAAGCAACAACATCCCCCTGACCCTGTGATTCCCCTTTCCCCTGGCATTGTGCCTCTGGGACCTGATGCTGAGGAAGGCAGAACTGGCCAGCAGTATTACTAACAGCACAGATCATGTGCCTGTGCCTGCTGCTAGAGCTATGTCACGGTTTTATTGAACACTCAGACAATTGGTTAGGATAAAATAGGAAAGCTTTATTAGATAGAATAAAGCACACAAGGCCCCTCACGGGTCCAAACTCTACAAAGCAGCAGCAATAAAGTTTGACACAGGACAGGGCATACAAGATAACATACAATAGTGAGGCTCTACCGGCCTTAACGAATACCGGGTAAGGCAGCCTAATAACCGGGGCAACAAGGGCTGGCTAGTGACTGGATAGCACAGACTGAAAGTGCTGAGGGGGGCAACCGTAGTACAGGCTGAGCACAGTGGTACAACAGTAACCACTAGTGACCGGATCGCACTGACAGGAAGTGCTTAACGGAGGCCACGGGTCGCAACAGGCTGAGAGAAATAGGAAGGCAACAATTAACTGCTTAGTGACTGGGTAGCGCTCACTGGAGGTGCTAACGGAGGCAACCGTAGTACAGGCTGAGCGACTTAGGGAGGCAACAGTTAACTGTTTAGTGACTGATTCACACTGACAGGAAGTGCTTAACGGAGGCCACGAATCGCAACAGGCTGAGGCGAAATCGGAAGGCAACAGTAACCGCATATGACAGGTAGCACTGACTGCAAAGAGAGGGCAACCGGATAGCAAGTCAGTCGACCTGGATCAACACACGGAGAGCGGTAGTCAGCCAAAGCCTGGGTCGGTACAAAGAGAGCGGTAGTCAGCCACAACCTGGGTCGGTACGCAGAGAACGGTAGTCAGCCACAGCCTGGGTCGGTATACAGAGAGCGGTAGTTAGCCAAAGCCTGGTTCGGTACACAGAGAGCGGTAGTCAGCCAAAGCCTGGTTCGGTACACAGAGAGCGGTAGTCAGCCACAGCCTGGGTCGGTACACAGAGAGTGGTAGTCAGCCAAAGCCTGGGTCAGTTCACAGAGAGCGGTAGTCAGCCAGAAACCAGATCAACATGGAACAGGAGCACTGAGTCACAAATATCGGAGACACCACGAAAGGGCACCCGCTTGGTGCATGAGGGCGTATATAAAGGCTAGCCCAGGGAGGGGCTAGCCAGCAAGCACCAACCAAAGACAGCGCTGCACAAACCCGGAAGTCAGAATGTCGCACAGTTATCACGGGCACCGTGATAAGCTGCCAGTCTGCCTTCTTCACCTCAAGAGATGATAAGTGTACAGTAGGGGACCCTCTGCCACATTTGTCATCTTCACCAACCAGTGCAATTTTCATAGAGCAGCAGCAGCAAGGAGGGACTGGTGGTGGTGGTGATGAGGGTGATGACGGAGCATCTGGGGGAGGAAGAGACATTAATGGCTTTTTTAGCTGAAAGCAAGAAGGAATGGGAGACTTATCTGCAAATGGGGATGGGCATCACCTCCACTGCCAGCTGTGAGATTGCAGAGTTTGCTGCTGCTGTAATTCCTGCTGCTGCTGAGTTGCAAGGGCAGCAGGCTGATGAGGAGCAGGCTAGTGTGCCTCAGACCACGTGGCCACTGTGGGAATAGGGCCCAGCAGTAGATGTGATGCGGGACTAAGGCAGGTTCTACTTGCCAGCAGTACTCCTGGTCCTAGTTGTAGTGCTGATTCTGAGGCAGCAGCCTCCCCTGCCCCAGCCAGCAAAGGGGATTGTGGAGAAGAAGAAAGAGGACATTCTTTTCCATATTTCCCTTGCCCCCTGAGGTCCTGGGTGTGGGTCTATTTTTCTCTTGAGGCAGGCACAGTGCAGTCATCAGCAACGGCACTGTGCACTTTCTGAGATGTGAGTGAAAAGGGGAGAGGAGAGAACACACCTTGCTTGATTTGAGTGCAGATGTGTCCATTGTTCCCAGTCCTTCCCCTATTTCCTATACACACTGTGCACATTGCAGTTACTAATGAAAGGCACAGTTCCTTCTTCAAATGAAAAATTTGTATTCCAACACACCCATGATTTTGGAGGAATTTCAGGAGGAGAAGCATTATTGGCCAATTTCTTTTCTCCACATATACCTGAAATGGTGGGGGATAGTTGTGATGCTGCTACTGCCTCAGGCACATTACTGGAGCTAGTGGCAAGTGGAACCATGATCATCATCACCCATATCAATGCTTTTGTTGATACCATTACCTTGGAGATGCCTAATCGCCATGTTACTTAAACAACTTAGTAGCAAGAATAGCAGTTGCAAATGCTGCAATGACAAAGTGGATTTGCCAGTGGCCACCATAACAGGACCTGCTGGCACTAGGCTAGTAGTGTATACATTTTTTTTCAGGGCTTGTTCTTTATATAAAGCAGAGGCCTACAAAAACAATTTTCAGGGGCTTGTTTGTAACAAGCCTAAGTCCTACAAATCACTGTTTCCTCAGGGCTTGTGCCTGTAATAATCCTGAGTACAAAAAATCATCACTGATTGCTTAGGTCTTTAGCTTCTAACAAGCCTGAGTCCAAAAATCATCACTGATTTGTCAGGGCTTGTGCCTTTAACAATCCTGAGTCCAAAAATCATCACTGATTCCTCAGACCTTGTGCCCCTAAAAAACCTGAGTTAAAAAAAAATCACTGATTCCTCAGGGCTTATGTCTCCCAACAAACCTGAGTCCAATAAATCACTAATTCCTCAGGGCTTGTGCCTCCAACAAACTTGAGTCCAACAAATCATTGATGCCTCAGGGTTTCTGCCTCTAACAAGCTTAAGTCCTACAAATCAATGTTTCCTCAGGGCTTGTGCCAAACACATGTAAGTCCTACAAATAAATGTTTCCTTAGGGCTTGGGCCAAATAAATATAAGTCCTACAAATCAATGTTTCCTCAGGGCTTGGGCCTAATTCTATGTCCTACAAATCAATGTTTCCTCAGGGCTTGTACCAAACACATGTAAGTCCTACAAATAAATGTTTCCTCAGGGCTTGGGTCAAACAAATATGTCCTACAAATCAGTGTTTCCTCAGGGCTTGGGCCTAATTCTATGTCCTACAAATCAATGTTTCCTCCGAGCTTGGTCCTAACAAGTCTAAGTCCTACAAATCAATGTTTCCTATGTGCTTGGGCTTCTAACAACAAGGCTAAGTCCTACAAACCATCCTCTATAAAATACTCTATCCCCCAAAGTCACAGCTTACGGAGGGGGTCCCTGTCTCTGTGACGTTATGTACCTATTTGTAGGCCAGTAAACCAGAGGCCTACAAAAAACACATTCTGGGGGCTTGTGTCTAACAAGCCTAAGTCCTATAAATCACTGTTTCCTCAGTGCTTGTACTTCTAACAATCCTGATTCAAAAAAATCATCACTGTGTATTTTCTGTGAAAATTTGTGTGGGAAAAATCAGGACTTTTCAACATCCGAAGAAATGTGTTGGTATTTCAAATTTCTTTGTTATCTGATTAATAATGTTTAAAATATATTTTTTTTATCAAATTCTCATTTATTTTTTTTGCACAATACTTTCTCTAGAAGAAACATTGATTGATTTTAGTTTGTTAACCATTATTTGTCAATTTGGGAGTTATCAAAACAAACAAACAAACAAACAAAAAAAAAACACTCTTGCTGGCCTTTTGGCAAGGGACATTTTAGCTCTGCTGTGAAGATGGGGAGTTTATAATTTCCATACTTATGTCACATTCATGCTCCTGGCTGAATATCAGCAAATCAGAACTTAAGACTCTCCAAGCCAATGAATGCCTGTGAACAAACGTTTATGCCTGAACCTAGTGCAAGAGAATAGGTGCACAAGTGCCTAATTTTCTTACAGTGGTGTTCCATTAAGACTGTGATCTGGTGTGATCTCCCTTATTTCACACATCTTCCCCTGCTCACCTGGTGCAGAAAACTGCAAGGATCCCATTATTATGTGTAACTAACCTCGTACATTAGGGAAGAGCTAATGAAGAACTACAGTATATTTGCAACTATAACAGGCAACTTTACATGACAATTGCAACCCTGCAGATTAGAACATGTCCCTCAGAACATGAGTACATGTATCTCAGAACATTACTACATGTCACTCAGAACAATGGTACATGTCTGTCCCTATTTTAGTTGGTTGATGTGTTTGTTGTTTCACAATTCTCTGTAATATGATTCATGTTTAAAAATGTATTTCTACCACCTTCTTTTATTTTCTTGTACAATACTTTTTCTAGACAAAGCATGCTTTTTTAGATTGTTGACCAGGAATAGTCAATTTTGGAGATGTAACCTTTATAAGAGTACTTTCACTAGCAGTATTATTTGATGGATTATTTTCACTGACACTCCCCTGCATATCATGTACATATTCTATTATGTAGGGCCCCACATTCAGAAGAAAAGTGTAAATATTTTGGGGCAAACCAACTGCACCATAGATGACAAATACTGATATACTAAATGTCAAATTATCTTAACCTCTTGAATACTATGTAGTTTTATATAGTGCTAGGGGCAGGTCTAAGGGACATTAATAGCGCTAGGTTTAAAGTGTTCTCTCCTTTATGGGTCGTTCTGGGTAT
The DNA here is from genome assembly GCA_037306005.1 of Rhinophrynus dorsalis. NCBI lineage: Eukaryota > Metazoa > Chordata > Amphibia > Anura > Rhinophrynidae > Rhinophrynus > Rhinophrynus dorsalis. The sequence continues at coordinate 169,462,644 of CM074719.1, read as the reverse complement.
ATGTGATTTTTTTTTTTTTTTACTTTTCAGGTGGGGGCATGGAGTAAGCATCTGGCTGGGTTCAGAGTCTGAGGAGTGGCATAGCCCCAAACATGTGGTCATAAATGGAGCACATATGGGTTTCTTTAAGACAATTGGCATGATGGTGGAATGCATATGGTGTTGAGGGAACACAGGTGTTTTTAAAAGTCCATTCAAATGACAATGAAACACAAATGCATTCCAAAGAACAATGATGCCCATACAGTAATACATGACAGTGGAAGGAAGGGATATAATTGTTGTGGAGTACAAATAACTATAAGTGGTTGGATCATGGAAATGGACGGGTGATGTCCCTGGAGAAACAATGATGAAATTGCAAAAAGTGTTGGGCCAATATATTTTTTGTAATATGTATTGTGTCTTTATGCCATTTTTACAATAAATAATTTATTATATCTGGAGGTTTCCATCTATGTTATTTAGTTTCTCTACACAAGCCACTTTCCTTATATAACCCCTTTGTTCCTGGTACTGAAGATAACATCTCATAAGACTAGTGTGGATGCAGGTGGAGGAGTAACAGACATAAGAGGTATGAGACATGAAAGCAGAGTTCCCAGAGCGTAACCCAGACTGGAGGTCAGATCCAGTTGAGGTGCGACTGTATTGGCGTGTTTGATATATGGCTGCATCTGGAAGTGGAAGAAATGACTACACTTACAGACAGCTGTGTTGTTCTGTTTCCTTTTAAATTATCACTCTTTGTATATGACCTTGACTGGCATTTACCAAGGAAAGAAATAGAAGGTGGGAGGGACACTGCAGTGAAATGGGCAGTGCATGTTACTGCAACTCATGGAACGACAGCATTAATGCAACTTCATGTGATTTGTATTGAGTTTAATGGTAGAGCACCATAATGCAATTACCGTACAATGCTGGCTCTGTGATATGTAATCTGAAGAAATAAATTATGGGTAGAAAAGTAAAGATTTATGTGATTCAAATCTCACTGAAAAAAACATAATAATCGCATGCCTATTTTTTTATGCGATTTCAGCACGTCAAACAAATTTCCAGTGTGAAAAGAAAACGGGAAGAGGTCAGACATTTGCGCACCAGAAGGATATAGCGCACACTAGAAATGACTTACACAACATCAGGCACTAAAACATTAACCCTTACCTACCTGCCTTTTTAATGACCAAGACTGCTAGTGGTTTTAACCCTTTCATTAACAAAGGAGTATACAATTTATAGCTTAGCAATATGTTGCGCACCTCTCAGGTACAACAAGAGTTAAAATTAAATCTGGATAAAAAAAGCAATGCATTGCATACCCCTCTGGCACTCAAAGGATTAACGTGTAGAGGTTTCAGATTCGCTAAGTACTGCTCTGGCTCTCAGATGGTTAATTTTTTCCGATAATCCAAAGGATCAGAATTAGAACTAGGCATAATAGGAAGATGTATATATGTATTTTTCTTTGATAATTCAGTTTATATTTTTCCATATTGAACTACTTGAATGCTAGAGATATCCCAGTGCATCATTTTGCAATGTATTGGAGACCTCTCTAGCATTCAAGGTCTCCAATGTATTGCAGAAACAACCAGGAAAAAATGTAGGATACAAATTCCTGCGGATGTTGTAACCATATTGACAAAATAATAGAGCTTAATACAAATACTGTAAATACAAACATATTGAAATGGAACTGTCACCTACTAGCTACTAGTCTTATTAAAGGTATCAATTTAAACTGCCTATATCATGTGCTTTTTGTTTTTCAATCGGTTTGATAGTTCTTGAGAATGCTGAGTTAGTAATTGGGGAATATAATCTCAGCAGAGTTTTGTTCTCTTACCAAACATAAATGTTCCTCCACATTAGGGTGCTAGATCCTATCAGTTTCTACCAGTGGGGTGGGATAAATTAATGGGGAGGAATAATCATGGAAATCCTGTAAAGACTGAGGTTCCAAATGTGGAGTCTGTTCTGTGGTGCAGTGGGGAGGAGATAACATCCCTCTTCACTCAGGCACATACACACGCACACACCTATTTCTACCAAATAAAAAACAAAAAACAAAAAAAAACAGCACACATTCTCTTGTGCCTCAGAACATACCTCCTTTTACACTTACATTGTTCCAGTTTAACTCAATGGGGGAAATTCACTAAGCGGTGATAAAGAGGTGATAGAGTGGAGATAACTTCTCCAGTTTATCACTTCTCCAATTCCTATGTTATTCTATGGAGCCTATGCACTAAGATTTTTTCAGCTTTGGAGATCGTAGTTCATAGGCTCCATAGAATAACATAGGAATTGGAGAAGTGATATCTCTGGAGAAGATATCTCCACTTTATCACCTCTTTATCACGGCTTAATGAATCTTCTCCCTTGAGTGCTAGAGAAGGTGAAGCAATTCACTGGAGATCTTGCTAGCATCCAAGATGTTAGTTTACTTATTTCAACCCCTATTTAGAATTTTTAACCATTGGGGGACAATATCCAATCCTTGCATGAATCGGGTTGCTATCACTGTATTAACCCTTTAAGGATCAAAGGAGTATGTGATGCATTGTCCTTAAAGGGTTGAATTAAGATCATTACCTTCTGATGTCTTTCTGTATGCAATGCCTTGCGGGTGAATAGTCAGTGGCTTATAAGCCATATTTTTAAAATTAACTTTCAACTTGTCCCCAACTTCTGCTCGTAATGTAGGACCCAAGATACCTAAAACAAGAAAACAACTTAAATTAGGTTTTGTTTATATATCACATTTGAAACAGCAACAGGTTTCAATATTTTTTCCAAGCATTTTTCTTATTCTGATTGTTCATTGTCATCTGACTTAAAGATTATTACAACAGAGCCAGCTTTAAATGGTTAATAATGTTAAGCTGTAAATGAAGATCAGATTATTCCTTAACCCCTTAACGACACATGACCCGCCAGGAACGGCGTTAAAGGGATAGTAATGTTTCCTAATAAAAGCAGCTCTAATTAATCTTCATAATATTTATGCCATGGAGAGTGTTATTTCAGTTCTGTCAGAGTTGTAGTTCTAGAGTAATTCAATGATAAAGTATCCTCCTCCCGCCCCTTTTACTGATGTAACACTGCTCACCTTAGAGCAGCAGGGAGTGTCCAGGTAGATTGCAGAGAGGGACAATCTTCAATTAAGATAAGGGAAAAAGCTGAAAAACTTGTCAAGGGGGGCAGGGTTTTCATTGTTCTCACAGTAGAATATTGACCCTTGATGTGAGCTCTCTGGTCTATGGACTGGATCCCACATCTGAGGAGTAGGGGCTTACACTAGGTAAAAGGGGCGGGAGGGGGAACTTTATCGTTCAATTACTCTTGAACTACATCTCTCACACTATTGAAATAACACTCTCTATGGCTCAATTACTATGAAGATTAATTGGAGCTGCTGTTTTTGTGAAACATTACTATCACTTTAAGGACAGGTGACGGAACTGGCACGTCATGTAATTACTTCGTGCCAGCACACTTACATGCCACGCTGTGACCTGGCCTGCTGGTGAGAAAAAAAAGTGCCCTAGTCCTCCAGTGCACCCCACCCCTGGACCACGCAGTCCTTAAGGAGTTAAACGTTTTCATAATGCTCCATTCCATTGGTATAGTTTTTTGTAATTATATTTTAAAGATTCTCCCTCCCGCCCCTTTTTACAACGTCACTATTCCAATCCGGATGGATTGCCACGAGGGACATTATTGTGTTAGCATAAGGAAAACCCTGCTCCCCTTCATCATGTGAGCAGGGCTTTCCTTATACAATCACAGGCAATATTGTCCATGGTTGTGATCTGTCTGGTCAAGCGACCAGATTTCAGGTCTGACAGAAGAAGAGTGATGTCGGGAAAAGGGGCGCGAAGGGGAAACTTTAAAATATAATTACAAAAAAGTATACCGATATAAATGTTGTCAATGGTATGGAACATTATGAAAGGGTTTAAGGGATAATCTCAACTTCATTTATAGCTTGACATTACTAACCCTTTAGTATTGCATGCACTGCCTGCTTTAGTCTGAAATCTTGCCAGCAAGTGTCATGTCTGCCTCTGTTATCATTACATACAGGACTGAATAAAGCTGTTAGCTAGGTTAAAATTCATAGGGGCCATTAGGATTTTCTGGTCATATAATGTTGTGGGTGTTAGAATAAGGTGTTACTTCTTTAAATCTCATGAAAAGGAACAATGATCACTCAAGTTCTCCCTCTGTTTCCCTGCTCTTGTGTTTAAGTACCCAGATGTGAATACAGGTTCAATGCAGCAGTAAATCTGGTGGATCCAAACTTTTACCCATTTTCCCCTAATGCCTACTTTACCATTGGACACAGCTCAGCACGGCAGATATGCTGGGCATTAAAGTTTGCAGAACTGAAAACGTCATTAAAATCTGCTTTTGTATTATGTGAGCCAAAATATAAAAAAATGTACAGTTCAGGAGATAGTCACACATTTAATTCTGTGTGGTTAGCTATCAGAGTGCGGTACAAAATCCTAATGTATGCTAATGAAGATCATCAGTGTGGTTTCATATAATAATTGATCTCTGTGCTGCACTGAGGAACTTTCATTTTTTCCAGAAATAAAACTGTGAAAATCTCCATCTGCAGGACTTTTGGCTAACGTGATATATAGGCAGTCCTGAATAAAGTCTTCAAATATGCAGAACAATTCAAGGTATCAGGTCCACTGTAAGACACCTACATAATGTGGTGTACAGGGAGGATGCCCACTCAGCCTACTGGGGAAATGTGGCAGTGATAGGAAGGAAGGAAGATCTAATGTATTGTTTCCCAAAGTCCATAGAATAAGAACTTAATGTGCAAAAAGAAAAAGGGGAGAGATTCAGGTTTTCTTTCCTATAATATTTTCTCACCAATCCATTAAGGAAAAAACGTATATGTGTCTATGTATAAGTGTGCATGTAATTTTCTTTTGAAAATATGTTTTCCTTACCTGACTGATCAGAAGCTGTCTTTTCCTTCTGAAACCCTGCTTCATATTCTCTGTAAATTATCTTCTTGAATACGGTATCTGAACTTAATAAATAATAAAAAGAAACCTAGATAATTAGACAAGTAAAGGTCATATCTTGAGTCAGTCCAACTGCGCCATAGACAACAAATGAAAATTCCCACTGATTTAAATTGAGCTTTTAACCCCTTGAATGATAGGGAGGTTTCCAATTTATTGCGAAGCAATGTGTTGGAGATCTATCATTGGAGGGTTTAAAAGCCCCTTCTGTACTTTCTGAATAAATCCCTATGTTTAATGTCATGTCAAGACTTACACAAGTTTGTTTTACACTCACATTGTTACCAATAAGGATTAACAGGTAATTACGCTTCAGGCAACTTGTTAGCTTGTGCACTGGAACATTGAGGTTATGCACTAAGGAGTGATAACAAGGTGATAAAGTGGAGATAACGTCTCCAATGATATCACGCTCCAGTTCCTATGTTATTCGATAGATCCTATGCAGTAAGATCTCCAAAGTTGGAGAAATTTTAGTGCATAGTCTCCATAGAATAACATAGCAACTGGAGAAGTCATCTCCACTTTATCTACTCTTTATCACACCTTAGAGCATAACCCCCAATGTGTTATTCTGATTTAACCCAAACTGTATTACAGTCTCAGACGTTTATCACAAATGGCTTACTGCCAGACATTAATATAAGGTGTTTTCTCATAGTTGCTGAGCAAACAGCTTCAAAGAACATACCTCATGCTGCAATCAATAAGTGAATAAAATAATTGTTCTTTTCCAAATATGTCAACACATTGCTTGGGGACAGAGGATATTTCTCCAGTTTTCCGGGTTCCCTGGTAAACCCTACTGTGTCTTGCCCACTTTGCTCATTTCCAGGTAAACTCTGGCTTTCCATAACCCAATACTGCCCACCTCGATTAAATCCTGCCCACATTATGACACAAACCATGTAGTTTGGTCACTCTCACGTCCATCCCTCATTGATACTCCAGGGCAGCTTGAAGGTTCCTATGTATGATGCCCATGGAGGAAAAATCCTTAAATCCTGGCCTGTTAGTGGTAACTGAGGACAGGTATGGAAATACCTACTCTGTATAGTTAGTTGAATTTTGGTCTAATGTAGATCGCTGGGAGATTTCCTCCTGCTCTCCATTTGTAAATCAGATGTTGTTTGACTGGTGGGAGTTGTAATCTAATAGCTGGAAAACCATGTTATTCTCTCATACAGTAGGCTCACTGTTGCCCAATAAATCATGGTCTTACTTCTGGAAAGCTAGACTATATTTAATGGATAAAGTGTATGGAGACAGATTATACCAATTCTAGAGCAAACAAACTGCACTAAAGAGGAGACATAGACATCCCCTAGATATTGATAGATTGAAATAGTGTTTTTAACCACTTGATTGCTATGGAGGTCTACAACAGATTGTTGATCATTCAAGAGGTTGAAAACACCATTTAAATCAGCAAGAATGTTTATTGATTACCAGTGGTTTAGTTGGTTTGCCCAATATTTGGTGCACTTTGCCTTTATACATACGGCTCAATAAAAGATCTATTATACTGAAAGCTATATGGAGTATTTAGGTAGGTCATTACTGTTTTGGGCTGCAACTAGTCTACAGGCCACATATTGGACAGCCACTATGTATGTTAGAGATTCACTTAATCATGAGCAAGGAATCAGCTCTTCTTATATCATTTAGCTCACCAAAGCACGTCTCGGTTTTCATATATCTTGATTATTCTTTTCTACAAATATTTTGTTACATAGAAAATAGTACATATTTCTAATATAGTGTCCCAGTCTGGAATGTGTAGCAGTAAAAGAGGGAAGGATTTTTCTGTTGGGCTATGTTTAGACTGATGACTTGGCTGCACTGTGTTTGAGAGCATGCCAAGCCACCTGTGATTACATACTACCATTGACCTGCATTCCACCGTGAATCTCTTGCATATATGTGTGTGTGGGGATGTGGAATTGTGTTGCAAGGCTGCCAGTGTAGTAGTCTGTCATGTATTAAAAACTGATACCCACATGGGTGGGCCAGTCTTTGGAGGTTGCTAACAGCATCATGACCTCCAAGGTCACCAGTGTGAACTACCTGTGGGGTGGTCTAAATGCCACTGTGCAGATCAGGCATGCTGAAACCTGGGTGTGCTCAATGCATCCAGTTTGCAGTTTACTATGTTAGGTTTTGTTACGCCATGGGATCAGGGCCTTAGAGGAACAATCAGTGTCAGACGTATCTATCAGGCTCATCTAAGCAAGGAACCCTAGACACCTTTAGCTCCACCCATAACCACACCCTCACTGCTCACATGACATCAACCCAATCCTCACACTCCATTGTTGAGAACAGAAAAAGCCATTATCCTATAACATACAAACACAATTCCTTAAGTGCTAGAGAGATCACCAATCCATTGAGAAGGAATGTATTGGAGACCTCCCTATGACCCAACAGGTTACATTAACTGGCCAGTAAATTAGTATGTAACCTAGGAAGAGATGCACTAAGATGCGATAAAGGTGTGATAAAATGGTGGTAACTTCTCCAGTATGATAAACTCTCCATTTCCAATGTAATGCTATTGAGCCTGCACACAATGATAACTCAATTTGGAGAGTTGTTAGCACATAAGTTGTAAAAAATAACATTGGAATTAGACAATTTATCACACCATTTATCTTACCTTTACCACATCTTAGTGCATAACCCCTTGGTGTCTTGTGTGGAATCATTGGAATTGCACTGGACACACCCACTAACTCAGTGTGGTGGATGCGGCTAGCACACATGTAAAAGCCCTCATAATTAGGCACCCTAGACAGCTGCCTGCACTATCTAATGGGAAATATAGCCTGGGAATAGATATTTTCATGTTGTGTAACTATCTAATAACTACAGTGCCACATTAAAATGAAAAGTCCATGACTCATCATTTTCAGAAAGAGTAATTTTGTGATGTAATGTCTTTGAATGAACAGACTCCAAGTAATTTTTCATACAATGACTGTATTCCTGGCAGTGCAACTGCTGGGTAAAGCATGTGTAAAGCCCCAGATACTTCTGTTAGCTTGGGACATGTAATGATACTAATCTCCCTACTGATAAAGGTGCACTTGGGATGGACAGTGAATTAATAATGCACTAGACTGGCTTAAGACAAAAAGAAAAAGAAAGAAAATAAATGTTAAAATGGAGCTTTAATTGAGGGGAAATAGCATAAAACGGGTTGCTAGGTACTGGCTGAGGGTCTTATGTTTAAAACTCTGGGTCTTGTGGCCAGATTGAAGCATACAATGGTACCAATCTCCCTTCTAGGAATTGTGAAACTGGACTGCTAAAGCCAACGGGGATTGGCCAGTCACTGAAGAATGCATACGACATATTTCCTGTAAAAACAATAGTGTTGATGGGCCAGATCAACTTGGATGTGAGAGCATCAAAGTTGCAGCATGCTGAATTCTGGTGTATCCTGGAAGGCAGAAATTGCCTTTGTGAACATCACCACTGGGGCAATGTGTTTTATATGTGTTTAGCAAAGGAACCCATGCAAATACAGCTTTATGGTAATTTGCTGTCAACAACTGCAGATGGACTTGGGAGAAATCATAGCTGATGATTTTAAGATAGACAAACAATGCAACAAAGCTACAGGAAAAGTCAGCACAATACCAGGTCTTGACTTGGGCATTAGCAGCACAGAAAAGAGGTCTTAATGCCAATTTACAGGTCACTAGTACGAACCGTATGTATGAGAGAATAACATGGTTTTCCAGCTATTAGATTTTCTACAGTTCTGGAGATGGGGGGGGGGGGAGGTGCACTATGGTGTGATAATGAAATGATAAAGTGGAGAAGATTTATCTAGTGATATCACTTCTCAGGTTCCTTTTTTATTCTATGGAGCCTATGCACTCCGATTTCTCCAGGTTTGGGGATCATAGTGCATAGGCTCCATAGAGTAACGTAGATACTGGATATGTGATATCACTGGAGACGTTATCTCCACTTTATCACCTCTTTATCACTCCTTAGTTCATCGCCCTCTGATATCTCATAAGGATATCAATAAATGAAGGACTGTTCAAAGAAGGATGAATAAATGGTGCACTCCAGGACCTACATACGTATAGCTTGGAGCATAGAAAGGAAGGGGGAATTTGTCAGAAATCTTCACATATATTAGGGGATTTACAGGGATAGTAATACTTAAAATGCAAGGTTTATCCCCTGAGTAAAACAAGAGTACTCCCACTGCTGAAAGGTATTTTATTCAAGAGTTATTAGAGCTCAATGTGATACTGCACCTAAAAAATTAAAGTTTGCTCTCTAATAACTCTTGAATAAAACACCTTTCAGCAGTGGGATTCACCTTGTTTTACTCAGCAGGATAAACCCTACAACATATTGTTTTTTTACATATTAAGTATTACTATAATAGAGTTTAGGAGGGATCATGTTATCAGAAAAGGAATGGAATATTAGAACAAGACAAAATATAAGTGATAGACAACAAAGACTAGACTCCCAGATGTGGCCAAACCTAAAACAGTGAATGAATGTAACCGTTTGAGTGCCAGAACAGTATTCAAAGCATTGCAGTGCAATGCTTTGGACACACCTCTGGCACTCAAAATGTTAAGAACTGTTGGGATTGATACCGCTATAGTAAGAAAGAAAAAAACAAAACAGTCTCAGCTACCTAGACAGGGAAATGCCAAATGCCGGATTATTTGTTTCTATGTTATTTAGCACACTGTGTAGCGAATTAGCATAAAGTGTCACACTGTGCCACCAAAACTTATATTACAGAATAATGACTAGTACAACATACAGGCAAATTCTAACTATCTGCATGATACACTAAACGTGTCTTAAGGTGACAGGTTACTTTAAGCCTTTGCTACCAGGGGTTCCCAAAGCACTGTGTACCAATATATCAAACACTGTCTTAATACACAAAGGATGAAACCATTAAAGTGAAGACAAATAAGCAATCAGTGACTAGACTGTACCTCTTATAAGTTGGTTGGTTTGTGTAGCTCCAGTCAGTGATCACAGCAGCAATATAATATTCTCTCTCGACACCCATAACAGTAGACACACAATGTGCCAGGATACAGGCCAGAAGCCACAAAAGCAGAGAGGGAGCCATAAATCTCCCTTCATCCATGATGGCCCAGCAGACACTCTCAGTTGTAGCAGAGGCAGTTTTAACTCTGAGACCAAAAACCTTTTTGCAAACCTCTCAGATCTCAATATCCTACACACTGATCAATAAAGCTGACCTCTTGTCCCAGGCATTGACACCATGACCAGATGACATAAGCCGCCCACTTCCCTCCTGGGTTGCAAACTCTTCAACGGAGGTGGCCCAGAGTTAGTACAATTTGTAGGGACAGGGAACAGAGCGCTTCATTCCTTTACAGTAAACAGACTGCTGTGCTTATTATGACAGAGAGGGACAGAGACTTGCAACATCACCAGACTGAGTTGTGCATATTCCAGAGTGCACTTTATGTAGAGTCAAATTCCTGCAGACCCAGAGATACATTTCTGCAGAATGTTTAGAGAGGGGCAGTAGGGGTTAAAGATTAACTTCATGAATACTAGGGAGGTATCTAATGCACTGCAAAACGTAACCACTTTCTAAATTACTGTGTTTTGTCTGTAAGAGACATCAATTTTTTGTTAACTCCTAAAGGGTCTCAAATTCAATGCAAAACAATTAGTTGGAGAACTCTCTGGTATCCTTGGGGTTAATTGAGTTTACTTTTTTTTTTACCCCTTGAGGGCCGAGGAGTGTGCAGTGCTTTGAGGAGCTATATGTTGCATATCCCTCTGGTCCTTAACGGGTTAACTGGCACCCATGCAATGGCATGATTTTAACCCTTTGCGTGCCAGAGAGGTATCCAGCACATTGCTTTGCAGTGCATTGTATACCTCTCTAGCACTCAAAGGATTTAAGGGAATTTCTAGAAAGATTTGTGCAAGATAATAAAATATAGGACTACAAAAATACGTGCATTCAAGAATAGTAGCCACATAATTGAGCACTATCTTGGCTGGTGTTGTTCAAGAACAAGGGCAGACATTTTTAAATTCCTTAACCCCTTAACGTCCAATGCCATGCCAGGACCATCACGGCTGTCTGGTCAGTGATGGTCCTGGCATGTCATTGAATTAACGCCACTCGGGGAGCCCTGAATCAGATCTAGAAAAAAAAAAAAGCCCTGTGGTCCTCAAGTACCGGATGCACGTGCGCGCACTGGTTGTTAAAGGGTTAAAGGAACACTAATCCCTAGTAATAATAAAGTAAACCTCCCCCAATTTACATTACTCTGGCTAGAAAATCCAATATATACTATGAATCGATTATGTGTGAAACGGCTCTCCCAAACTGAACATAGCTGGGAACTCTCCAGATTTGCCCCAGTCAGTCCAATTTGTGTAGTGCACTACCGGGTCTCCTCTGAAACTCTGCCCTCTTCTACATTTTTACAGTCTGTTCCTCCCCTTCCCTCCAACTTCTCCTTCCCCACCCTGTTCTGCCCACTTCCCACCCACTTCCCTGCTACTTTATTAGAAAGCCAGTATAGCCCTGCTCCACCCATGAATAAGCACCACCCTTTTATGACACAAATCGTGTCATTCATGAACACCACGTGAGCCCCCTACAGGGACTCTAGAACAAGTTCCCTGGTATGAAAATGGACCTTAATTAGCCCTGGATCCAAATGTTGGAGACGGCTGTCTTTTCTGCCGACGGCATTTTTTTCAAGCACAGTAAGCTATTCAAATGCCTGTGCTGTGAAAAAATACCGGTAAAAAAAGAGCCATTGTGTGATAAAGTTAAGAGGTATTTTCATCCATAGAAAATGATGAAAACACCATAATTATCAATTCAAATGTCTGCGTTAGGCATGAAAATCTGATAAACGACTCAAGTTATCGCAAGAAAGTAAAGACCCAGTTTTTTTGTTTTTGTTTTTACTAGAGTCCCTTATCAGCTCTTCAAACAGCTGACACAGAAACCTGAACGAAAAAAAAAGTAAAAAACCAGAGTCCACCTTGGATGTACTGATATGAGGCCCTAAGCCCCATATCAATACATCCAAAGTATGAAAAATGTGTCAAAAGTTAGTAGAATTAACCCTATGAGTGCCAGTGGGGTATAATTACCCTGCTGGGATTCATAGGGTTAACCCAACTAAGTTAAAAAAACAATATCGAATTAAAAAGTAACACCACTAATCCTTATGTCCAGCGGAGTCCTCAGCTTCCTGGTCTTCTTCTGTCCTTCTCTTCATTCTTTTCTTCTTTGTTCTATCTTCTGCTTTCTCTTCTTTCTTCTTGCTGTAAGTAAAACAGCAGTAACTATGCCATCGTTTAACCCTATGAGTGGCAAAGGGGTACTCAATGCATTGCAAAGCAATGTGTTGTGTACCACTCTGGCACTCAAAAGGGATAAAACATATATTAATGTACCGCAAACATGCCATGAATAAATGTAATAAATAAAGTCTATAAATAAATAAATATATACATAGCTTTTTAATTCGTGTCTCTGCCGCTGTGTGTGGCCACGTAGGTGGAGACACTGATGAGCTGCACAGTTCCCATTCCCATCCTGCACGGGCCGATGCCCGTCGCACACTGAGGAAATTGGTACTGAGACTGCCTTTATATATGGGCAGTCTCATTTCCAATTCCCTCACAGCCATTGGCTGGGATGTTCTTACGCACATCCCAACCAATCGGTTTAAATAACAACCGCTTGAATCTGATTGGCTGGGATGTGCGTTAAGACTTAGGGTCCTCTTGACCTCTCCTCCTCTTCCTGGCCAGGAGATCCAAAGATGGGAGAAGGAGAGTCTTCAGCATATTTGCATCTCTACCCCAGGGTCCCCTGTGGGGAGAGGAGTGTCAGCACTAGGGTGGTAGCCAGAAGGCATGATAACCCAATCACCACCACCGTGCAAGTCTTCAGCCGACTGTAGAGTTTTCAGTGTAGGGCAGGGTGCACAAATGAAAAACAAATGTAACGTGCACAAAACAAAAAATGAAGGTGCAATAGTGGCATTAGAGCACTTCCTTTCAGTCGCTCAAAATTATGCATTCCTGCCAGCCAAAAGGCCAGGGCAAAGAAAGTACAAAAAGGTGCTTGTGCTCTTGACTTGAGGTGCTCAGTGCTCCCCACTAGATCATCAGTGCATCTTTGAGGGAGGCGACCCATGTGCAGCATGATTTTCATTACTCTTGTCCTGGTCCAGATGGGGGGATCTTTGCACCTCAGCCTTTTGAGCACCAGGCCTCTGGCATCAGACCAAGCATAGCAAGCCACCCCTGCCAAGGCATGTGCCACCTACCCAAGCAGGTACTACACTAGATTTTAGACAAAAGGCTTATAAACGATGAGGGATGAGTAACTAATTCTTAATGACAGGCCTCCTTCTTTAATCCATCAGATGATCGAGATGTCTCCATTGTTGTGTACTCTGTCTAATGGTCAAAACAGGTTACAGTACCGATATAATACACTTGTATTTTTTCTGTCTTGCACATGGAAAGCAGGGGAATATGATCGTTAATTGATAAATACCCACAGGTGTCAGTTATCACTGCATAGAAGCATATGGTGAATTCCAGCCTGTGTATGTACAAATGTGAGTTATTGTGGTCAAATAGACTAGAGCAGGGACAGACAATATTTAGCTCACCAGCTGTTGGAGAATACAACTCCCATCGCCTCCAACCAGACAACAGCTGATCGGGGATGATGGGATTTGTAGAACCCAGAAAATAGAGAGCCAATGGTTGCCTAGCCCTGTTCAGTTGGCTTATCCCAGAACTGCACCATTTTTTTCGTAGGACGTCAGAATGAAAATGTGAATTAATGCATCAGATGCCAGCCTGCTTATACTGAAGAATTCAACTAAAGTAGCAGTACATCACACCTTCTTTCCCTTTTTCCTTTAACCCATTTGGATGCTACATATATCACCAACTAGAGTAGCTGCTATGGTTCCAAAAAGACCTGGGACTTGAGCTACAGGTACACAGTGCAGCTGCACCATTACTAGTAGGGAGATTAGCACTATTACCTTCCCCAAACTGGCAATAAGATCTGGGGGGGAGGGGTATTCATTGATGTTTGATAGGTATCAAGTTCGATGGTATTGTGACTAGTTTGACCTGAGTCTATCTTGAGGTAAGCATTATGCCTGTGATTACAAATACATCCCCAAGACTTTGCTGTATTTATGATGCTTCACTGTCCCCTTCACCAGTGTCTCAGTTACAACTTGACATCTGACTTAATGAGAACTGTGGATCTTGCCTTAAATTTCCATGCAGCAGCAGATTACCCATAAGACATTCAGTTTTCAGCTTTCTGAGTGCGAGATTCAAGTATGCCCTCTGAAAATGCAGCCATGGAGCATGTTTGAATTTCTGGCAATAGGCTCAGTGTAACCCACTGGCTGTTGTACTGCATTAACCCTTACACAACATGCAAAATTCAATACCGAACACAGCAGCAGAAGCACTCCAGAGGGATGAGTAAAGCACTGCTTAGTAATCTGTTGTTACCCCTCTCGCACACAAAGGGTTAAGAGACTGCTCCTGCTGCTGTTCTTGTTGTTGAATTCCCTATGCTGTTTGAGGGTGAATGCATGATCTCTACTGCCCCCTTGCCACCCCCCATTACCAGCTTGCGATACCTCTCTTCCCCCCTCTTGCTATCATCTCTCTTCTTCTAAATATAAGGCAGTGTCCCCACTATGTTATTATTTGCTTTTTCAGTCATCTGTGTTGTATGGAAGGAGCCTAGTTTGTGCATGAGTGACAGCATGGTCAATCCATTGAATAGTAGGTTAGTTTTCAGCAACTACCTAGCAATGACCCATTCTGTAAGCAATGTGCTGAAAATGTCTCTAGCCTCCAAGTGGTTATATTAACAGCGTATATTTGACAGGCCACTTACATAGGTATACATATGAATTTATTTGACTTTTTTTACACAATATCCATGGCATTTTCTGTAGGGCTGCAAACGGGACTACTGGAAGGGAGCTGCCACATCTACAAACGGTAAAAAATACTGGTATCTTATAATTACACCTACAGTATTATTTCCACAATACATATATAACATAATGCCCATGTATTTGCATCTTCATACAATTTTGGATTTGGTTACACTCACTGTTCTCCGATAGACATGCCATAAACATTTTATCACACAACTGATAATAAAGAAGAGACATTCTGGGGCAAACTAACCACCCCATCATGCTCCAGGCTTCTTGATCCACTTCACCTGGTCCTGGAAAATGTTATCACTGGTTTTATCTACACATTTCCCCATAGATTTCAGTAGGAATCAAATATTAAATCAGTGATAGCTCATCACTTGCAGTGGAATTCAGCCCCTAGTTAGGCACTAGATTAACCTTTCCAATGGAGCATGAGATAACTCTATAGACTCACAGACACATATTTTGTGCACTTCATTTGACCCAAGAGAAAAATCTTCAAAGCCCGCCATTTAATTTGTCTCTTACCCAGAATAATATTCACAAGTGGGATGGTCAAAATGTGGCACATGTATGTCTAAGTGACAAGTAGTAGTTGTCAAAGATAATATTCTTGTCTCCGCACAGGAACTGGTTGTCAGCCGGAAAACCATCAGTGCTGCTTCCAAAAAGAAGATTCACTCACTCCTCTTTAAAGGAATAGTAACGTTTCACAAAAAAAGCAGGTTCAATTAATCTTCATAGTATTTGGACCATGGAGAATGGTATGTCAATACTGTCAGAGTTGTAGTTCAAGAGTAGTTGAATGATAAATTATCCCCCTCCCACCCCTTTTACCTAGTGTAAGCCGCCTCCACTCAGATGAGGAATCTGGTCCTGGGACCAGACAGCTCACAGCAAGGGACAATCTTCTTACTGTGATCACAAGGAAAACCCTGTCCCCTTGACAGGATTTTCAGGTTTTTCCTTATGCTCACTGAAGATTGCTCCTCTCTGCGATCCATCCAGACAGTCTTTCTGCTCTGAGGTGAGTGGTGTTACATCAGTAAAAGGGGAGGGAAGGGGATACTTTATCATTCAATTACTCTTGATCTACAACTCAGACAGTACTGAAATAACACTCTCCTTGGCCCAAATACTATGAAGCTTAATTGGAGCTGCTTTTATTGTAAAACATTACTATCCCTTAAAATGAATCTCCAGTCTACCCACTACATACAAACACATGATGCTGTGTGATGCTCGCCAAGGATCTGAGAGACCCCAGTGATACTTGGTAACCTGTCTTCATGGCTCCTATTGTAATTGGAGTTTCCAGTCCATGCAGTAGCCATAATCTCCTTTTGTTTCTCATCCAAACACAAGTAAATGTCTTTGCAACATCATTTGCTTAGCCGCAGGGTACTTCCCAAACATAGTCTTACCCTTCTTATCCTACTAAGTGAATGTACTGATGTGCTATGAAAGATGTAAAAGGAGACTCTTATGTGAGATATAATTGAATGTCAATACCCTGCAGAGCAGTGGAATCTACTGGGGCCAGCTTTATGAATGGGTTGCTGCAGCAGCTGGACTAACAACAACCATAGCACTTTGGCCTCAAGGAGGACTTGCTACGGGTGCTTTGTCTCACTGGATCTTTTAAATGCATATTTTGTGTATTTGGAACTGAAATTATTTAAATGTATTTGTTATTTTTGAGAGAAGCGAGGTTATCCATATAAGGTATTAGGTATTAGCCTCTATGTTCAACTAAACAGCCTAGGATAGGTGTGTGGTATTCTATGTGATCAATCACCATCCATCACTCATTACAACCCATCTCATCCTAGACCATCCCATCCCATTCCATTGCATTTAAAGAACATTTAACATAATTTCAGTGAACTGTATACTGAAGGACATTAATATCTGCTTCTAAGTGAAGAGTAAGATTAATTACTTTTTTTGCTAATTCTGAGACTCGGTATTGAGATATTTGCAGCGATACCTTGAGGACTTTGAAGATATCAGAACTAAACTTTTGTGGACATTTCTTGCATCCTCTGCATTTCACAACATCTTTGATTATTTTTTTTTTTATGTTTAATACTTTTTTGGAAGGTGTTTATACAACATTGAGGTGTATGTAGTATAGCTATTATGTTTCAGTGATCTAATATCTCCATTGTAGGTAGTATGCCTTTGTGGTCAGAGGAGGGTAGCCATTGGTTACGACATCATTTATTTTTGAAAGGGAACGGCTGGTTGAGGATAATGGGACTTACAGTCCCCAACATCTAAAGGGCCAAATGGCTCAGATTCTTGCCTAGGCTCTCATGTCAAGGTTTCAGGAATGTAGATGGGCCATAGCTCGCTCTCTCTGTTAACGGTGGCAAGAAATCAAGCTCCCACTAGTGATAACAATAGTCATATGTGTAGAAACACCTAGGGGCAAGAAACCCAGATAAACGCAGGCCAAAACCCCCAGGTAAGTGTAACCATGGCACTTCCAATATAGATTGTTTTGTATAAGGTAAAACAATATGTCCAGACTAAATGCGTATAGAAAAAAGGAACATTCATTGATAAATAAACACCAAAAAATGGGAGAATGTGACCTTATGTATTAATCACAATACAATTACAATAATGCTACATTTTAATATATGTTAGATTGTGTTCTCACACCCATCCACAACACACTGGATCTAATTAGAAAAATCGCATCCACTGTGTCACATGAAATGCCAGAGAACACAATACAGCAATCACGGTATCCGTTATTGCAACAATGTCACTTACACATCTACTGAGTCCGATCCTCCCATTCACCCCTAAAACACTGAGTCAGACCCAAAACTCTTCCCCTGTGTAGTACTGATGAACTGAGGACAAGACTCCAAATACAAAATGCAAAGATATTCAGCTAATGGCAATACCCCATTGCCCTTCACCCCAGATAATCCCATAGGTGTTCAGTGTTATAAATGACAGTAACTGATATGTAACTAAATGATGAGTTGCATGGAAATGTGACAAGTACGTAAACTCAGTTTTTCCATTATAGACATTTCCAGTAAAATGTAATACAATATTAGTTAGCACATAGAGTACAAGAAGTGAACAAACTTTGCAGACAAGACATTCTATTAAAAGCAACAGATGTGTCCGACATCTTGTGCGTAATTTTTTTGTCACAAACAATCAGGTATTCCAGGAGGATGCTAAGTACATAGTTTATTTACCTAAACGATACGTTTTGTACTGAGCAAGCACTGATTATATTTGTTCTTTCAAACAGAAAGTTAATATTTAGTCAAAGAGTTATTTTTTCATACCCATAAAGCAGGTAGGCACTTCAGCTACATGTAAACTGAATTTAAATTTTCAAAAGAAACATATTAAGTGGAGTTGTCACGTTAGCCTATTAAGAACGGAAATATAAACATACATTCAGGGGAATGCAGGAAAGCAACTCCACACTAAAATAGGAAACAGAACAATTTGTTATGCTGTGCCTCCCTAACATCTATTTGCTAAGCAATTTACAACAAAAGTCTCCTTTTTACACTTCTTGCAACAAAGGAAAGGCAGCGTGACAGTGTATGAGAATTAGCATTCACCCTTGTTTCACTCCATGTATGAACAAGGTACATAGGAAAGCAGAGATGAAAAATGATTCCTTTCCTCAGTGCATGCTGCAGCGGTTACATTTATTGTCTGCTCACATTACAGTCCTAATGCTGATGGAGTGAGTATGCTGGTACGCACTAAAGCACTGGAACATACCCTCAGGGGCTTGCATGTGATTTTTATTATAATGTATAAGTGGAGAGAATGATCTGAGGATTTGTACACTTTGTTTTATCTCCCTTTAAAGATGCATTTTTCTTTAAACTCTTTTGAGTGCCAGAGGGGTACACAACGTGTTGCAAAGCAATGCTTTGCATACCCCTCTGGAACACAAAGGGTTAACTTTTAAAAGTTGAACTACTGATGTATGCCCATTCTGAGGTCTGTGCTAAAGAGGCTGACATTTTGCACTCCCTAGCACACCCTGCTGGTTAAACACATGGACAGACCATACTATTTAAAAATAAAGGTTAATTGGAAAAAAGTGTGTGATAGGTTTTTAATCAGGAAATTACAGACACACACAGTGATTTTATCCTTCCTTAACTCCCCACCAGGATAGGTGCGGGTATCTCTTACTTGTTTGTTTCCGGTAATTCACTTGTGAAGCAGGGGAGGGCTGGCAACTTGTGGCCCAGGGGTCAAATACACTCAAGTGGCCCATTTCTATCGTTGTTCGAGCCCACTGTCCCAGCCCACCTCCTTTTGTTAATCTTAAAATTGCCATTAATGTTGTGACGTAAGTCAAGTGATACCACATAGCTTACAGTTAAACTGGGGCTACACTAGTACGCTACTAGAAATCTTACAAATTAAGTAAAGCTTACCTAGAGATACTATATAAGTTACAAGAGAAATGGTTTATGCTACTAGTTTAGCTCCATTTGGATTGTACCTCTGTGGTATCATTTATGTAGCTCCATTTCAATTGTAAGCTCTGTGGTATCACTAGTGTAGCTCCATTTACAACAGCGATCAGGAGATTTAGAGAGGTGCAGTGGCCCACCAGCCCAGACATATCACCAGCCCAGGGGGCAATTGCCCCCCTGCCCCTCAGGCCAGCCCTCCCCTGTTGTGAAGGAGTAAACTAGCCTGTTCAGCTTTTGGCTGGCTGAGGATGATGGGAGTTGTAGTGTATTGCACTAAAAAATGCACAGTGCTCAGCTCTCTGTGTACTATGTATACTGCCCATCTGGGGTCACCAGAGATCATTCCTGATGACTTCCTAGTTATTACTGACTAATGTTGTTTCTGACCACCAGCCCTGAAAACCCATCAGGACTACAGTTCACCAACTCAAGCCGTGTATATTTCTGAATTGAGGCCTGTTCCCATTACTCTATTCATACAAATCAATGAATAGAATGCCAAGAACAGAGCTCCATTCACAAATAAACACATGATTCATGGCTATAAACACACACATACACGATGAGCCCAGTCCTGTCCTATGTAAAGTAATAACTAGGGCAGAGTTGGGCAACCTGAGGCCCTACACCTGTTGGACTACAATTATCATCATTTCTTAAAGTCCTCAACAGCTGGAGGACCTCCTGTTGCCCATCTCTGAACCATCAGAAGGGCGAGATCAGAATGTCGCCCGAATCATGTGGGCAACATCAGAATGTCACCCGCATCAATAGGGCGACATTCTGATGTTACAAACTTAAGTGTCTCCAACTAGAGAGTGACATTTATATATCCAGTGCTGTGCTGTGTTCTCCCATACCTTTTCATCTCTGACTTCCTGCTGCTGGTTTTCTCAAGCCAGTTACTCCCTATCTGAGCCCAGCTCAGCCTCCTCTCATGCAGACCAATGATCCATCACCCGTTAACCGGATTTAGCAGGTGATGGATCACTGGACTGCATGAGAGGAGGCAGAGATGAAGGCAGACCTGGGCACAGGTAACTGGCTTGAGAACACCAGCAACAGGAAGTCAGAGATGAAAAGTTATGGGAGAGTATTGAACAGCGTTGAATATATAGATGTCACCCTCTGTTTGTTGACACTTAAGCTTGCTACATCAGAATGTCTCCCTTTTGGTGCGGGCAACATTCTGATGTTGCCTGCATGATTCAGGTGACATTCTGATTTCGCCCTTCTGATGGTCGCCAAATAGAGGGCGACATATCAGTAGGATACCATTTAAACTAGTGGTGATTTGGGGAATCTTCATGTGTGTCCTATGGTGAGGTTGGTTTACTCCAGAATTACTTAAGAGGAGTTATGCAGTAAGGCAGGGCTGTCCAAGTTCAGTCCTCAAGGGCCACAAGCAGGCCAGGATTTAAAGGGATAGTAATACTTAAAATGTTTATTCCCCTGAGTAAAACAAGAGTACTCCCACTGCTGAAAGGTGTTTCATTCAAAAGTTATTAATTTTCAAAGTTGAATTTTGTAGGTGCAATATCACAATGTCCTGAAATTGTACAGTGGCGCTGTTGCTACACGATCCTATGGACAACTCTGGTCCCGGGACCATAAGTCTCCATAGGATGGTGTAGCAACAGCGCCACTGTACAATTTCAGGCCATTGTGATATTGCACCTAAAAATTCAACTTTGAAAATTAATAACTTTTGAATGAAACACCTTTCAGCAGTGGGAGTACTCTTGTTTTACTCAGGGGAATAAACCCTACAACATATTTTTTTTACATTTTAAGTATTACTATCCCTTTAAGGATTTCCCTGATTTTTATTTGATTTTGATTGACTCCTGTTGGTGGCCCTTGAGGACTGAACTTGGACAGCCCTGCACTAAGGTCTGATAAATAGCAGATAAACTCATATTGATAAAGCCTCTCTTTGCTTTCTGTCAGTTATTTCCAGCTCCATGAAGCAGGTGAGATTATTTAAAGGAGAGCCAACACTTCTTAATAAGAACACCCACTTAACTTGCTTTGGACAGAAAATACTAATAATGCCTATGAATGTTGTCCTTCGTTCAAGAGATAACATCTTCAGTCCATCCTAGATGTCAAGTCAATGGAGGAAGACATAGCAGTTGCTCTTACTGTGTTGTTACATTATGAGCACTGCATTGGTATGTTTGCTGCATCAAAACAGGAGCAAATAGTGCATATGTTTATGGCATTACAAAGAATAGCAAATTCCCCACTTTCTTGTATGCCACCCTTAATTTGGACATCCTTGCTGTATGCGGCTTCCATGTTTTGAATTCTGCAGAACTTTCCCTATACTTTGAATACAATAGCCCCACTGAAAGTGTTTCTCTTGTCTTAATTTGAAGAACAGATTAAGGCAATAATCCGTAGCTTCAGTCTCACTGGTCACACGAACAGGTCAGATTTTCAGGATGAGGCTCTATCATAATGACTGAGTCACGCATTGCTCTCATGTGATTAAGCAGTGATATCTTGAAAATCAGACTTTTTTGTGTGACCTGAGGGCTAACTTTGAGAAATACTAGATTAAGGAAAGGGGCTGTTTACACCTGCAGTAAAGAATTGCAATTAGTATTTATAATAAAAGGGGTAATGATGTGTTACAAGCCTGCTCCTAGGGCAGTATATCTAGTTAAAGGTCTGGAACTGTACAGTGTGGTCCTAAATTGGCTTGAATTAACCATTCTGGAGGTCAGAAAGTGTGCATCATGTGGCTGAGCTCAATAAGGGAAATCTGCAGCTAGAGCCATAGAGGACTCACTTGCTGCACTGCTGTCCTCACAAGCAGCAAATGATGGGTTTTGGAAACCTGACACTTGCGGTCTTATTTGAACTACACAAGTAGCCCATAGAGACTGAAATGTGCAGCTTAGGTTCATTGTGGGATCAACTTGACCACCACGGGAGTCACTTTCCTCACCCCCAAATAGGTTGCCTCACTAATCAATCCTAGCAGCCCTAGCTAGCTGAGAAGATGTGTACCAGGGCCTTATGTACCAAAGAAAAGAGTTGCAGTTCTGGAGTGAACCAGCTGCCTCATAGAGGAGAAATAAAAATATCCATTGATTTAAATATGGCTTTAAACCTCTTAGATGCTAAAGTGGGTTCCAATGCATTTAAAATCAATGGGGATTGTAGAAATTATTTGACCCCTATGGTGCAATTGGTTTGATCCAGAACTGCACATCTTTCCTTTAGTGCTTAAGGTACTGTTTCTGATGAGAGTTCCTCCATTGCGGCATATTGTACTATTCATTACCTCTATAAACAAGTTCACTTTTAACTACTTCTTAAAAATCAACTCTAAGGTGAGCACAGATGAGTGACCAGCATTGAGAGAGTTAAAGAGGAGGTTTTATACAGAGTTGCACCGAAACAACCAGATGCACCATGCAGTTCCACCCAGTTTTAACTACTCCTTTAACTCTTACAGTACTGGGTTGCTCACTGGTGCTCACCTTAATGGGAACACAGCTATTAACCCTTTGAGTGCCAGCTGGGTATCCAACCCATTTCAAAGCAATGAGTTGGATACTCCTCAGGCACTTAAACTGTTAATATAGTTCCCTCTAGTGATATTTATGATACGTTAAATTATTTGTGCACATGTACAATCAACCAACTGAAGAAGTGATATCACTGGACAGAAGTCATCTCACACCTTAGTGCATTACCCCCAAAGTATTCCAAGTGGGGAGAGCTACTAAGGGGTTGATAAAGTAGCGATACTGCGGAACTAATTTCTCCAGTGAGATCACTTCTTGTAGCTCCTATGTTATTTTATGGAGAGTATGCAAGTGGAAGAAGTGATACTACTACTTTATCACCTCTTTATCATACCTTAATGCATAACTCCCCCCCCTTTTTTTTTCCTTTTTTTTTATTAGTAAACTGCAGTTTTTTACTCTGGACACTAAGTGGTGCTGTTCCTATCACTTTGCATGAGAAACCATAGCCAGTGGCACAAGCTCTATCACAGAGGGCAATATAATTATATATATATATATATATATATATATATATATATATATATATATATATATATATTATATATATATATATATATATATATATTATATATATTGTCTTTTGGCCTCTAGCTGGCACCGTTCATGAAAATAAATCTATAATACGTTTAAGATGTACGATTTTTTTTAATGCAAAACCCTTCAGCATTAGCAGCAGCACCCTTGTTTTACACAGCACGAAAAACCCTATAGCATTTTTTTCCTAACAAAGGTACTGATCATTTAGGTATCAGAAAACATGCCTTATATTTCTCAGTCCTTTACAATTCCAAAAACACTCTCCAGATTGTGCTTATCTAGGTAAGCTGCACACACCACTTACAGGTTTGTTAGTTCAAAACAAACATTCATGGAACCTTTGACCAAGCCAACAGCTTATTTCTTTGTTCTTATATTTGCTCCCTGAAACTTTTCTCCTATAATGTTTGAGTCATACATACATACATACATACGTTCCACTCTTCTATTTTGTTACTACTTAAGAGCATATTCATAGCAATATTTGACTTAAAGCAACAATATTTCAAAATAAATGAAACTTAGTTTATACTTTAATATTTTCGTAGTATGATGAGCTGTAGTACAAGACTACAATAAGAGAAGGAAGAAAAACGGGTGCGCCCCTAGTGTTGAACCTTTTATATCATCTCATCCACCATCAAATCACCTCTGTGAGTATACTCACAAAAATAATTGCTGTCTACCAGCATCAACACTTTCTTGGAAATATCAGCTGTTCCAAGGCAGCACAAGCTCCAACACCCAATGCACTGTTCGATAGGCTACCCATATGGATCACACTCTCCCAGTGGCTCAATAACATGCAGGAATAAAAAAACAAACAAAGGGCTCCCAATAGTGCAGTATTTTAAGTGAAAATAAAGTAAAAGACTGCAAAATGAATATTCACATATCAAATGGTCAGCAACTTCTCAGAGCTGACAGGCAAGCTCACGTAGAAGTCAAATCCATCTCAGTACACTGTCTAGTTTATTTGTAATTAAATTATAAAGTGTCTCCCTCCTGCCCCTTTTACCTACGTAATGATGCCTCGCCAAGCCGGGCTGGATGGAGCACAGCAAGGGACAATCTTCTGTCCGCATAAGGAAAGACCTGCCCACTTCTTGGCAAGGGGTCAGGGTTTTCCTTATACTCACAGCCAGAAGATTGTCGCTGTGCTCTGTCCAGTCCGATGACCGGAATCCACATCTGAGGTGAGGAGGCTTACAATGGGTAAAGGGGCAGATGGGGGACACTTTATAAGTTAATTACAAATGAACTAGACAGCGTACAGACATGTAATAAAGCTCTGCATGCTATAAAAACATTAACCCCTTAACGACCAGCCACACAGCCGGCAGTTAAGGACCACTGAGCTTTTTCTTTTTTTCCTTCAAAATTAATTCGGGGACCGTTCGGGGATCCCTGAATTCCATGACATGCCAGGACTGTCATTGGTCCTTAACAGAATGTCACCCATGACTGTCCTGGCATGTCATGGGTAATAAGAAACATTACTATTCTATGGATAAAAAATGGCAACTGTCCTGGAAAAGTAAAACAGAGGAGTCTACAGTAGAGCAGGTATAGTAAATTTTTGAATCTCTAGCATTTGCAAACTATAATTCCTATTATTCCTAACCAGCTGTAATCTAAGGCCCTTGTTTACACCCTCCTGTAAAAAGGACAGGACAGTCGGCAGATCAAACTCTTGTGAGGGCAGATCCCTGTCCACACACCAAGAGTGGAAGATAGACCAAATCCTGTGGTAGGCCTTGGAGGAAACAGGCTTCTGGGCCTGAATCATAGTGGCTACCACCGCAGGAGAGAAATACTTTTTCCTCAAAATTGAAGATTCAACCACCAAGCTGTCAAACCCAGACCCTCCACGTTCTCCTTCCACAGTTAGCCCTGTAGGAGGAGATCCGGTCTGTGTGGAAGCCGAAACGGTTCACACACAGACTGGTCCAGTAGCTCAGAGAACCAAGGTTGCCAGGGCCAGTACAAAGCAACTAGAATGACCTGAGTTCTCTCCATCCGTAGCTTCCTCAGCACCCTGGGAAGCAGGGGAAGAGGAGGAAAAATGTAGGCTAGTGGAAACTGCCAAGGGATCGACAGAGCATCCACTGCGAGAGCCAGAGGATCCTTCCAAAGGGAGCAAAAAAATCAGAACCTTCCTATTTTGTCTGGTCACCATCAGGTTGATCCAGGGGAGTCCCCATCTCTGGATGATGAGGTCGAACACCTCCTGGTGAGGCTCCCATTCACTGTTGTCCACTGTGTGTCGACTTAAGAAGTTGGCCAGGACATTGTCTTGAATACACCTGGAATATGTACTGCGGAGATGGCAGGAACATGTTCTTCTGCACAGGTCAAAATAGCCTTGACCTCCAACCAAGCTGCAAGACTTCTTGTTCCACCTTGCTTGTTGATGTAAGCCACGGCCGTGGCATTGTCTGACTCAACAAGAACCAAACAGCCTTTGAGATGAGACGATCAGTACCTCAGAGAATGGAATATCACCCACAGCTCCAGAACATTGATGAGTAGGAGAGACTTCGCTGACCACTGACCCTGGACATTCAGGTGACCCAGGACTGCTCCCCAACCAGATACGGGGCCATCCATCATCATTGTGGTCCAGAATGGAATCACAAAGGGTCTTCCTTTCCGCAGGTTGGAAAGATTCAGCCACGAAGAAAGACTCAGCTCCACAAGCAAGGGGAGAGAAACAGACAGCTTATAGAGATCTGGGTTTCCCTTGCAAACCTGGATCACAAACCTCTGATGTTCCCTCAACTTCCCCACCAGAGAGGTCAGTTTCTTGGCTTGAATGGAATCGAAAGCCAGGACTGAGGAAACCTTGCTGGTGATCTGTTGAAAAACATCTTCCATCAGAAAGATAATGCCCTGCAGGGTGTCGAACAGAAGGCCTAGAAGGACCAGTCTCCAAGATGGGATCGGGTCCAACTTGTCCATGTTCAGAACCCACCTATGATGGGTGAGAGTGTGGAGGCAATCCTGAACTTGTTGCTGAAGGAGTTCAAATGACGGGGCCTTCAAGAGCAAGTCCTCCATGTATGGAGTTACTTGGATGCCCCTCTCTTGCATAACCGAAATTAATGCACCCAGGACACGAATGAACACCTGGGGGGCTGTGGTCAGACAAAAGGGGAGAGTCAAAAACTGAAAGTGTCCCTTGTCACAAGCAAACCTGATGTACTGCCGGCTCTCCGGATGAATAGCGATGTGCAGGTAAGCATCTTGCAGATCAAAAGAAGCCAGTAATTCCCCTGGGCACATTGCCACAATCACCAACTTTAAGGACTCTTGGTGGTAATGAGTCTTGACCACAAAGGAATTGAGATCCTTGAGATCCAGAATAGGACAGCAGCAGCTGTCCTTCTTGGAGACCTCAAATAGGGTGGAATAGAAACCCAAACCTATTTCTGGGTCGGAAACCGGTTCCAGAACTTCCTTGTCCAAGACAGTCTGGATGACCCCACTGTTGTTTGGGCTTGGTGGAGGAAAGCTTGGCCTGTGGAATCCCCAGGGTCGTGCCGCGCCCCTCGCTCTGGTAGGCAGGAAAAAGACAGTGCCTGCAAAGCTGAGGCTTCTTCTTGGGAACCAAGGGCAACAATGTACTCTTGCCTTCAGTAGCCTCACTGATGAGAGCCTTCAACTCTGGGCCAAAGAAGGAAGTGCCCAAAAATGGAAGAGAAACTAAGGATTTCTGGGAAATCGAATCAGCAGACCAGATCTTAAGCCAAAGGGAACATCTGGCAGCCACAGACAGGGCAGAGGCCTTAGCCTCTAGCCTGATAATGTCAAAGATAGCATCAGTAATGTACTGTGGAGCTTCAGAAATGTTACCCAAAAGCCACAGCAGATTAGCTGTGGAGGCACCCTGACGAACAGTTTCAGTAAACTGTTCTGTCCATACAGCAACGGCCCTAGTCACCGTAGGTCGTAGAGACGCACCTATGGTCACAAATGTGGCCTTCAGAATAGCCTCAAGATTCCTATCAGTCAAATCCTTGTGAGCAGAAGCATCTGCCACAGGCAGAGCTGTGGATTTGGAAAGCCTAGAGATAGGGGCATCAACCTTAGGAGGGAGGGCCCACTGAGCCAAGGCCGCCTCATAGAAGAGATATAACTTAGCAAATCTCTTACGCAGGAAGACGTTTGTCAGGAGTCTACCACTCACCTAGGACAACCTGGTCAAGAGTGGGATTAGGTGGAAAGACAGTACAATGCTTCTTGCACCTTTGGAAGACATCAGAAGTAGTCTGAGGATCCTCAGAAACAGGAGGAATGTTTAAGGTATCCAGGACTGCCTTGATAAGACCCTCAGCAGAGGGCTCAGGGTCAGCCTCAAAAGGGTCCCCAAAAATTGAGAGTAAACCCCCTCAGAACATTCACCCTCATCTGAGTCCACCAACAATTCCTCAACAGAGGAATCAGACACATCAAGAAACCCTGAGATTTTGGTGCCAGAGACCTAAATAATACAGGGGGCTTCCAAGACTGGAGGACCCCCTGAAGGTGCATAGGAAACTGTGACAGAGTAGCTCTCTTGAACATGGCTGGTAGGCCCTAGTGGAGATGCAGGGGCCATGGCATATGGAGGGCATAAAGTATTCTCTAGGGAGCTCTGATTGACATGAGGAGCAGTGCGCAATGGGGGTCACGGACACCCCAGTATCCTTAGTCTTTGGTCTAGCCCCAGGTCCCAGTGGGTCTGACATCCTGACAGGAGATAAAGTGTCTGAAAGTATAAGGAATAAAACAAATACTGTGTCCCAGATTAATAATTCACCCTAGAAAGAGCTAAAATACACTTGTCTGGCAAATGAAGTGTTAATCTGCTGAGGAGAGAGGAAGGATCCAAGCCCTGCGTAGGATACTCATGAGAGGATAGAAAGAAAATGGCGTCTGAACAGGTAGCCAATAAGACAACAACCAGCGAAACGGGCGTTCATGGGAAATGTAATTTCCCCTCAAAGTACCCAAAAACAATGCCTGAATCCCCCTGAGCCCCCCAAGACACTCAGAACATGCACCAGATTGTAGGACAAGGGCAGACAAGAATAATGAGCCATCTCTGAACTCGGTACGTGGAGCGATTGCAGAGATATGTCCCAAATGAAACTGTCCCATAGAGATCAATGGAGTATTACGGCCATGCAGTAAAGAGCGCCTTAAAGGCGCTGAATTCAAATAAACAACATTTTTTTAAATCTGTTCAAAAACTTGTAAAATGTATAGTAAACACATGTACATTAGTAGAAAACACTGACCCCCAAGGGAAATGTGTGAAAACGTCCCCCAAAGCACTCAATATGGCAAGTAAGGGGTTACATTACCAGAGCTAACCCAAAATGCTCCAAAGACCCCCAGCAGACAAACATATAAACCCAAATGAGCGCAGAAGTATGGGTGAAGGAACTCCTAAAAGAGAACCCTATGCGAAGGGGAAACAGTGGGACAAGTGGACCTTGGCAATCAAAGGGTTGCTCACCTTTTTTTTTTGCAGTTCTTCTGTCTTCAGATTACCATTGAGAAAAGAAGAAGCCTCAGTGGGCTTCTTCTAGGGAAAAGACATAGCACGCAAGGTTTTCCCCCAGGGCTGGAAGGTCCACAAACAGCACCTGTTAACTGAGCAATCCACCACTGGGGATGTTAATCCGCATAATTTGAGATTTCTACACTCCATATCTAACAGAAAATAATAAAATAAACTAAAAACTAAGCAGAACTGTTCTCTTGCCTGTCTTGTTCAAGGAACAAATCTAACTGGAGGGGATTGGCTGGTGACCAGCTAAGGAGGGAAGGAAGGCTCCACTCTGCATTCTTTCCAAGAATTGTTCCTGCCTACTTAAAGGGGCGATCACCTTCCCCGAGTTACCTGTAAGCTATATTAGAGGACAGAAAAATCTGATTATACTCACGTTATTCCTGTCTCCTGCAAGCTTTTCTTACATATGCCACATTTCAGCAGGGATAGAAGTTTACATAAAACGTTGAATTCAATTTATTATTTAAAAGGAAAGGTATAATTATGTTTTATCTTGCATCTTATTTTGTGAGCAACACATAAGCAGGGCTGGATTTACATTCTAAGTGGTCCTAGGCAAGGGACGCTAGGTGCCCTTAGATCTGCCCATGACCCCACCCCACTCCTCATATGACTTCACCCCCAGACCCATCTACTGATTTCTGGCACAGAAAATGCCCTTGGTCTAGAACAAGAAAAATGTTTTAACCCCTTGGTTGCTAGAGAGATCTACAATACATTGCAAAGCAATGTGTTTGAGATCTCTCTAGCATCCAAGAGGTTAAATAATAGCCTGTAAAAGGGCATACAACTGGTGCAGGGCAAATCAGATTTTCTCTTGCCACACCCATGATTCAGAATGTGGGTGTGGTCAGGACAGCTGAGGCGCACCTCAAAATGTGGTGCTGTAGGCAGTTGCCTACTCTGCCTATTGGGAAATCCAGCTCTGCACAGAAGTACAGTTTTGAAATAATAACCTTAAAGGGTGTGAATCCAAGATTTGATTTTGGACTTGCACAATCCTCTGGTCCTTTCAGTGTTAACACTTTGAGTGCCAAAGCAATGCGCCAACCCTCTGGCACTCAAAGAGATAGTAATGTTTCACAATAAAAGCAGCACCAATTAATCTTCATAGTATTTGGGCCATGGAGAGTGTTATTTTAATACTGCCAGAGTTGTAGTTCAAGAGTAATTGAATGATTAAGTATCCCCTTCCCGCCCCTTTTACAATCCGACAGTATTGAAATAACACTCTCTATTTCTTACATACCATGATGATTAATTGGAGGTGCTGTTTTTGTGAAACATTACTATCCTTTTAAGTAAGAAAAATCAATTACATTTTCCTCAATATCCAACCAATAAACAGAGGGGGAAAAAAGGAAGTTTTGCGTTACTGGAACTGGTGACATCCACAACTGAAAGTAAAGTATTTGTCATTTGGAAACACATGATGAAACAATATTTCACAAGATACAATATCAGCAATGCTGTTTCTTAAAGGAAAACCATAAAATCCTAATTTAACTTAAATACTGGCCATGTTCCCCCTGACTACCGCTACATTGTTCAGACGTTAATACTTAACCTGTTGCATAGCCAATTCTGCTCTGTTTCTTGAAGACTATGGGAAAGCAGCCTCCAACTTCTGCCTCTGATTGGTGACTGATCCTGTGGTTTTGGCTCTGAGCAAACACACTGGTTTTATGGGTGTTTGAGATGTCAGCTGCTGAAGCAAGTTGTCGGTATTCAGGGCACAGGTCCAGTCCTTTTATTAGCTTAGGATTATATGGGTTACTTTTCCTTTAACAGCCGTGTCTTAATTGAATGATTGTGAAAATAGCGCGTTGCATGAAGTTAACCATTTAAGGATCAAAGGGCTGAGCAAAGGGTTAATAAATAACTTTAACGCTAACACAGTTTTAAGCAAACCTATGGTAATGAACATGGAATGATATGAACCATTGGGGTGGGTGCATAAACAAACCCATTAATTCCCATAGACTTACATGGAGACCACCTTAACATTCAAGGAGTTAAAATGCTCCATTTAAAAACAATGGGATTTTTCATTTCATCCCCATGGTTCAGCTGGTTTGCTAGAGAATTGGTATTCTTTTGGTTTCTGCATAAGGTCATACAAGTGTTAATCTTCAGGAGGAGAAATCAAATTTTCTCCTGACCAGGAAGTTAAGACTGGAAGGAAAATTGCTTCCCAAAGCCAATTAAGAAACACAAATAAGTACAATTCCATATTACCTTAAAGAGATAGTAATGTCTCTTGATAAATAAGCTTCGATCACCCATCACTTTTTCAACAATGCAGAGCATTATTACAATGCTGTAATCAGTCTAGTTCAGAGGTTCTCAACCCGTGCCCTCAGTGGCCACTAACAGGCCAGGACTTAGGAATTTACCTGCTAGAACACAAGTGTGTGGATTAGAGGATCGTTCATATTGATTAACTCACCTGTGCTCTTAAAAGGAAATTCTCAAATCCTGGCCTGTTAGTGGCCACTGAGGGCACGGGTTGAGAACGACTGGTCTAGTTCATGTGTAATTAAATTATAAAGTGTCTTCCTCCTGGCCCTTTTACATCCGTAACGCTACCTCCCCTCAGATCTTGAATCCAGTCAGCGGAGCAGGAAGAGCACATCGAGGGACAATCTTTTGGCTGTCAGTATAAGGAAAACCCTTTCCCCCTTGACAGAGCGCAGTTTTGTCCTTATACTGACAGAAGATTGTCCCTAGTTTATATATAAGTAAATACAAATCACAAAAATATCAAAACAATAATCCTTATTTATTCCTATATTTATGTTATTATCAATTATAAGTAGCTACTTATTTACCTTTATATTGTTATAGTCTAAGAAACAAGGATTACTGTTTTGTTATTTTTGTGATTTTTATTTACTTATAGGTTTAATTCTTCAAGGAACAGATTGCTTATATATGATCCACTAATATTCCTCTCTTTTTGGCTATACTAATGTATGCCAATTGCCGTACCTGTGCGGTACCAGTGATGTTTTCATATGCTAATTAAGTGTGTTAGTGACGTGTCATATGCTAATAAAGGTTTATGCAGTACCAGGAAATGTTCACTTTCACTTTGCCCAAAAGCAAGTGTGAATATCTCCTAAACTATACATCTGCTGGACTTTTGGATAACATGACATATAGGCAGTTTTTAATGTAGTGTTTAAATATGCAAACTTGAATTAAGGTGAAAGGTCCACTTTAACCCCTTAAGGGCCAGCTGCACAAGCAGAACTTAAAGACCACAGGGCATTTTTTTTCTTGAATCGTAATCAGAGGTCCCCGAATGGCATGCAGCCAAGCGGTGACCCCTGAATTCCATGGGGTGCATGTACGTCATGGATCGTTTTCACCATGATGTACATGTATGTCCATAGTCCTTAAGGTGTTAAGTTAATAAAGAGAAAAGTTTACATAGAATAAGAAAGAAACTGGAGAGCATTGCAACTCATTGTGCACCCCTCTGGTACTTTATGGGTTAACAAACGTATCTCATTGGAAGGTTCTCCAATTTCTAGGTTATCCTAAGTAAACTTTCCTCAAATGTGAAATGTTCCTGTCACCAAAACCCCCCACCCCCAATAAAATAGGATTTTAGTCTTACCTGTTAAATCCTTTTCTCTTAGTCCATACGGGTTACTGGAAACTTTGGGTAGGCGCTCCACCCCTTTAAGTAGGCAGGAACAATTCTGAGAAGTGAGTGCAGGGGTGGAGCCTACCCTCTAACCTTAGCTGCAGCTTCCTGTTAGCTTCAGTAAGTTTTGGAACAAACTACAAGTGGTCCCCCACGTTCTATCGCAGGAGAGCCAAGCATGGTCCTTTGACAGGGTGGGAGACCAGTAACCTGTATGGTAAGGATTTAACAGGTAAGACTAAAATCCTCTTTTCTCTGTTGTCCATGAGGGTGATGTACTGGGGAAAACTGTGCTGTTTATTGGGAACAAATAAAAATTCCCTTGGCTGTAATTAGAGATTTTAACTTCTTTAATGATTGAGAGGTCCCCACTAATTGCAAGCCACTAAAAGCCCCATTTAAATACGAGTAATTTGGATAAACTTTATTTGTTCCCTACAGTGCAGTTGGTTTGTCCCAGGGCTGTTTCTTAGTGCACCAGGAACTGACATGTCTGTTTCTCCTTGGACTGCTGTAAAGGATCCAAGTAATTTATGTCTACTGGATTACCGGACTGTCTATCACATTACAAGGCCTGAGGCTGTCACTAGAATGGACCAAGAATGGGTGGCTGAGAAATACCTGGCTAAAAACAATATTTTGGGAACATTTTCCAATACTAAAAATTAATAAAGAAACTTGGAAACTGTTCCATTTAAATGCAGAAATTTAATCAAAGAAGCGTATAATACATTACAGAAACATTGCATATTTGAATGTATGAGAAAACCAGACAGATTTGTGTAACTGTCTTTAAAAATATGACTTTTAATATGGTTTGCATGTGTTTCGGTTACATTGTAAAATGCCTTGTGTAATCGTATTCTATGGTAGGTATGACAGCCTGTACAAATTTTAGAAAAATAAGAAGGTACCTGGAGATTTGAAGTTAAGGAAAATATGCCTCTTAAAAGATAGTTTGGACATAAAGTACAAAAACTAGTAATAACCTCCCATTTGCCTTACTATGACCTTGCAGAGGTGTATAGAATCGAAATGGAAAAGAAGATGACTGCCATATATATTCAACTTGATCATATTAATGCTATTTACATAAAGGGAAAAAGATGGTCTCTTTGAAACTTCATGTGGCAGGTGAGACTGTTTAAATTAAAAGAAAACCATTAAATCCTAATTTAACTAATAACTTACTATGGCTAGAATTTTGCACATGTGTTCAAGAGATAATATCTTCAATCAGCCCTGAATGTCATATCCAGCAACCATCATATCCGTCTCCATGGAGATGACATCCAGGACTGAGTGATGATGTTATCTCTTGAAAAAAAGTACAAAGGACAACATTCGTAGAAGCCATATTGGGGCTGCTTAACACAAAGAGAAAATCACAGTATAGTAACAATTATTGGATCTTAATACTCAATTTGGCATCATACTGTTAAGTGCTAGTGCACAAAGTGGAAGAGGGGAGTCAGGGAAAATGAACCTGCCACTCGTCAGGTCACAATGGACGACAGAAAGATTCCTGAATTAATCTGGAGCTGACTATCTATTCCAAGGAGAGCAAATACATTTCCTAATTTGCCATTATTTAAATTGCAAACTCTCAAATCCTAAACAGGTGCCAAACACATTGCTTCTCAATGCACTGGAGACCTCTCTGGCATTCAAGGGGGTTAAAAGCCCCATTTCAATCTACTGAAGATTTTAGTTTGCTCCAGAATTGCTCTACTTTTATTTGTATATATCATGGGTCTCAAACCGCATGAATAGAAGGCCAAGACAATGCTTGTTTATGGGACATCCATACTTTTGCTCAAGTTGTTCATTCAAAATCAGTGAGAGAATTACTGAATCTGTGAAAAAGCAGGGATATCCCAAAAAACGAACTGTCTTGATTGTCTAGAAATGTGTCTGGCAGCCACTGGAATATATTGCCCTTAGTGCCATAATACAAGCGGAATTCATTAAAGTGTGCACGGCTCAATGTGCAAGAAAATCAGAGGATTTCTTTGTGCGTTAACCATTTGCCCATTCAGAAATTACCAGATTGTATTCAGCAATAAGTGAGGGCCAGATAGATCCACCAATTTGATCAGTCAGCTTCAAGCTGGCAGATCCCATTACAATGTAAGGGGAGAACACACACATACAAATTTTCGCTTATGCGTATGCATGGCTTTATTGCCTGATTGGCCTATTTACGTAATTTTCTCTGCTTCACATACACAAAGCAGGGAAACATCACAGATTATTGATGAATACCCGAAGGTAGCCATCAATGATCGCAGCAAAGTTCTGGCAAAGAGCAGCGTATCGGATACACTGCTTTTCCCACACTTTGATGAATTCCAGACTTAATCTTACTACAGGCAATATTGCTGTCCCTGTTTAAAAACAAAGAATATTACTAATATAGACAAGACAAGTCAAAGGATACATATGAACTCCTAGCTCTCCTCCGCCTTCTGCAACAGTCTCGATTATTTTTTTCATAACATCTGCATGTCTGAAAGAATACACAAAAGGAAGACTGTTTACACAAGTATAAATATGATTAGTATTTGAATTATAAATTTCTCACTAAATGTACCAAAAAATATATGAAATAAAACATTTTAGCAATAAGATGGACATTTTACAGATTATTTGAAGGTGTAATGTAAAAAGGGTGGAAAAATCCATGGAGTCTGGGCTTCTAATACTTTAATTCGGGGCTCCTAAAATTTTAGGGGGTATTTTATATACATCTGTACACCTGCACCCCTTCACTGGCTCCTAAAATGTAACCCTTTAAGTGCACACATTGCAAAGCAATGGGTTGTGTACCACTCTGGCACTCAAAGGGTTAAATATTCTTGCTAACCCTGGTAAGAAAGTAATCTTTGAAGTGCTATGAACATTCTATTTTCTGCAAAAAACAGGGCTGTCCAAACTATGATGCCCACAAGCAAAATTCAAATAAATAACAACACCCCAGATTCCACTACAGTTGGTAACAGCATTGTTTTACTTGCTGTTAAATTCTTTACTCTTGGTCCACCGGGGTACACAGGATGCAGGGCACAATAGTGGAGATAGCTCATTTGGTTAATGTACCAGCTGTAGAATCTCAAGTTGCAGGTTCTAGTACTGGCAAGGTCATCTCAGCCTTCCGCCCTTCTTAGGTGAATAAAATGAGAACCCAGGGCATATTTGAATATGAGACACAATTTCAGTGCATCCTTCCTGGTAAAATACAGGGAACTTCAGAAGAAACTCCCCCTTTTCCGCTGCTGTATGTAACCTCCTCATCTAGCGGTCAGGTTACATAAAGCAGGAGATAGAATTAGGAAGAGAAAGTCAACAAAGACAGAAGGGACAAGAAAACACAGGTTACCCCAGCCACACACATAGCAGTATCCTGTGTCCCCCAATGGACTAAGAGAAATGGATTTAACAGTGAGTAGAAAAGAAAGTGTGTGTGTGTGTGTGTGTGTGTGTGTGTGTGTGTGTGTGTGTGTGTGTGTGTGTGTGTGTGTGTGTGTGTGTGTGTGTGTGTGTGTGTGTGTGTGTGTGTGTGTGTGTGTGTGTACGCTCAGAGACCACGTGGACTTCCCAAAGAAGTCTCAAGATAAAAACTTAAAGACAAAGAGTACATACCATGTACATCGATCGTCTGTTCAGTGTTATAACAGATCACAATTCAAAATGCTCACAGTTTTGTTATGTGTTTCGTGGTGAATATTGTTTATTTTTCACTCCTGATGAAATAACCATGCTTTACGGCTAGAAACACTTAGAAGCCACTTTTTCTAAATCTTGAAATAAAGACACACACTTTTTCATCTTGGATCCTGTCATATTTGTATAGCTCCAAATGGTTCCAGCCTTAACTGGAATCTCCTTGATCAAGATAGATTATCCATGCTGCTTCCTAGTTGGGACTGGTGTTAAACCAGATAACATGCAATTGTGATTATTTTGAATTATGAATCCATTATATCATTGAATAAATGAACTGTGTGCATGATGTTCTACTCACATTTTTTCCTTTTTTTATGTCACAGAATCTTAAAAAGCAGAGATACACCAGCAAGTGGAGAGGCATTTGAGTCTGTGTAGAGGCAGATACAATATCCTAAACAAGCCCAAGCTTACCACTGAACACAGGAAACATCTGCACTAACCCTCTGAGTGCAATGCATTCCATACCCCTCTGGTTAAATATATGTGAGCAGTGACTAGTTATATTTCTATTATTGCTTTTATAATCTCTTTCTGTTTGTTGTTTTTTGCTCTTTCTACTTTTATGATTCCTTAAATTAATGTAGTTGGCAAAACCTGGTGTTGACAGCCGGCATCTGTCATATTGTGGCCTACTGTATGAAAGGCCTTTGCAAAATTTAGGAAAATAATCTCCAGTAAGGGCATCATTTTCCCTGCCCGTCTGGATGTCACAGCATACTTTAGGAGCAGGGATGGATTTACATCTCAGGAGCCTGTAGGCACAGCTACCTGAAGCGCGCCCCCCCCCCCCCGCCATCTCCACAATGCTCCAATCTCCATATTGCCCTCACATTGCCCCCCAACACACTCACATTGCCCCCATCAACTTAACATTGCCCTCACACTGACCCCTATCACCATCAGCTCCACATTGACCCCATCAGCTCCACATTCACCCCATCACCATCAGCTCCACATTGACCCCCATCAGCTTCAGCTCCACATTGACCCACCATCAGCTCCACATTGACCTCATCACCATTAGCTCCACATTGACCGCATCAGCTTCAGCTCCACATTGACCCCATCAACTCCACATTGACCCCCATCACCATCAGCTTCATATTGACCCCATCATCATCAGTCCACATTGACCCTCATCAGCTCCATATTGACCCCATCACCATTAGCTCCACATTGACCCCATCAGCTCCACATTGCTTGCCCCCCATCATCCCCATATTGACCTCACATTGCTCCCATTATCTCCAGATTAACCCTTTGAGTGTCAGAGTGGTACGCAACGCATTGCTTTGCAATGCGTTGCGTACCACTCTGGCACTCAAATGGTTAAGCCTCATTCATCCGTTTCCTACCTCCCTGGTGGTCCAGCGGCTGGAGAGATCTGTGCTTGTGCACAGACATGGAGCTGCTGGAGCTCCCACGCGGCCTTCCCTTTAGTAATGCAGAGCGCTGGGAGATAAAATCTCCCAGCGCTCTGCATTGCTAAAGAGCCGGGAGAGCTCACAGCCTACAAGGCAGCGGCTGGCGGCTCGGCGCGGCATGGCAAGCCGCGCCGAGTAAAAAAAAAAAAAAAAAGAAAAGAAAAAAAAAAAAAAAAGAAAAAAAAGAATTGTAGTGGCAGGCGCCCCTCTGTAGGGTGCGCCTGTAGGCAGATGCCTACTCTGCCTTACGGGAAATCCGGCCCTGTTTAGGAGGGCAATGACTTCTGAGTGATTTTGATGCAAGCCTGATTAAAGAGAGATGAAAAAAAAAAACTGGTCAGCTGGTAATACTTGTATAGTTGCACGCGGACACATTTTCCTAGGATTTTTGATAATGTGACCGAGGCACTGGGCTTTAATAACGTTGCTGATGGTTGGTCAGGGCCAGATTGCGATTTCATTTTGGTTTGAGGAAGTGATAGTATATTTCACTATCATATACTGGCATTAAATTGAATTCACAAGTATCGTTGGACCAGGTGGTAGATGACAGACTGTCCCATGCACGTTTCTACTTCAGAATTACTTTTATTTTGTGTAATCAGGGTGGTGGCACATCCAACGAAGTAGATGTTGAATGTATTAGCTATTGCTATGGTGTTTCTTTGCTTAGGTTTATAGTTAATAGGTGAGAATGGTTAGGGGGTTGCAGATGTTTTTAATAACCTTCCAAAATTTGCCCGGTTTGATATATTACTTTTAATGATATCAGTAGAATATTGAGCTTTTGCTAGTTTTATTTTCTTTGTGCAGGTATTCCGCAATTGCCTGTATGCACTTTGACTCTAAGTGGACCCAGTTTGTTTAAACATAGTAAATTAGGTTGAATAAAGACACAAATCCATCAAATTCAACTTTCTCCTCCATGAAGTATCTTTGAAACTGTATTACTCAAGCAGGTCAGCTGAGACCCAGGGTAGGTGCCCCACCCAGCCTGATTAGCGAGTATTACAGACCTGTAAGAATTTGGATTTAAAGTCAATTGCTGAATCTAGATCAGGTATTAGGTGTATTCTATACCACACACAATTTCTTACATCATTTAGAAAAGACTGGAGATTACATTCTAAATGATCTAGTAACTATGACTTTGGGACATGAGTTAATTGGTTCTATTTTGCAAACATAGACTATGGAGTGATCACTAAACAAAATAGCCAGTATGTCTAAATCTTGGACTCTGCTTGGGCAGGATGACAGCATCAAGTCTAGCAAGGTATGGCTGGATGTTTTAGGATTTGTGTGGGAAGGAGATTAGCTGTGATAAGTTCAAAGTCTTAATGAACATAATCTTTCATTACTGGAGCCCAGCCAATTAATATTAATGTCTCCAAGACTTGAAGTAGTTTTTAAGGTATCTCACCACACTCAAAGAATGTAGTTGTTCCCCCTTCTTATTGGATGGGTTGGAACATAAGGTAGAACCAATTCCTAGTTCCTCTGGAAAATGTATACAACCTTGGGTTGAATCTTAGAGGCAGTTCATAAAATTGCTTTATCTTGATAGAAAATGAGATGAGGTCTACTGCAAGACCGATCTAAGCTTTGATATGCGCCTGGCTTTAGAAACATAGTATGCAAAAGAAAAGAGAAGAATTGAGTGCTAAACAAGCAAAAACACCACTTTTCATTGAGTGCCAAGTATGAGCAGATACATAATAGCAAAAACCATAGCACTCAAGTGGATAACCAGTCTTCTGTCTTCAGACTCCCATTATTTAAATACAGAACCTCAAAAATTCAGTAATGAGGCAAAAACTAGTAACAAAGGCAACCTCCACAGGAAAATGGCCCAGAAATACACCTGTAAACTAGTCAATCCAATTTCAAGGAAGCCAGTTAATGGGAGCCTATCTAATGGGGTATTATACAGCCCCATACCCAAGTGTAAAAATAACATAAGTCTAAAAACGAAGAACAGTACCAGCCTTTTGATGAGGCAGGTCATTTGAAACAGACAAGCAGGGAGTAAGGCTGGAAGGGAAGGGGTGTTGGGGGGGTCTCTACCTCAAAGGCCCTGCCTTTTTCTAAGTGCCCTGCAATCTGGAAGAAGGAACTTTACCTCCATGGTTCCTGTGTTGCACAAGAAAAAGCTTGTTACTATAGCTATGGATTGCACGCAAATCTGTAAAATTTGTTGTGTGCATGCTTGTTTTTTTTATGTAATTAGAAAATGTAGTAGTATGTGGCCCTCTTTTTCTTTTTCTATTCACAGTCTAGCTCTTGAGAAAACCGTTTGGTCACCCCTTCCCAAAATTATTTACTAAGGGCATGGGAGCAAAGGATGCCTTACAGGTTTGAGCAGGGAGAAAGACCATCTCTGCTCTGTAATCCCTGGTTCCAATCGAGCTGTAAGAGACTGTAGGCTTTTTATCCAACTCTACAGAATTAATTAATAACCCTTTGAGTGTCAGAGGGGTACAGAAGTCATTGCAGAGCAATGTCATCCATACCCCTCTGGCACTCAGAGGGTTAAGGGATTGGGTGAGAGACATGTAAGTAATGCTTTTTAAAATGTACAATATGCATTGCTATGCTGTAGCCAACATGCCCTTTAGTTTAAACACTTTTTTAAACAGTGTTTACTATCAATTTCAATTTCCGCATCATAAAATGACATTCACAAACACATGAGGAAAATTACCTGCATGGGTGGACAGAACACATAGGTGGTGGTGGAAGATGAGGATGGTTCTCAATGGTCACAGTTTTCTTTACATGATCTTGACTAATGTCCTCATACATGTGTTCTACAGTCAATGGTTGCCGTTGCTATGAATCACACAAACAGCTGTGTTTTATATTTGATACAAAAATGCACCATGAATAAAATACATTTTATTTCACAGAAAATGCATCTATAGTCTACACAACAACCAATGTCCCTCATATGCATAACACCTGTACAATTGAATTATTTAAAAAAATGTATTTGGAATTTGTTTAATATTTCAGAAGCTAGCTGAAGGAAACAAGATGTGGGGCAAACCAACTGCACCACAGAGGAAAAATGAAAAATCACCAAATTCGCATTGGTTTAAATTTTCATTTTAAGCCCTGGAATGTAAGAAAGGTCTCCAACGACATTTCAAGCAATAAAATATTAATCTGTCCTCTGTCTTGCAGTTGGGTTCCTCCAGAATTCATGCTTTAGCTTGCTGAATATGGCCTAAAGTTCTGAAACTGAAAAATAAAAGAGTAAATGTAGATTTATGGAATCACCTGTTCTTAACCCTTTGAGTGCCAGAGGGGTACTCAACTCATTGCAAAGCAATGTGTTGCATATACCTCTGGCACTCAAAGGGTTAAATGTGGCAGGGGTTAATAAGGATGCCAGATGAATGTTTAGGATACATGGCTAAAATCACATAAATTCAAACCTTTTAGAAGCTGGAAAGTGGGTTGATTTAGGGGTCCTAAAAGCATTTTCCAACTATTGTATTTTATCTACAATAAATATTGAATAGCACATTAGCTTTAAAGGGAAACCGTACCATAGGAATAAGTGGATCTTAATTTGTTTAAAACATTGACTTACCTGGGTAGGTATCCCTTCATGCAGCAATCAGGTTAAAGAAATAGGTACCCTTAGTTTCTGAAGAAAGTGATGTTTTACTTAGTAACAAGCACTGGTGAATATTTCAGACCTCATAGAAGCCTTTATCAAGACATCTTGAATTGATCAAGGCTCCTGTGAGCACTGAAATGTTCATTATTGTGTGTTGATAGGTAAAACATTTTCTTCATCAAATAACTGAGTGGCTACGTCTTTCATTTTTATTATCACTTTCAATTTTTGTTGCTGTGTATGACACTGAGTACCTGTACTCAGTGTCTTCAAGAGTGCTTATTTTCTTTTTAAATATATAATAAAAATGTATTTACAATATATCTGCAGTTACCTGTATAGAATGAGCTCTGCTGAAATCTGCCTCTAGGTCACATCTCCTTACAACAGACTATAAAAAAAAACCCTTTTTGTATTGACGTATATACTTACAGATAAATCCTTTTCTTTTAGTTCATTGAAGTATGCAAGGACCATAGGGATGCATGGACCGTGGGGTTAAGTAGCATGCCTATAGGAGGCAGGGCACTCTGAGAAAAACTCCTCCCATTTCCTAGTTACCAACCCCTCCAGCTGCAGCTCATCTGCTAGTTTTCATTTAGCAGAGTCAGGAAAGGAATAGACACTAAAAACAGAGACGGCAAGAACGGCAGAGCATAGTCACTGAATTAATTTTATGTTGGCAGGATGCCCTGCATCCCTCAGTGGACTAAGAGAAAAGGATTTATCGGTAAGTATAAAAATCCCCTTTCCTCTGTCATCATTGAGGGATGCAGGGACCATGGGGACATCCCAAAGCAGTCCCAAAAATAGTAGGAGGGAAGAAAACTAATGAACAATGGGCTATAGAACTGAGGCTAAAGCTAGCATCCTGAGATGCAAAAATAAATGAAAAAATGTATAATTTCTTCTCTGGAAAATGGAAACCCTCTAGCTCCTGAGGGCCACTCTTTAAAAACTAACAGTTGAGCTGCGGGGGGGGGGGGGGTTAGCAACTAGGAAGTTGGAGTAGTTTTTCTTAGAGTGCTTGCCTCCTATAGATATGCTGCTTAACTCCCTGTTCCCTTCATCCTTATGGTCTCTGCATCCCTTAAAGGGATAGTAATGTTTCACAATAAAAGCAGTTCCAATTAATCTTCATAGTATTTGGGTCATGGAGAGTGTTAGCTCAATACTGTCAGAGTTGTAGTTCAAGAGTGATTGAATGATAAAGTATCCCCCTCCCACCCCTTATAAAATGCAGAGTACCTATTGTACCTTTGTATTTTTTCTTGAAAATAGTCAAAAGTTCTCCTCCATCTCTTTAAGCACCTTCCACTAGGAGGCAGGACTTTCAAGGAGAAAAAAAAATAAGGGTAGAAGCTACCAGTCTAGAGAAACCAAATATGGCAGGGTTCTTCTGCCAGAGCAAGTCAAAGAGTTTTCTCTGGGTTGGATGCCCTGTGTTCTCCATTGAAATGATTTATCAGTAAGTAGCTCAAAAATCCCCTTTTCTGTTACATCCTATTGAGGACAAAGGGACCATGGAGACACTCCAACACTTCTCCAAACATTAAGTAAGGGAGAGAAAATGGTCATGGCCACAGCCAAGACAAACCTCCACTAATGCAAGCACAGCAGAAACTAGGATAGAGCATAAAAACAGATACCAGAACAGGATACACCAACGGGCACAAAGAATATTTTTTTGCTGGCTCATTCTTGAAAAAGTGGTGAGAGAAACACTACAATGTGTGTGGAAAGTAGCATTTTAATGTTGTTTATAATGTATTAAATATTATTATATATTTAGTTCATTGCTATATTTTCCCTGCTTTATTTTTTATATTTAATTTTATTCAAATATATAGCGCTCACTGGAAGTGATATTACCTAAGCTAGGAAAGGCTGGAGATAATTCCATCTTGCATGCCTTTATACACTGGTGAGGAACATACACCGGTGTAATGAACTCTGTGATCCTTCAAAATGTGAATGGTGTTGAAGAGCTTGCTGTGTTAGATTGCTACTTGCTCTTATTGCACTTATTGCTTTCCGAGTACCCAACGGAGGTCACAGGTGTGGATCCAGAGGAGTGATTCTCAAAGCAGTTCAACAACTGACCAGTAACACTTCACTGCCTGAGTAGGAAAGGGTTAAAATCCACTACAAGATTAATTTGTGTACCATTTGCACACATGTTTGACAGATCATCTTAAAATGTGAGTGCCGAATCAAAAGCACATAAAGTGAGTTATACTATTTCTTAGGAGACATACTATCATATGTGGTACCCCTTTTTTGTTCTTTTGTCTTCCTTTGTAACTTAACAGTTAGGCATTTTTGCATTTGACAAGTTATACATACATCACTTGTAAAATGTAAGGAGTTCCCTGGAAATATGAGAATC
Source organism: Rhinophrynus dorsalis (assembly GCA_037306005.1). Lineage (NCBI taxonomy): Eukaryota > Metazoa > Chordata > Amphibia > Anura > Rhinophrynidae > Rhinophrynus > Rhinophrynus dorsalis. The sequence continues at coordinate 169,418,623 of CM074719.1, read as the reverse complement.
TATGTTCGTTGTGCCTTAAGAAACACCAGACTACACAGTCAGCTACCACATCCAGTAGAATTGCTTCTCCACAGGCAAAACAGACTTCACAATGAGTAATTGTGTGGCGAGATAACATAAAGCAAGGTTTGGCCCCCAAAGGAGATTAGAATCTAAGGAGACAACACATGACACCCTGTTAAAAAACGGTGTAATGCTGGAACAAAATGGATGAGTCAACAATCTGAAATAGAGAGAGAGGATGAACAGTCCCCCCCCTCTACATTGAGCAAAGGAACAAAGAGAATAAGTGAGATGCTTGACATCCCCAAAACATTCAGAGAACCCGGGGCTAATTTGTAAACCTTGCTTTTAACCGCCAGATTAGGACAACACCTTCGGAAAAGCATGAATTACTAAGTTCCCTATATCTTCCCAGACTGATTGAGTCAATGCCATGGCAATAGAGTTCAAAGATTACCCCTGAGGCTCCCACTGAAAGATAAGACCATGCCTGTGGGGGTGAAGATGATGTTGCTGGAAAAAGAATGTGAACTGTTTTCACCTCTTGGTGCAGCAATGACCCTGAAACCATGGTCAGTTAAGGACAAGGACAAACCAGGCTGTACATCCAAGGAATTAAAGAGATAGCTATTGCCTTGGGGAGGCTACACCCAATACAGAAAAAAGAAGTATTGCACAGAGTTCCCCATAGGTCCGACATCAGACAGTGCCTATACACAGGAAGACAGACAACCATACTGACAGATCTATACTCATGACCCCTGGCTACCATGGATGTGAAGCAGCAAAGTCTCTATCAGGCTGCTTCCAGTCTTCAGAGTTATCAATAGCGGATTCCCTGAAAGTTAAAGGGAGTGGAGCAGTTCCCACATAAGAGAAGAAGGATGGAAGAGGCAAACACCGAAATGGCCTCTGAACCTTCCTCCAGCTTGACTGAAGATCTGAAAATAAAGAAAAGTCTTTTTGCCCTACACTGCCTGAAAAAAAGACAATAAAAACTGTAGAGAAACAGAAATGGGTAAATGTTTAAAGAAGGACGAAAAAGAATGGCCTTATTCAGTGACCTTCCTCCTAGTGGGCAGAGCTTAACCCTTTGGTCCTTGTGCCCCCCATTAGATGCAAGAGAAAGCCAATTTGAATTTCAGGAGACATAGCACCGCTTGAACTATGAAAAGCTGACATGGCATTTCCTATTATATTTCCAAAAAACAAAATAAATAGCATACCTCATCATAACCAAATAACCAAAGCCTTGGTGTTTGATAATACTTGTCATATGTGATGTAAAGATCATATGTTCTTGTCTGTAAGATGGAGTCTTCACCTCCGAGATCAGATTTTGGTTTGCAGGCTTCAACTATTTTACTGGTGTCCACAGTGGCCTAGTTTAGAAGAAAGCAATGTATTTTCAATGAATTAAGGTCTGCAAGAGTGGCCAAAAACACATCAATAACTTTTATTATTTTAATAATGATAATAATAAGTGTTAGAATCCAATCTAAATGATATTTTTTTGTATTTTAAGTCACCTGAATAGTAGATCTGTGTATCTAATATTAAAACATCAGGGAAGAGGTTGACTGTCCAAAGTTTTTGTAAAAACAACATAAATATTAAAATTAACACTTCTTACATCATCGTTTTCTAGCAATCCACTTTCTTCATAAGCTGAAAAACAAAACACAGAAGCATTAAATCATTAAATATTAATGGTAAAGAACTGTTCTGTAATTTTGAAGTTTTCCATTATATAAATAAGTTCATTTCTGCTCTTTGTTACCATATTTTTTTTTTAATCAATGACATGTTCCTTTAAGAATTTAACATTATACCCTCTAAAGATCATAGATGTGTGCAACCTTGCACACCCTATGGCCTTTAAAGGTTTAAAGATACACTGATACAAATGATTTCAAATACATTTTACAGTGTTCTGAAACAGTGTATGCCAGAGTAAGTGCCGTCCCTAGGTAGGCAGGGCACCAGCTAGGAATGCTGCCCTAGTAGAAAGGGTCTATATTTCTCATCTCCTATCACAGACACAGTGCATGCATTTACTAAGCAAACTCTCATATCCCATTCTAGTTTATTGCTTTTGTTTTATCCCCTGCTTTTTGATCACCACAAGCGGAGTTTGGAGGCGGTTATAAATAGGAGTTAAAATTCTGGAGCAATTTAACTGTCCCATATTCCTACAGTAGTGTATCTGCTCAACGTGGACCATTTTAATTCCTGTTGATGGGGTTTACATTTCTTCAGCTTTAATATGAATCACCTACTGAACCCATAGGTTTGGTTCATAGCATTTTATTTACCTTCCATATCTGCTGCTTCACCATCATCGTCGTCATCATCATCATCGTAAGCTGCAGTGTTAATTCTTGCTTTCCCGCAATCCTAAGCAAGATGGGTAAAAAAAAAAGTATGAGATAACTTAATAAAAAGGTAAATGTTACAATATAAAAAGATATAAAAATACATAACATTTAACACATTTCTTATAACTTACATGTAAATAGCACATGATAAGTCAGCATGTAGCATTTCTGCGTTTCTGTTCACAGTTATTGCATGCATGACCAAACTGCATTGTTAGTTTCCCTTTCCTTATTGGTTATGTCATAACTTCCTTGATGCCCTGCCTCTATTTAAACCCGGATAGGGAGGACAGGGAAACACTGTTTGGACTGACATATAAGGTTCACTTTTCATCTTACACAAGCATCTACCACAACTCTCACCACATATTGTAGCCCTAAAGATTAAAGCAGAGACATCCAATATAAGGTCCGGGGCCATGTGAGGCCAACAGATATGGCCAATCTAACACTTACTGTAAATTTTGTTAAATGATAAAAATGTGACATGCTGCAAAATATAATAATGCTACCTGAGGTTTAACAATGAAGCAGCCTGTTAGGGCTTTATTCAGGAAGGTATAGTGGAGCAAATCTGAAGCACACAAACTAAACCTGCACACGATGAAAATTCCCATGGAGTTAAACTAGGAATTAAACCACAAGTGTCTAATGAGTTGCACTGGAGACCTCTCTAGCATTAAAGGTGTTAAACGCTCAACTTCTATCAATGGGAGATTGGTGAATGTATATTTCCTATGGTGCACTTGCTTTGTCCAGAAGTATTTAATTTAGTTACATGTATACAGCCCTAAGGTCTGAATATGCAAGTTTACGTAGAAACATTCAAAGTAGCTTATTAGCATAGCTATAAATTGTATACAAAATAGTTGGTTTAATCTCTCATGGTTTTGCTGCCATTATATATTGGTATTTTGTCTTCAATGAATTGGACCTTTCTCAATCTGACCCTCAAAGAAAAAAGTTTGGACCCTTTTGGTATGAAGGCAAGGAGGTGCAATTCTGGAACAAACCAACAGCACCATGAAGGACAAAAACATTTCCATCAAGGTATCCAATGTATTGCAAAGAGTTAACCCACTGAAAACTAGGATAGGTCTTCACCAGTTGCTTCACAATGCATTGCAGACCTCTCCAAAATTTAAGAGCTTAAAAGCCCCATTTAAATCAAAGGGAAACTGGATAATTTTTATTTGCCCCTCCCTTGTTCTAAGTGGTTTACTTCAAAATTGCTCTATATTACTTTTATACATAAGGCACCTTGTAGCTGGACTATTTACCTATTTGACTTATACTGCAATATACCTGCTCTTGTATAAAGGTGTATCCTTCAGTTTCATGCACTTAAACTGATAGTAATGTTTCACAAAAACAGCAGCCCCAATTAATCTTCATAGTATTTGAGCCAAAGAGAGTGTTTCATTACTGTGAGCGTTGAAGTTAAAGAGTAATTGAATGATAAAGTTTCCCCTCCCGCCCCTTTTACCTAGTTTAAGCCCCAACTCCTCAGATGTGGAATCCAGTCCATAGACCAGACAAGGGCCAAAATTCTTACTGTGAGAACAATGAAAACCCTGCCCCCCATGACAGGTTTTTCAGCTTTTCCCCCTTATCTTAATTGAAGATTGTCCCTCTCTGCAATCTACCTGGACATTCCCTGTTGCTCTAAGCTGAACAGTGTTACAGCAGCAAAAGGGGCGGGAGGGGGATACTTTATCATTGAATTACTCTTGAACTACAACTCAGACAGAATTGAAATAACACTCTCCAAGGCCCAAATACTATGATGATTAATTAGAGCTGCTTTTATTATGAAACATTACTATCCCTTTAAGGTGGAACAATCTCAGTGCTCAGTTGTTTTAAACCATTAAAGAGCAGAGCTATTTTGTGCCTTAAAGACTGCATCAAATTTCACATTTCACCGTTTGCTAAATGCAGTTTCACAGATGTATTATGTAGAGTCTACATGCAAACTATATAATAAAATGAACTAAGCTCTCTTCTGACACTTAGCGTGTTTGCTGTAAAAGAAATTACACTAGTTCTCCCCATTTACAAAAATATACTATATGTGTCTTCATTTTTTTCTTTCCTTACACAGGCCCTGAAAGACAAATCTCAGGAAAGAGATGCAGGGACATAAAAAAAAATGTGTGACAATAAATAGATGAAGGTAAAAAAGGAATAAAAACATTTATAAATAATTAAATAATAATTGTGGGCAATTTTACTTAACATATCACTTGCAGGATATGTAAAGCCAAAATAAAAGCGTTATTATCCCTTTAAATGTGCATTACATTTTATAAATGGCCATTATTTGTGTGAATTTGTGCGAGCTGTACAGTCTGTCAACAATAACCTGTTGCCTCAATCAGGGGCAATACTTAGGGGTACCCCTTTAAAATGAGCTCACAGTGACTGAGAATCCTGAACATAAATCATGTCACCAATACTCAGTGGCAACTTAAACCCCATCTTGATATGAACAGACTGACTGTGTATACTATTACTTATGAGAGTATGCAAGTATTTCAGGCTGTTCCTATCTTTAAACAGGAAACATTTGGAGCCCTGTGATTATTCATCTGAACTGATCATCCATTATGCGTTATTAGAATTACTGATATTTATTCATATATTTCACCTTTTCATCCATGTGAGCAATGTCTCTTTTTAAAAATTATACATATTGAGACTTTAAAAACATGTTTCCCTGGTTGGGATGATTTTTCTTATTTCTGTTTTTTTTATTCTTGGAGTGCTTTGATATCCATGTTTATTAATCATAACATATGACTGTTTGCAATACAGGAGTAGGGTCAGATTTACACTTCAGGCATCCCTAGCCAAGGCACCTCAGAAGCTATTAGCCCCACCCACAACCACATACCCACCAATAACAGTCCAATCTACTGTTGCTTAGCACAAATAATACCCTTACCCTATAAACACATGAAAAAGCGTCTTTAGCATCCAAGGGGGTTAAGTATTAACAAGTAAAAAAGGGTATTCAAACTGAAAATTAAACTAACCACCATAAACCAGGAGCCAATGTCTGAAGCAGAGGCATTGGGATTGACATGGTCACAACCATAACACAGAATGTGGGTGTAGCCAGCACTTCTGAGGTTCCCCTCAAAATCTGGCACTCTAGGCAGTTGCCTAATTTGCTAAACCTGACCCTGCTGTTTAGATGTATCATTTGGAAAAAAAAATGGGGAAAACTAAAGTGAGTGTACAACTGTCTCACCCAAAGCTTTTGTATCACTATTTGTGCTACAGTGAAAGCTTGATTACAATTCAGAACTCTACACCATTACATAAAATCATAATTAAACACAGTATGAAAACAAAATTCCATATTTTATCACAGATCTTTAACAGATATATTACCTGGCTCTCAAGAGTTATTTCTTTCACTGCTTCTGTCACACTGCTTACACCTTTTATAGATAAAAATAAAACAATACATCAAAGCTAAGATACTGTCCAAAAAAACAGAGACAGACTTTAAAATCCCACTGAATAAGGAAGCTGAAAGTGGTTTAATAAATACATGTAACCAAAACTATACAAATAGGAAACCACGTGGTTTAATAATTATATGATCTGGAATACAATTTCCTGGAAACCATTTAAAGGAACTGTTACAACATTATCATATATAAATATATAATGAACGGCCAACTAGGAATGAGGCCTTACTGGGAAGAAACAAAAATATAAAAATGTGCTTGTTTTTAGTCACTGCTCAGGACCATCACATTTTCACTCTCTAGTGCCCTTACACAGGAGGAATTTCACATTAATTCTGCTTAAAATGGAAGTACAGAAATGACAGGTAAGTCTACCCCACATGAGAATCACACCAGCCAACTCCAAATGTAGGTTTCAGATTTTCTGGCCTAGTCAGGGAGGTGATGGTGGTTTCTGTAGGAGCTGAGAGCAACTAGCCCATGTCTGTGTTATCCCTCACCCTTAGGAGGACACCCCAAGGCTTTTCTAAATGTATCCAATAATATGACTTCCTAATGGTAAAGGGTATTGTGCCTAGGCAAACCAGTTTCTAGTCCAGTACAATATAGAGCATTATGACAGTTGGTTTTATTACTGACAGGATGTTGATCCATGTTGATATCCGTACAGCTGTCAGTAGGAGAAATCAAACTTTAACCTCTTAACGACCCTTGACAGTCATAGTACGTCAAGGGTCGATTTGACTTAACGACCGCTGACGTACTATGACCGTCATCGAATTCCGGGCTCCCCCCCCCCCCCCCCGAGGCTGCACGCCGTTCGGGGAGTCCGGAAAGCAACGGAGCAATAAAAAAAAATTGCTCCGTGGTTGTTCAGTCGGGTCGCGGAGCAGATTCCCCGGTCCTTAAGGGGTTAAACACCCGTATCTCTTAAACCATAGCGGTTTGAGAGATACGTTTTTTTGCATTTAGATCAGCTTTTTAAGCTCTGCTAAATGCAAAAAAGTTTTTTCAGACATTACTAACACTTTAAGTGCAACAAGTAATACGGTCTTGAGAGAAAGCATCTTCAAGGAGCACAATGCTACATATTCAGTGGTTCTCCCAGTAGTGCTGTAAGGACTACATTCTAATCCCATGGTGCATAGCAACTCTTAGCAAGATGCTTTAACAATCTGATGAATCCCTTCAAAGATAGTGGTCAGCAAATGGATGTCCCAGTAAACTTCCTAAGGAATCTTGAGTGTACTGGGATAGAAGCCTTTATTGACGTAATCAAGAGGAACGCCAACAGACAGAGTAAGAATGGAGACATATCTTTACTGTGTGATTTATACCAGAAAACTAGATTTTTCCAAATTCGATTATAAGCATGGAATGTATTTTTTACCCCTAGATCCAATAACAATCTCAATAATCTGTGAAGACAAACCCTAGATTGCTCAAGATTCTGCCTTCAAGAACTAGGCTGCTAGTTTAATTTTGAATGTCTGCTGTGAAGCACTGGCCCTTGATGTAGTTCTTTGTCTACATGGAGAATGATTGGATGTTTCACAGTTAGAGCTTTCAGAGTGGCAAACCAAACTCTGGGGCCAATAACGGGTGTTCAGGATGACTGCTGCCATCTCCTGAAATATGTTCTTTAGCAATAGTGATCACAGGGTAGTAGATAAGTGGAATAGCCTACCAGCAGAAGTGGTAGACGTTAATACAGTGACAGAATTTAAGCATTCATGGGATAGGCATAAGGCTGTCCTGAACATAAGACAAGACCAAGGACCAAATAAGGTTTGATATTTTTACAGTAGGAAATTTGACAGACTAGATGGGCCAAATGGTCCTTTTCAGCTGTCAAATTCTATGTTCATATGGACCAACAGGTCAGGAAAAAGCTTGAACTGAGGTAAGACCTTCACCTAATGAGAGAGAGAGACTGTTTTAGTGTTTCAATAAAAAACATGTTTGAGTGACAAATTAGGTTTATTTCCAACTCACAGCTTTATATTATCAAAAACTAAATAAAGCTCATGGGGGAGTCCTAAACAAATAATGGTATGGGAACCAAACACTGCAAAATGTACTTGGGTGTTTTAAGTATAAAAATAAAAAAAGTAGTCTGAACTATCATACTCATATTTAGATCACATTACCTATATGCGCCTTCCATGTATTGCTGCATTTATTGTAATATAAAACCTGATGAGAAGACAAGAATCCGATTCCCTCACCTGTATGATGGAATGTATCTACCCATCCCCCATCTCCATCATCCTCCTCTATAATTGCTTCTTGCTCATCGGAATACTCCATCTGTTTGCACCTTTTGTAGCATGGCACTAGGGGAAGAATTAAAATGATATTTGTAAAACAAAAGTGTATTTATACAGCTGTATGCACACAAAGGGGAACAATTCCAGAGCCAGCCAACCAACCACCCACCAAGGGGGCAAATGAAAATGCCCATATATTTAAATGGGGCTTTTAACCCCTTGCATGCTAGGGAGGTCTTCAAAGCATACAGTGAATCATTTTACCAATTATGAGGGAACCAATGGCATCTAGCAGACAAACGGAAAACACAAAAAATATGTAAATTACCACTGTGTACATGTGAAAGATCCCTGTGCCTTCATGCAGTCCTTTATCCAGTCTTTCTGGTCCGCTTTATTATTTGTGAACATTATTCCTGTTTAACACCTGAGATCCCTCGTGGTAGAGGACACACAAATATAGAGGAGCTCAGCCGAAAACTCGAGAGATTACTCAGTGGGAACAGATTTAAAATAGTTCCCGGTAACTTTCACTGGAAAGTGCACCAAGGAGTATCAAGGGTTAGTATATGTTAACCTTTTGAGTGCCAGAGGACACCTCACTGGCACTTAAAGGGCCAAATCCTTAGGGCTAAATCCTTTAACGCCATTGAGTCAGTGAATGTCCTTGATTTTATCTGTTTGTTATTATTCATTAAAGTAGAACTGACACGTTCTGACAAACGCGATTTTGAAAATGCTTTCAAACAAAGCTATATAGTATGAGCCATTTTTTTATTTCAAAAACTACCTTCTGGAGGTATTTAGCTTTATTTGTCAGTCTATGGCATGAGCTAGTACTTCCTTCTAGGAAGTGGCAGTTGGGATGGAGAGCAGTATGGCTGTGCCTGCCAGATTTGCACTTACTGACAAATAGATAAAACTAAATATAGCAATCTAAAGCATATCACTCTATTGTTTTCAATAAAAAAATGACCAGCATAAGGTGCTTTTGAAACTCTTCCAAAATCGCCTATTTGTTACAAAGTAACAGTTCCACTTTAAGAAGAAAGGACTTAAGAACAATGGGAATTTTAAATTGTCCCCTATGTTACAAATCTTTTTTATTCACCACGCTACTGCCTAATGACCAACTATAAATGTTATTCATATTACAGAAGCCTGATAGAGCTTCTATTGTTAAGGGGATAGCAATGCTTAATAGGTATTGTATACAAGCTATTGCACCTTACAAAACAAAAACAAAAACAAAAAAAAAAATCAAGACTGAGCTGCAATATCTCAATGGTCTAAAATGTTACCGTGGTACTGTTCTTATACCATCCTACGGAGGTGTGTGGTCAACAGACTAGAGCTGTTCATAGGATGGTGTAGTAACAGCACCACTTTCAGGCCATTGAGATACTGTACCTAAAAAATTCAAGTTTGAGCCTTACAAAATAATAAAACGCCTCTCAACAGTGGGGATATCCTTGTTTTACTCCGGAGGATAAATCCTACAATACTTTTGTACATATGTAGTGGTACTATCCCTTTAAGGTTCCATATTATTTAACATTTTTATTTTGTCCATAACTTTTAAATGCAACAGCAAAACTGGCTGAAATTTCAGATGCCAGGTCAGATTAACAGTCAGTTCAAACCCCGCAAAATTCAAGCCCTGCAAAATTCAAAAAAATTGGCTGGGCAGTTTCCGGAAACCAAATTTAATACAAAAAAAAAAACAAAAAAAAAAACTACCTTATGGATCCTCACCAAAATATGCAGTGACAGGGTTCCTGATGAGTACTGAACTGTTTTTTGTTTTGTTGGAAATCATAATCAGTAGAACCAGAGATATTTGCATTTAAAAAAAAAATATATGGCCCTAACATAATGTGTACACGTGCATGGTAGAGAGCATTCAGAGCTGTCAATCACAGAAGATGTTTGAAGTTGGCATTCTGATAGCAGAAACAATTTACAAAATAATACAAATAAGGTGGATCCATAGGTTGCTGTTAAACATTTGAGGGCAAGGGAGATGCCCTGCTACTTGTAATAAATATGCACCCGTTCAAAGTGTGCAGGGGAAAATTGCCTGTTTCTACTGCAGTAATAAATACAAAATTCAACCTCACTTGTCCATCTTGCCTAACATTCTGCTTACTGTCCCTCAATTGATGCCCTTATTAATAACCCTCTTGGATCCACTACATACTCATCTGACAGCCTGGGTTCCTGAATGCTATGATGGCATCACTCGGGTGAATTTTATATTGAGCACGACCTGTGACTCAGCAGTCATCAGATGAAACACACTGGGCACATAAGCAGGAACTTCAGCAAGAGAGGGACAATCAAGGTAGAATAATTGCTACAGAGGGAACACACAAGATCGCCCTGCACACTTTGGAGGGGTGTATATTTATTATTAACTCAGTAAGCTCCCTCCAGTCTTTTCCTTAGCAGAGATAGTGGTACACGGTTACATTATCGTTTTTTTTTTCTGACCAGGTATTGTGAAAGCAGGGATCTGCTCTCTAGAGGTATCTAGTGGGAGGAGCCCTGAAAGTCATATTACAAACCAAAATATAATATATCAATTAACAAAATACAAGGTGAATAAACAAAAGAAAAATCTAAATCAAAATCAATATTTGGTGTGACCACCCTTTGCCTTCAAACCAGCATCAGTTCTTCTAGGTACACTTTCACAAAGTCAGGGATTTTGTAGGCATATATTTAAGTGTATGATTAAAGAATTATACTAAACACGTGCTAATGATCGTCAATTTAATAAGCAGGTTGAAACACAATCATTAACCGAAACAGAAACTGCTGTGTGCAAGGAATAAAACTAGGTGAAGAACAGCCAAACTCAGCTAACAAGAGGAGGTTGCTGAAGACTGTTTAATGTCAAAAGTCATAAACTATGACAAGAGCACAGCAACAAAACACAAGGTAGTTATACTGCTTCAGCAAGATCTATCCCAGGAAGAATTTTCAAGGCAGACAGGGGCTTCCAGATATGCTGTGCAAGCTGTCTGAAGAAGCACAAAGAAATGGGCAATGTTGAGGACTGTAGATGTAGTGGTCGGCCAAGGAAACTTAGTGCAGCAGATAAAAGACACATCATGCTTACTTCCCTTCACAGTCGGAAGATGTTCAGCAGTGCCATCTGCTCAGAATTGGCAGAAAACAATGGAACACTGGTACATCCATGTATTGCCCGGAGAAGTCTCGACAGAAGTGGTCTTCATGGAAGACTTGCGGCCAAAAAGCCATACCTCAGAAAAATGGCAGCAGGTGTTCTGGACTGATGAGTCAAAATTTAAAATATTTGGCTGTAGCAGAAGGTAGTTTGTTCTCTGAAGGGCTGGAGAGCAGTACAAGAAGGAGTGTCTGCAGACAACAGTGAAGCATGGTGGAGGTTCCTTGCAATTTTGAGGATGCATTTCCGCAAATGGAATTGGGGCTTTGGTTAGAATGAATGGTCTCCTCAGTGCTGATAAGTACAGGCAGATAGTTATCTATTATGCAAAACCATCTCATTGGCCCCAAATGTATTCTGAAGCATGACAATGACCCCAAACATACAGCCAAAGTCATTAAGAACTATCTTCAGTGTAAAGAAGAACAAGGAGTCCTGGAAGTAATGGTATGGACCCCCACAGAGCCCTGATCTCATCATCGAGTCTGTCTGGGATTACATACATCTGATTATATGCCTACATATTCCCTGACTTTGTGTAAGTGTACCTAGAAGAACTGATGTTGCCTAAATCCACAGAAGAACTGTGGTTAGTTATCCAAGATGTTTGGAACAACCTACCTGCAGAGTTCCTTAAGAAACTGAGTGCAAGTGTACCTAGAAGAGTTGATGCCGATTTGAAGGCAAAGAGAGCTGTCCACTCACTTTGCATTTTGTTCACTGATAAAAATAAACTATTAAACATGTCTATTTTTGAGTGCATTCTTACTTTACAGCATTTTTTTCACACCTGCCTAAAACATTTGCACAGCACTGTATATATAGTATGATTTTACATATTCTGAAAGTGCATGATATGTCAAGTCAAAAGGTGAGACTATTTTTAAGAAAAAGAAAACAAACACATCCAAAGATATTGGTTTTATATGATCACCTAATAGGTGTGTATTATGTTAGCAGAGCACAACTGATATTGGCCATATTTCTAACTATGTTAGCCACAGAGTTGGTCAAACTCAGCTAGAAATTGGCATATATATATTTATTTTTTCCAGTGGTTGGTCCAGAGGTGACCGACGGACCCACCCACGTACTGACATCAGAAACTGGCTATTGGTGCCAGGTGTCCATGTGGGACGAGGATTGGCATACATCCTGTACAATGGACATGTGTATAAGGTATTTAAACTTTGTATGTCATATAGGTCTGGTAACCCTGATGAAGTTCCCTAACAGGACCGAAAACGTTTTGTGTATGGAAACACTGTTTGAATAAACCTTTTCACTGAAGCTTTCACTGAGTGTTGTCTCTTCTACCAAAGCCCTGGATAAGTACCATTTTTGTATACTCTTTATGGGACATGCACCACCATTTTGTTTGCTATTTTCTATTGAGTGCCACTGTCAACTCTTGCTGTTTATCATCCTATATTATAATTCGCTAAGGATGTTTGTTAGAAGCTGTCATGCTCAGTAGAGACGGCTGCACGTGCTGCAGTCATGCGCAGTACTGACTGCCCGCACCGAGGCTGATAAGGAGTCCTCTGGTGCGCAGAGAGGACTACGGTCTGAATTTGGCCTGCTCTGTATCAGCCTCGACGCGGGCAGTCAGTACGGCACATGACTGTAGCGCTGACAGTGTTGGCCCGTGTACACGTGCTTTAAAACTAGTAAATATATAAATATTATATATTAAAGAGGTTCCATTCCGGAGCAAACCAACTGCACTATAGGGGGGAAACTGAAAGTACCCAAGGATTTAAAAAGGACTTTTAACCTCGAGAATGCTAGAGAAGTCTGCAAAGACCTCACAATCTTTCAAGGGGTTGAGATCAAAGGTTATTTGGGGAAAAATGTTTTGTCCCCTGTGGTGCAGCTGGAATACTCCAGAATTGCACCCCTTTACCTCACTGAATACAATTCTAAAGTCTAATGACTTATGTTCACTATACATCAGAGGCAACCTATAGACCCCCAGCTACTGTAGTACAACTCCCATCAGCTTCTGAAGGCCATTGTTCAGCAGCAGAAGGGTGATAACACGTTGCCCATCCAAACATAGGAAAAAACTTACCATTTTTTGTCATTAAAAACTGTTTTTCATTCGGAAGGTAAGGTTTTATCTTCGACTCTTCTCCACCTGCCCTAAGAAGAGAGTAATAACTATTACAAGTTTGGGTTAACGATTTGAGTGCCGGTGAGGTATGCGATGCATTTCTACGTGTTGCGTAACCCTCTGGCACTTGAAGGGTTAAAAACAATGACAACGTTTAATACAAGCTAATGTTGCTAATATTTTAAACATAAATAATGCATACAATGTGACTGCCTAGTGAATATGGTACAAGCCAGCACTGGCAGACAGGCGTGATACATTATTTAATGGATATTATCTCACTAATTACAATTTAAAGGTCAAAGCAAAATTCACATACATTTTTTAAATACACATCTTCTCAGTACCATTGTGTCAACATAAGACTTAGCTTAACCCTTTGCTATCCCTTCTGGTCCTCAAAGAGTTAAATGTCTATGAATTTGAGTAAGAACACAAAATTTCCAGTTATTCACAATTCTAAAAAAAAGGTACCACATTCAATATTACACACTTGTGTCTTAAAATGTGTACAATAATATAGAAATAGTACACTTACAAATATTCCATGAAACTCTTCCCATTTAGGGCCATATTCATAAAGACAGTGGGGCCATTTTTAGGCAAACCGACTGCATTGTAGGGCACTTACCAGTAGTACTATTATCCAGCCAACCGTAAAATCTCAGGTATAATACGCACCTGTGTATAATACGCAGGTGTATATTATGCCTAAGATTTTAGGGGAAAACAAGAGTGCCTATGTAAAATACGCACCCTTGTTTTCTCCATTACTACAAAAAAATATATAGTGTTAGAAGACCTCTTCCCTCCCTCCCCCGGCGCTCCACTTTGAAGATAAACCTTACTTTTGATACACAGGGCATTATCATTGGCTGAAGGCGGAAGGTCCTGTAAGCCCAATTGAAGGAAGAGGGCAGCAGGGCGGCAAGCGCAAGAAGTTTTTCCTTCTCTTCGGCAGTTCACTTGCACAAAAGTACGGTTTATCTTCAAAGAGGAGCACCAGGGGAGGGAGGGAAGAGGTCTGCTAACACCATATTTTTTCATTGTAAAAACTCGAGTATAATAGGCACCCCCCACTTCACATAAGGTGAAGTGGGGTAAAATTGTGCGTATTATACCCGAGATTTTACAGTAATTACCGTGTTAGTCAGAAATCCTACTTCTGCCGAGACTGACGGGCAGGTAACAGCGCATTAGACACATCTGCGTGCTGTCAGTCCCTGACCTTACAGTGCAGCTGGCTTTCTCTAAAATTACAAAAAAAAATATTGGGATATTTTCCTGTTATGTTGCATAAACAAAATAATGCATGTTTATTATAAGATTTAAATACTATTAAAGCAAGTTTAAATAACAGAGATTTCTAAAAGAAATGGTGGTGGTAAAACAGGCCAAGAAAAAATAACTGGGCAATTACTACCTTAGTTGCTCGGGAGGTCTTGCATTAGATACTTTTCAAGCATCCAATGGCTCAACCCAGTGGTTCAAGATTTTTTTTTGGCACAGGATGCCCCAAATAGGCAGTGTGAAACTTCTGAGGCACATCCAACATTTTACAGGTCATTTGACAAGGAGTAATGAAAAATACAAATAGGTAAATATATAGGTATTCTTAGGTCTCACACACAAAATAGCAAACTAAACATGTTATGCATAACAATTTCCATAAAAACTTGACTGATCTCATGTTCTGGCTCGTCAAACGAGACACTGAAACTGATCTCTCCGATCTTGGAGCAGCCAGTTTCATAATCCCCTATTGCTCACTGCGCTCCTGCAAGAGTGGTGCGAAAACAAAACCCATTATGTGCCAGGACCATCACTGGTCCTTAAGGCACAGATACGGAGACGTGTCAGGACCATCACTGAAAAGGGGGCATGCAACAAGTTGCAAAGCAATGCACTACATACAACTGTGGCTCTAAAAGAGTTAATGTGGACCTATTACCTTAACAGAGGTTTACTTCATTTTAAATTTAATTAAAACTACATATATGTTGTACTAACCAGTTCCTTGTAACATGAATAGTTTTTGAGAAATTAACCTTTTATTTGTGCTGGCATAGTGTGGCACTTCATGCTAATTAGCTTAAGAGCTGGGACAAAATTACCATCAACTGTGCTACAAATTACTCTAAGCAAAGCCCACACATACACTGAGGGCATTTCTTATAGTACTGTGAATTATAGGTTTTGCTTCAAACTGAACTAATTTATATACTGTGTAGGGAATTAGCATTAATTGCCACCAAAATATAACTGTTAATTTCTTAAAAGCTATGTTATAGAAAAATGACTAGTACAATATTTTATATTATGTATAAAATATGTGTGTGTCAGGGGTGTCAAACTGCATTCCTAGAAGACAGAGGCAGTGCAGGTGTTTAGGCTATCCCTGATTCTGCTCAGGCCTTGCAACCATTAGCCCAGTCCTTTTAACTGCATCACCTATGCAAAATCAAGGACACCCCAAAAATGTGAGCAGTCTCTGCCCTACTAGGATGCAGTTTGACCCCCCTGATATAGGCAGATTTTAATTCTCTGGAAAGCAAATTAAATTGTCTTAAGATGACAGGTCCACTTTAAGGATTATGGGCAAAATAGTCAAAGCAGAACATTTCTGGGACAAAACATCTGCATCACAGGGAACAAATAAAATATCCTAATTATTTACATTGGGCTTTTAACCCCCTTCAGTGTAAGAAAGAGGTTCCCAACACATCGCTTCAGAATGTGTTGACGACCTCTGGCATTCGAGGGGTTGAAAGACCCATTTAAATCAATGGGTAATTTTGTCGGGGCCTTATTGCGGATCATTTTGGCACTTACGTAATGTCTTGAAGTGTCGATTTACTAATGAATTTATTTTACTAAGAAGTTCAATGAGTTCCTGCCCAGTACGAACCTACATATTAGAATTACCCACACACTATTATAGTCTTATACCCTCCGACTTGAACAAAAGAATGTTGCATTCTTCTAAGTTTGCACAGCTGAAAATGAACCCTTTACATGCCAAAGGAGTGTGCACCACTCAGCACTCCCAGTCGTCTGTCGTCTGGAAAGATTATGGTCTGTAAGGTCGTGATATGACCATATTAGCTCTTTCAGCACCACAATGTGTTGCACACCTCACAGATGCTTAAAGGGTTAAACAGAATATCAACCGAACAACTATCAAAATGCTCCACTTACCATTGCCAAGTAGGACAGTGATGAACTAGATGGTCTCCAGCTGCCAAAAACTGGTGTGGAATAAAAAAAGGGAAAAGATTATTTATGCAGGTTTTACTCAGCTCTACATATATAAGTAGTATACAGGCACTAACAAACCTAAACACAGATATGCACTTTTATAAGCACCAATGGGTCTTATGCACAAAACAAATTAGGAACAATTATATTATAAACCAATTGTACCATAGGAGACAAAACTTACAGCTGAGTTAAAGGGGCAGAATATCATAATCATGAAATAAATTAGTTAGACGGCATCCTCCCAAAGCATAAAGATGGTGTGTGTGTGTGTGTGTGTATATATATGAGAGAGAGGGAGAGGGAGAGGGAGAGAGAGAGAGTGTGTGTGTGTGTGTGTGTGTGTGTGTGTTAATAAAAGATAGCATGAGTTCAAGATGTTTTATAGCAAGGACATTGTGGCATAGGGTACATGGGATACCATGAGCCCAAACACTGTGGCATTATCAGTGCTGCTGAAGTAATGAATGCAAAACAAAGACTATTTTATTGCCAGCATGAACTATCCTTTCATATAATATTAACTGTCTTATTCTATACGGTCCCTTTTAATTGAGCTTTTTTTAAACCCTTGAATGCTAGAGAGGTCTGCTAAGCAGTGAAGACCTATATAAAATTCAGTGGGTTAAAAGCCCCATTTAAATAACGGATTTTTTTTTAAATGCAACTAACTTTCTGTGGAATTGTTCCTCCCATTCATTTGTACATAAGCACCAACGCAGCCCACGCATTTCTAATAAAGATCAATACAGTAAATAATGTATAAGGACAGTGCTCATTGGAGCTTACTGTTTATCTGAGTCAGGGGAAATCAACTTGTTGCTCTCTGCCTTCATAGGACTTCAATGATGAGGATAGTGATCTTGCTTTCTATAGTAGAAGTGTGAAGTAAAGCTCTGACACCACCCAGGCTTGCAGACAAGAGATCAGCAAGTATTGCAGACATTTAAAGGGATAGTAATGTCTTTATTTAACAAAACAAAATATTGTGGCTATTACAAATAAACTAAATGATCCCAGTCCCATCTCTCATTTCCCCCTTCACTGATGTTAGCTGTAAAGGTGGCTCTTCAGCAGAGCAGAAATACCACAATGTAAAAATAAATACTTCATTGGAACGGTCTACAAAGTGTGCCTGGTTTGCATGTACACTTTGTAGACCGTTACAATGAAGTATCTCTTTTTACATTGCAGTATTTTGGCTTGGCTGAAGAGCTGCCTGCCTGTCCTGGGCCCGGGATCCTGCTGTCAACTAGAGGCTGATGTCAGTAAAAGAGGAGGAGAGGAGAGGATTTTAGCATCGTATCTCTCTCAAACCATAAAGGTTTGAGAGATGGGACTGGGATCATTTAGTTTATTTTTATAATAGCTACAATATTTCATTTTGTTATATAAAACATTACTAACCCTTTAAAGGGAAAGTAATATTTAGAATTTGGAGCAGTTCAGATAATTTCTTACATTAAATCATCATGATGTCTGACTCTCGCAAAGATTATAACTATAGTTATGCAGTAATCGTACAATGATTATTACCAATTCTACCCCTTTTCCTGTTCTGAAGCCACCTCTCCTCAGATCCGACAGCGGATCACAAGGAGGGACAATCTACTGTCAGTATTATGGAAAAATTTGTCCTCCTTCATCAAGGAGGTCAGGTTTTTCCTTATACTGACAGAGAGAAGATTGTCTCTCGTTGTGATCTGTCCGGTCTAGCTACAAGACTTCAGATCTGAGGGGAGGCGGCTTCAGAGTGTGAAAAGTGGCATGAGGGGTAATATTAATCGTACAATTACTGCATAACTATTAAAGGGATAGTAATACTTAAAAATTACTATCCCCCATGTTGTAGCCAGTAAAAAAAACAGAGTTGAATGAGGCCAGCGGCATCTCTCAGATCTTTATGATTTGAAAGATATCCGCTTTCAAAGTTCCTTCTTTTTGGCTTTTCCCCTGACGTCAGCATTCTAGCTGACAGCAAAGGAAACAAATCACACGTAGAAGACCTTTTTAGTAAAGGATTTATTTTTTATTAATGCAATCTTGGCTCTACTGCATAGCTGCTGGCTGATCCCAGGAGAGGATTCCCTGCTCTCAGCTAGAACGCTGACGTCAGGGGAAAAGCCAAAAAGAAGGAACTTTGAAAGCGGATATCTCTCAAACCATAAACGTTTGAGAGATGCCGCTGGTGTCATTTAACTCCGTTTTTGTACTGGCTACAACATGGGGGACAGTAATTTTTAAGTATTACTATCCTTTTAACTTATGATCTTTGAGAGGGACAGATATCATTACTGTTCAGTGTAAGAAACAATCTGAGTTGTTCCATATTATAAACAATACTATCTCTTTAAGCCAGTGGTTCCTACCCTCTAGTCAGGGGTGCCTAACAGGTCATGATTTTAGGATTTTCCTGCTAATGCAAAAGAGTGAAATATACTGTATATTTCCTTTTCTTCGGTGTCCATCCATGGCATGTACAAATGAGTCAAGAATCCTCCCCTCTAAAACTGCTCAAGGACCTCTGCTCTCCAGCCATCTCTGTTATCCTTTTGAACAAGCTATGAGAAAACAAAGAAAATTATGGTTATGGTTTGCAGTGGACAGACACAGAAAAAAAAAGGAAAAAAAAAAGGTAAATTTCACCCTTTTTTCTGTGTCCGATCCATGGCATGTACAAATGGGACAATGCCCAAGACCAATTTCCATAGATAGAAAAGAAAGTCCTATGATGATAAAAGGGTGCTAAGCACACAAAGAAATGACACCGGGTGAGACAAGGAAAAATCCTACTGGTTAAGGAGAGATAACCGCCTCAAGGACTTTTCTTCCAAAGCAGGCATCAGATGAAGCTGTGGCATCCAGCTGATAATGTCTGATAAAGGTGGTTAATGAGGACCATGTTGCTGCTCTGCATATTTCTTCAGGAGCTGCCATAGCCTTTCAAGCCCATGAGGTTGAGAGAGCTCTGGTAAAATGAGCTTTAAGGCTATTAGGAGGCTCTAGCTTAGCCTCCAAGTATGCTAGTTTGATACACTGGATTATACATCCCGCAACAGAAGCCATGGAGGCTGGAGAACCCTTGAGTTTCCTTTGAAACTGAATAAAAAGGGAATCCAATTTCCTGAAATCCTTAGTTCTTTTGAAGGTATATGGAGATACATCTCACCAGATGTTTCGAATTAAGTTCCTTCTCTTTTTCTCCTTTACGATTAGGGCAAAAAGATGGCAACGTTATGTCCTGATTTAAAAGAAAATCAGATACCACCATGCCTCTGAATTCAGGCTTACAGCAAGGGACCACCTTATCCTAATGAATAGTTAGGTATGGTGGTTTTGAAGAGAAATATTGCTACTCAAAAACTTTCTTGGCACAAGTTATAGCCATCAGAAATACTCTTTAGAGCCTTTAAAGAGATCAGGTCTAGTGAGTAAAATAGTGGAGATTCAGTCAGATGATTAAAGACTAGGTTTAACTCCCAGGCTGGGATAATTTGCCAGGTTCTTGGGTGAATTCTCTTTGTGGCATTGATAAAGTGTTTGACTAGATCCTCTCCTGCCAATTGCCTCGACAGAACAGCAGATAAGGCCAATAATTGGACTTTCAATGAGGTAGGCCTAAGCCCCACTTCAAATCCTTTTTTGTAAAAAAAAAATCTAAAATACTGGCAACACTGATTTTATCTCTAGAAATATTGCTCTCCAAACACCAGTCCCTAAATAAATTTTCATATCCTGTAGTAAACCTTTGAGGCAGGGGCTTTGCGCCGGCCAGGATGGTAGAGATGACTGGATCAGACAAACCACTGAGCTTCAATGATATCCGCTCAGTCTCTATGCTGCTAACTTAATGAATCCTGGAATCTGATGTAAAATCAGACCCTGTGACAGCAGATCTTTCCTGAGGGGTAGAGGCCAAGGATTGTCAAATGCCATCTTAACTATTTTCGAGAACCAGGTCCTTGTGGCCCATCTGGGAGCCATTAGGATCACCTCTACTTTCTCTCTCCTTATTTTTTCCTCAGAATTTGGCTTAAGAGAGGAAAAGGAGGAATACTGTATGCCATAGAGAGATTCCAAGAAAACAGGAATGCATCCTGACCCATGGCCCTTTTGCCCTCCTGGTGAAGAAATTGCTGCATTTGTGGGTTGCCAACGATGCCTTCAGATCCCCCTCTGGTACTTCCTATCTGTCTACAATATGAAGGGAGTCTTCCTGATGTATTGACCATTCTACCAGCTCCAAGCTCTGTCTGCTTAATAAATCTGCTTGCACCTTGAGGATCCCTGATAGACGAGAGGCTGTTATCGCTAGCAGGTTTTTCTCTCCCCAGGTGAACATCTTTGACACTTCCCGAGTTGAAGGATGCACTTCTTGTGCCTCGCTGGTTTCTCATGTACATGACTGTAGTTGTATTGCCAGATTTAATGCGGACCACTTTTCCACTTAGATTCTCCTGGATTAGTATCAGACAATTTGTGACTGTTCTTGACCAGGTTCCTTGAGCCACTATGTTGTTCCATATTCTTCCCCAACTTCTGGAACTGGCATCTGTGGTTACCACCTCCCATTCAAACTCTTGAAGAGGAATCCCTTTGGCCAAATTGCTTCTTTTAAGCCATCAGGTCAGCTCCTTCTTTAACTTGGGCAGACATGGAATCTCTGGATTGTATTTAGGGGATTCTTGTTCCAATAGCTGAGGAAAATGTTTTGCATTCTCATATGGAATAGTGCCCAAGGTATTACCTGAATAGTGAAAGTTAAAACCCCAAGTAACCTCAGATAATTCTGTGCAGTATGAATCAGTAAGGACTTAAAAATTCAAACCTTTTTGAATAGTCTCCTTATTCAGTCTTCTGATTTGAACGCCAGGCCTTTCTGTGTGTCGAACAATGTGCCTAAGAGAAACTAGACTTTCAGAGCAAATTAATTGACTTTTTGTGGGTGTAATAGCAAACCCAGGCTCTGTAAATGTTCTAGAGTAACCCTGGTATGTAAACTTGGTTGTCCTTCTGAATCGGCTACAATCAACAGAGCGTCCAGATAAGGTATTATCATAATACCCTTCTCTCTGAGGGGTACCAGAGCTACTGCCAGGACCCTGGCGAAAACTATGGGGACTGAAGAAAGCCCGAATGGTAAGGCTCTGAACTGGTAATGCAGATCCCCCAGAGCAAACCTAAGGGACTTTCTGTGGCAGGTTCTGATCATACCTGGCCACATTACCTTAATCACTGAAGAGGTTGACTCCATCCTGAAGTATCTGACAGATATGTATTGATTGAAGTGTTTCAAATCCAAGATTGCACTGAAGCCCCTGAAGACTTGAAAACCAGAAAGAGAAAACCGGAACCCCTCTCTGTTGAGGAAACCTGTTGTTAAATAACTTACTTCTTCTCTAAATCTAGGGCTGAAGACATCAATGACTGAGACTTTGAAGGGTTGCAAAGAATGTATGATCTTCTGAATATATTCATGGAGGAGCTAGATGAAATTCCAGTGGGTACCCTTCCTGTAGAACCTGGAAAACCCAGCTGTCCAGGTTGGTGCAATGAATCCAGGACTGAAAGAAAGAAATTCAGCACTGGCCCCCTCTCCCACCACAGGTGATAGAGGCAAGGAAAGCAGACCTTCACTGGAACTCTTTCTTGAATTGGGTTTTATGGGGGAAAACCTTCCCGAAGGTTCCTTTGGATTTCTGGTGGCTAGTAGATTAGAATCACAAATGGAAAATCTTCTGGATTTAAACGAGGCTTGATGAGGTGATATATGCCTTCTATCTTGCAGCAGAAAGGAACTTTACCCTCCAGACATCTTCTTAATAATATCTTCCAGATCTTGACAGAATAGCATCTCTCCTTTAAAGGGTAGATCCACCAATTTAGAAGAGGACTCAGCTTCCCAGGATCTCAGCCAAAAAGCCATTCGAGCTGCCACTGAGAGAGATTAATATTTTGCAGATAACCTGACCAAATCTAATGAGACATCACAGGAGAAGCTAGTAGCTTCCTTAATTACCTCTACCTCTCTCATAAGCTTTTGATCTTGATACTGATGATTCTATCTTCTCCTCTAGTGTGGAGGGCCAGATACAAATGGTTCTTGAAACACAGACTAGAGCCATGGCTACACTGAGGTTCAGATTGATAGCCGAATACTGTTTCTTTAAAAAGGTACTATCCATATGTCTTTCCATAGGCTCTTTTAGCAAAAGAGTCATCTTCCATAGGTATTGTGGTACGCTTAGAAATATGAAACACACCCGCATCTACCTTAGTAGAAGAGGACCAAAATCTTACTTGTTCTTCATCAAACGGGTACATTTTAGTAAACCTTTTAGTAACTGCCTACCGCTCATCATACCTTTGCTATTCGGAATTAACTAATTCTGCAATGGAATGGTAGATCAGTAAAGCAAGTGTAGCTTTTTTATTTCCCAGTCCATAATGTCTAATTCTATCTGCTCGTCAATAATTAGAATGTCTGTCTGGGATTCTTCAGAAAAGGTTCCATTTTAAATAATCATGTCTCTTCTATTATTTAACATTCCTCTTCTACTATCTGCAATATCAACAGGTCCTCTAGAAGTACCTTCTCCTAGATCGTCCAAATGCGGCCATTTTTTAGGATTAGATGCATCCTGCATAGCCGAAAAGTTTTCTTGCGTGGAAGAAACTCCTGAAATTGAGAAGGCACGTCTTGGCCAGAGTTTAGAAGGGTCAGAAATTCGCAACTTCTTCTCTCACCAAGTACAAGATTTAACTTTGGATTTGTCTTTGCTGACAGAGAGCTCAGAGAGAGCCTTGACCTTTGCCGTTACAGGCTTAGGGTTAGACGACATGCTGGACAAACATGCACAGCAACAACAAAAGCCAATACAAGAGTCAAAAAAACACACTTACCCAATCGTGCCGTCCTTAAAACGGGCGTGTGTTCCACTGATGGAAAGCATCAACGCCAGATGTTCCACAGGGCAGGAAGGCATAAAGGCTAGTTTCCATTTCCTCTTCTTTCACTAGAGGCCAGCATGTATTATCGGGAAGGTGTGTGTTCAACGCATGTCTAGTGATATGGAAGAGGCGGCAGCAGGTTTGGGCACTCTATGACTCGTCACGTCCTCCAGCTAATGCAGTCATACTCCTCCATCTTTGCATTTTCACAATCACAGTAGGAGACAGGAGACACAGGATTTTTTCGAATTGAAGAAAATGTTGTCCCACTTTCTATTACCTGCCCTTGGCCGCATACACCTTGAGGGGTACTTCCATTGCTGCACAACTGACATACTGTTAGTCTGTGTCTTATCAGGCCTGTGTTGTGCTTCAGGTGATAGCTCACTGAGGATGTGCCTAGATGGTAACCTGCTCACATTTTTCTCTCTTTTCTTTTTACAGAGACAACAGCAACTTGTTTAACTTTTGGATTGTGAGTTAAGAATTTCCACACTGAATATTACATAGAGTAGAGGGACTACTATTATTTACACAGGGTTAACATGTTGCAGGACGTGTCAGAGGTCCTGAACTTTGAAAAGCAGCAGAAGTACTAACAGCTGGGGTTGTGGATGTCGATGACCTGTATTGCTTTTTAGTCAACATATAGTGTGTGTGGCTGGGTGGTGAAAGGAATTGGAAGATGTGACACTGAATATGACAGAGGTGATGACTGTGCATTTTTTAGGCATGTTTATTTTCCAGAGTCAGACTTTCCAGTTGATGTCTAAAAGAGTTTATGAACGCGCAAAGTACTCCTTTTAACTGGTGGAAGACTGAGCCTTTGCCTTCTAGATTAATTTTTTGTCCATATCTTCATCGCTCTCAGTCTCTACTTCATCTATATCAGAAGAAAGGGAGGAAAGTGGAGTGATATATTCTAAATCAATATCATCATTAAAGGGTTGTAATGCCAGAAATAAACTTTATTCTATAAGGTAGATTTTACAAAAATAAAGTATTTGGAGAAAGTCCTTTCTCTCAAACCTTTACGGTTTGAGAAATAGTCAGTGCTAAAGTTCCACCTTCCCTCCCCTTCTCTTGATGTCAGAGCTCTGCTAACAGCAGGAGATCCCGGTCCTGGGACCAGCCGGCAGCTCTTCAGCAGAACCGAAATAGCGATCTTTAAAAATAATTACTTTATTGGAACGGTCTAGAAAATATGCTTGGTTTGCAAGCACACTTTGTAGACTGTTCCAATTAAGTAGTTCTTTTTAACCCATTAGTGACAGACCGCGTGCACACACGGCCATCACTTAACGCTCGGCTAACATTTATTTTTTTCGCCATATGATTCCAGAGTGCCTGAATGGCGTGCAGCCGTGCGGGGACCCGGATTTCCGGGACGTACATGTACGTCCTCTGTCACTAAGTGACATTTTCTCGGGACGTACATGTACGTCCATTGTCGGGAAGGGGTTAAAGATCGCTATTTTGTCTCTGCTGAAGAGCTGCCTCAAGTCTCCTTCTGTCAGCTTTACAGCTGACATGAGGAGAGATGGCACTTTAGCGGTGAATATTTCTCAAACCTTTACAGTTAGGATTTTCTCCAAAGACTTTATTTTTGTAAAAACTACCATACTGGCCTTACTATCCCTTTAAAAAGGTCGTAAGCAGAAGCATCAGCTTCTCACCCACTACGTTTATATTATTCCAGGTTGCTTGGAGTCTGAATTTTTTTTTTTTTGTTTGTTTTTACTTTTCCCCTTGGGGGGGGATTTGTAGAACATTGACCACTATTATGCCGTAGGGTGATGCTGTCACTGTCTGATGGAGCAGTTGGTCTCACTGCTAATTACTCCTCCGATATGGCAACAGCACCAGAATGTGACTCTTCCTTGTGTTTGGTGTTGTTACAAAGTTTAGTACTACTATTGTTGGTGGTTGAAATTTTCCAACACAGCCTCCTTAGGAGGAGGATCATCAACATTTATTGCAAAAGCTGCAGAAACCAATACTATCACATTCATGAACTCCTCCTATTTTAACCTTAACACTGCTTCAGCAGGTTTGGTGGACATAATGATAGCACTGTTGATTGGTACTGTAAATTATGCAACAAAACTGTTACTATGTGATGTTTTGTCCATCTGAAAGTAAATTTACAATGTATGTCTCAGTCTCTAATACATGTCACTGTTAGTCTCAGTCACAGCACAAATAGTGGACCCTCCTGTTACCTATCATTAAAAAGTTTTTTGTTTTTTTTTTAAACTGTCTATATCTGTCAACAAAGAAATCATACCCATACAGCTTGAAACTGCAAATAACTCCAGCTCCCACACTTTTCATGTCTGCCTGACTCGAAACAGTGCTAGTGTCAAAATTACCAGGGCAGCTCTCCCTCTCTCCTAACTTGACAGGAATGTTACTTATTTACAGGAGGAGAACAGACCTGCAACCTTCACAATCAGCAGCTCGTAATAAAGGATAAAATGTGCTGCGCACCAGCTGCTGTTGGCGTCCAGCTCCACCTCATCCCAGTATCTCAGAGGGTTAATTGCTCAGTATCTCAAAAGGTTAATTGCCCACCTCTCCTTCCCTTTCAGCCTTCTCCTCACCCTACCGCCTTCCGTCTCCATACTTCTGCAAACTAAGGCATATATTGCTAAACTGCCTGCATTTAGATTTGTAATAAAATCTTTTGTAGCTTCGTTGCAATGTGTTTCTAGAAATATAAGAGGAAAACTGTCACATGCATATTAGTTCCCTTTTCTCAAAAGTCACTTGGCATAAAATATATTATTTAAGAAACAAACAGTTTAGTTAACCCCTTAAAGACCAGCGGTCCTGGGACGTTTCCGTCCAATAAGGACTGCTTTGATCCTTGCCGACGCGCCAGTACACGTGACTTGTTGCATGAATCGGCGCACCGCTATGGGGCCTGAAAGAGATCGCTCCAGTCTTCAATGCTTCATGGATATGCAACATTGCAGAGAAATGCACTGAACATCCCTATGCGACTCAAAGGATTAAGGGAGGCCTGGTGGTGTTCTTGATGCTGATGCTTGTGCTCATTCTCTCTGTTCCTTCACTTGCCTTCCCAAGCACATTGCGAGCATTATGCCAACCCTATAGTCTAATGATTATAGTATATCTTGCATAGATAATTCTATTTGCATATGGCAAATTGATCACCACACAGGGCCAGACACACTTAAGCCTCTGCATCAGCCGTTAGTGAAGGGCTTGACAAATTTGGTCTGACTTTAGGAACCAGACCAAAAATGTAGGAGCCAGACTCTGCATCAGAGGAGAACCTTTCCTCAGGGCCTAGTGGAACAAGGCTGGCAAAGTGGACAGTGTGTGTGATTCTTTGGATACCAGTGGAACAAGGCTGGACTATCAGACAGACTAGTGTAGTTCTGTGGCTACCAGTGAAACCAGGATGGGGGGCAGGTGGGTCAGACAGTATGTGGGGGTCCAGTGACTACCAGTGAAACCAGGCTACATGGTCAGATAGTGGGGTCCAGCTTGGGGGGTCAGGCAGTGTATATGGGGATCTGTGACAACAAACGGGCAGGGTAACAAGGCTGGTGGGGTCACTCAGTGTATATGGGGATCTCTGGCTACCAGTGGGCAAGGGGACAAGGCTTCAGGGGCTCAGACACTATATGTGGGGAACTGTGGCTACCAATGGACAGGGAACAAGGCCGGTGCAGTCACTGGGTGTATGTGGGGAACTGGCTACCAGTGGCCAAAGGAACAAAGCTGATGGGGCATATTAAACTGTGTTGGGTCGACACGGGAGGGGGGGTTGTTATTTTTATTTGTTTTTTTTTAATTGTTATTATGTATGTTTCCCCCCCCCCCCATCAGACCTCATGGGGGCATCTCCTGATTCCCCATTCCCAGTATTGATCACCTATCCAGTAGGAAGGGTGATCGATGCTGAGACGAAGATGGCCATCACGACTTCCCTCTAAGTCCTTCACTGGGTGAGTAGGAAGACCTTTAAGACTCACTTGCATCATCTGTGTGTCTTGAAGGTTCTCCTACTCAACCCAGACGTTCACAGAATGGCAGGTTGAAAAGAAGGACTTAAAGAGAAGAAGGTGATCGCCTTCTTGGTTGCAGCATTGATTTAGTATGCTACTGGATAGGCAAACAATGAAGGGGGGCATCAGGAGGGGTCCCGATGCCACCTGTCTGGCTTCAGTAAGGGATCAAAATATCCCACACTATAAACATGCAAATGGGAGCAATCATGTAGAATATAAAGCAATAAAGCTGCTTCCCTACATGCACGGTAAGGTTGCTGGGCGCCAGGTCCCAATTTGTAGGCACCATGGTGCCCGGTATTTGTTGAGCCCTGCCTTAGTGCATCTCCCCCAGGAATAATTCTGGCAGAAAGCAACTGCAAAACAGAGGGAATTTTTGTACATTGATTTTAATAGGGCTTTTAACCCCTTGAATGCTAGAGATCTCTCTAACTCACTACCTGCAATATGCTGGAGAGGTTTCTAGCATTCATGGGGTGAAAACCCCAATATTTATATCTAGAATATAAAATATCACTGGAAATTTGGGGAATTTTTTATTCCTCCCCTATGTCTCAGCTGGTTTGTGCTGGAATGACTTTGGTTCTTCTTAGTTTTTTCCCCTCAGCAAAGCCCAGCCATTCTGTATAAGAAGGAAATACATGCATTTAAAGTGGAACTCCCACCGCTTAGAAACATGGCCCCAAATAATTACCCATCTGGCGACTAGCTGCTCAGTAGCGCTAGTCGTCAGAATTATTACCTCGTTCATGAGATTTATAGACTGCTCCGGGAATGCCAGGCAGGAAACCGCGCAGACATCTTTCCACAGTGACATCTGTGCGCCCAGTCCCTTTTGGAGCCGAATGGCTCCTAGCAACGCCTCTTAGAGCAGGCTGGGACTGACAGCGCAGGTGCTCAGATGTCCCTATGGAAAGATGCCTGCGCAGTTTTCTGCCTGGCATTCCCGGAGCAGTCTATAAATCTCATGAAAACTGTAATAATTCTTGCGACTAGCGCTAAGCAGCTAGTCGTCAGATGGGTAATAATTTGAGGCCATGTTTCTAAGGGGTGGTAGTTCTAATTTCATGAAAGCACTATTTCAGCGCATAGAGATTTAAAAAAATAAATGATATTATATAATAAATAAAATGATGCTACAGAGCTCAGTATAGTCTACCTTTATAGCAGGCTTATACAAGCTACAGGATGCTCATTAACATGGCACTGCTAGGGATGTCATGAAAGTATGCACCTGTGTGACAGAACAGCACTCGCTGGGCACAAGTTTCATTAAGACAATCAGGTGTGCATGGGTTTTGGAAATAACAAGCATATTACAAAATTTAAAGGACATATGCATTGCTTAAAAGATACAGCGAGTTTAATATCCCCTCCCACCTGTTTCCTTGGCATCAGCTCATTCTCCAGTGAAGCAGTTGAATGTCTAGGCCATGGCGATCTGACCTGGCAGACACAAACTTATCTCAACATAAACACTGTCTACTACCCAGTCAGTGTTTAGAGAACATCAAGCCATTTCACTTGTAGAAGGGGCTAATGTAAGGGAAAGAGGCAGGATATTAAACCTCAAATATCTTTTAATCAGTCACATTCTAACACTACAGAATGCATCAAAAGAAAAACAAAATATAGCATTTCCATCTATTTAACCCTATGGATGCTTAGTGACATCAACAGCATATTAAGAGATATAGACACCACTGAGAAATGTAATTCTTGCAATATAACTTGAATACAGATGACATTTTTAAGTAAAGCATGAATATTCTGTAAATAGCAGTAAAATGTAAACAACAGTCCATTAATAACTATACCATTCCTATGATTTACA
Organism: Rhinophrynus dorsalis; assembly: GCA_037306005.1. Taxonomy (NCBI): domain Eukaryota; kingdom Metazoa; phylum Chordata; class Amphibia; order Anura; family Rhinophrynidae; genus Rhinophrynus; species Rhinophrynus dorsalis. The sequence goes on along the minus strand of CM074719.1, from coordinate 169,389,095 downwards.
AACTAAAAACAATGAAAAAGTCACTGCGTCTCTGATGTGTCTGTCTTGGTCCTGTCCTAAATAGATGTATTAGTATAATGATTTTCTTAATAATTTTTGCAGGCATTTATATAAGGAAAACAGATTAGAGAGGCAAGGGATCTTTAGAGACATACTGTTACACAAATTATTTAAAATCTGTCAAAACTGGCTTGGTTATCAGTATGAAAAGATGGACCTCTCTACTTACCTCTTCTGGAGTAATGACACCTGTCTCCTTAAATTTTGACTCCTGTAAGATATTAACAAATATTAGCACATTACAGGACTATGGAAAACTTTGAGAAAAAGTGAAATCAAATACTGTATTATTGATACATATGTTGGTTGCTTATTATTTAGTACAAAATGAGATAAACTATAAGATTTGTTATAAAAAAAAAATGTATCACAATAATTGATATTATAATCTATGGAAAATAGATTGTTATAACCATTTTCACAGGAAATAAAATGCTTTTACTTGTTTATAAAAAGTCATCAGTGATTCTCAGACTGTGCTTAGTGTAACCCCTAGGGATTCCACATAACAGATATGAGTTAAGGCGGCAGATATTGAGGCTGATGCACTAAGTAACAGTGGAACAATTCTGGGACAAACCAACTACACCATAGGGAACAAACAAATCCCCATTCACTCATATGGGGTTTTCAACCCCCTGAATTCTAGAGAAGTCTCAAATGGATGTCTTAACAGTGTGCTGTGGCTTCTCTAGCATTCAAGGGGTTAAAAGCCCAATTTAAATCAACTGGAAATGTATGAGTGTATTTTAGTGGTCTACGGTAAAAGAGGATTTTAGTCTTACCTGTTAAATCCTTTTCTCTTAGTCCATACAGATTACTGGTAACTTTGGGTAGGCGATCTGCCCCTTTAAGTAAGCAGGAACAATTCTAGAAATGACTGCAGGGGATGGAGCCTACCTTCCCTCCTTGGCTGCAGCTAGCCAACCAGCTCCAGAAAGATTTGAGACACTATGACTAGATAGTGGAAGGAAAGAAAACTCCTGTGAACCTGACCCCGAAGGACCCCCACGGTCTGCCACAGGGGAGCCAAACATGGTCTCTTGACAGGGTGGGAGACCAGTAACCTGTATGGACTATGAGAAAAGGATTTAACAGGTAATACTAAAATCCTCTTTTCTCTGTCATCCAATACAGGTTACTGGTAACTCTGGGATGTGCAACCATTGAGCTTCCCAGAGGCGGGAAGGAAGGCAAGGACCAGACGCAAGGCCCCCAGTCACCAGAGCAGATATGAACCAACAGATCAGAGATAGCCCATCAAAACAATGACGTGTCAACGGACACTGAACAGGGGTGGTAACAACACCCCAAACTGTTACGCAGCACAATGAACTAGAGCCAACAGGGCTCAAAAGTGAAGGAAGCACCGAGAACTGAAGAAGATCCTAGACAGACAAGACTGCCTCCAGGATTTTCCTCCCAAAGCTGGCATCAGCCGATGCCAACATATTAACACAGTAGTGCTTCGAAAAGGTGTGCACAGACGACCAGGTGGCAGCCTTGCACCACTGATCAGCAGAGGCCTGATTCTTGTAAGCCCAAGAGGCCCCAATAGATTGAGTAAAATGAGCCATGACCCTAAAAGGTATAGTATTCTTCCTCAGCTCGTAAGCCTTACGAATAGTGGACTTAATCCAAGAAGCAATAGTCACTTTGGATGCAGGTCTTCCTGCCCTGGGACCCTAAGGAATGACGAACAGAGCGTCTGATTGTCTGATAGACTCAGTGCGATGTACATAAAACTTAAGTCAACACACCACGTCTAACAAGTGGAGATCCCTCGCCTTATCAGAGGTGGGGTCAGGGCAGAAAGAGGGCACCACAATCTCTTGATTGATGTGGAACTCCGAAACCACCTTGGGAAGGAACGCCTGAGAGGTGCAGAGCACCGCCTTCTCCTTGTGAAACACCAAAAATGGTGGTCTACAGGACAGAGAATGCAACTCCGTGCCATGGCGAATAGACACAATCGCCAGGAGAAAGGCCATTTTCCAAGTCAGAAAGCACAGAGGAATAGTAGCCAAGGACTCAAAGGGAGGGCACTGAAGAACACCCAGAACCAGATTAAGATCCCACTGAGGAGCAGGAGTCTTAAAGACAGGGCGAGTATGAGCCACGCCCTGGAAAAACACCTTAACATCAGGAAGGATAGCAATGCGCCTCTGAAAGAAAACCGAGAGAGCAGAAGTCTGAACCTTTAGGGAACTCAAACTGAGGCCCTTATCCACACCGTCCTGCAAGAAGGCCAAGACCGTGGGCAGATCAAATTCCTGAGACAAGTCCCTATCGGCACACAAAGATAGGAGGGTCGGCCAGACACGATGGTAGGCCTTTGAGGAAGCTGGCTTGCGAGCACTAAGCATGGTAGCCACCACACCAGAAGAAAAACCTATCTTCAATATTGAGGATTCAATTTCCAAGCCGTCAAAGGTAGACAATGAATGTCCTCTTTCCACAGGTAACCCTGGAAGAGAAGATCCGGACGAGAGGGGAATCGGAACGGCTCCACCACTGACAGATCCAGAAGCTCCGGAAACCAAACTTGCCGAGGCCAGTAAGGAGCAACCAGAATGACTGGACATCGCTCCATTCTCAATTTCCGTAATACCCTGTGCAACATAGGAAGGGATGGGAAGATGTAAGCCAGAGGAAATAACCAAGGAATGGACATGGCATCCACTGCCAAAGCTAGAGGATCCCTCCAACGAGAGTAGAACCATGGAACCTTCCGGCTGTGACTTGTCGCCATCAGGTCGATGCAAGGAAGACCCCATTTCTGAACAATGAGGTTGAGCACATCTGGATGCAGTTCCCACTCTCCGCTGTCCACCGTGTGTCGAATGAGGAAGTCCGCCATGATTTTGTCTACGCCTGGAATGTACACTGCGGATACAGCAGGAACGTGTTCTTCTGCCCAGGACAAAATAGCCTTGACCTCTAACCAAGCGGTCAGACTTCTTGTTCCTCCCTGCTTGTTGATGTAAGCCACAGCCGCGGCGTTGTCGGACTGAACCCGGACTGGGCATTCTTCCAGCTAGGGTGTCCAGTGACGAAGGGCAAGAAATATCACCCGAATTTCCAATACATTGATGGGAAGGAGAGATTCATCCGGAGACCACCGTCCCTGAGCACTCAGGCGACCCAGGACCACTCCCCAGCCAGAGAGGCTGGCATCCGTCATCACCGTGGTCCAGAAGGATATCAGGAAGGACTTGCTCTTCAGTAGATTGGAGAGGTCAAGCCACCACAACAAACTCAGTTCCACATGAAGAGGGAAGGATACTGACATCTACAGAAGGTCTGGCTGACCCTTGCATACCTGGATCACAAACTCCTGGAGCTCCCTGGTGTGAGCCACAGCAAAAGGGACTGCTTCAATGGTGGAGATGAACTTCCCCACCAGAGAGGATAGCTTCTTGGCTGGAACTGGATCTTGAATGGCAGGGGGAGCCAGTCAGAAACGAGCGCGCAAAGCAAGCGCTCATGGGAAATGTCGTTTTCCCAGTAAAAGTACCCCAACAGTGCCCAAAGCCCCCTAAGCCCCCCCCAACACACTTGCAATGTGAACCGGATGATAGAGCAAGGTCAGACAATTAACATGTACCATCACTGAAGTCGCTAGGTTGAGCAGTTGCAGAGATATGTCCCAAACTGTACAGTCCCATAGAAGTGAATGGAACAATGGCGTCTATGCAGTAAAGCATACCTTAAAGACGCGGAACTCCTGGGGAAACACTTGGAATCAAGATTTTCCCCCTCAGGGCTTAAGGTCCACAAAAATCACCTGGATACTGAGCTAGCCACATCTAAGGGCATTATCAGTTATGGTAATCCACCTATTGGTGGTATTCCATATCTAACAGAAAAATAAAAAAGTTTCTAAAACTACAGCAGAACTGTTTTCTTGCCTGTGTTATCTTCACCAAGGAACAAATCTTTCTGGAGCTGGATGGCTAGCTGCAGCCAAGGAGGGAAGGTAGGCTCCACCCCCTGCAGTCATTTCTAGAATTGTTCCTGCCTACTTAAAGGGGCGGATAGCCTACCCAAAGTTACCAGTAACCTGTATTGGATGACAGAGAAAGTGTCTTTGCTTAAAGGGATAGTAACAGCTCATTATAACCTCAGCTACAATGGTTCCTTAAAGTAAATACTATTGCTCTCCAGTGTTGGCAACACTGCATTTTCTATGAAATTATATTATAAAGTGTCCCCCTCCCAACCATTTTCTTCTGTCTTCAGAGCTGAAAGCTGGTCCTGACAGATTGCAACAAGGTACAGTCTTCTGTCAGTATGTTTTCCTTATACTGACAGAATGAAGACTGCCCCTCATTGAGATCTGTCGGGTCCAATGCCTGGATTTCAGATCTGAGGGGAGGCGGATTAAAATACTGAAAAGGGGCAGGAGGGGGAGACTTTAGAATATAATTTCATAGAAACTAAAGTGATATCAATAGCGCTAATGTTGGAGAGCAACAGAATACATGTTACAAGGAACGACTGTGGTTGAGGTTATAATGAGCCATTACTATCCCTTTAAAGTGATAGTAATGTTTAGATATTACTGCAAGCTCGATTCTTCAATATATTTTTTATAACAAAACATACCTTTCTATTTTCTTTTTATTTTAATTAAAAGTGTCCCCCTTCCGCCCTTTTTCCATACGTCATGATGCTTCCCCAGAGAAGCAAGCTGGTTAGGATGGAGGCTTCAATTGACAATCTTCTGTCATCATAAGGAAAAACCTGCTTTCCTTTGTCAAGGGGGCAGGGTTTCCTTATACTGATAGACAGAAGACTGTCTCTCATTGTGATCTTTCCGGTCAAGTGAACGGATTTCATATCTGAGGGGAAGGTAGCATTGGGTATGGAAAACGGGAGAGAGGAGGACACTTCATTAAAATTCAACGAAAATGACAACATTATGAGCAGATCAGTGGTAGCTGGGGTCTGCCATACATTGTTCCATTTAGAATATTGGCAGGAAGATATATATAATATTACATTGGTATATTTATAACGGAATTATATATTAGCCATACACTTACGATTTTACTGGTTTGCCTTTATATCACTACTGCATTCACACTACAATAGTGATATCAAGGCTCACTGGTAACATTGTGATTGTATGACTAAAATATCATTCCAACATTGGGCTAGTTTTATCTGAGAATTAGCAGTTTAAAAGGAGTGTTATACAAGCTTATAGGAGAGGATCTATGTGTACTAACATTAACTTTAACACGGTTGGGATTGGTGTATATTAGTTTGTCATTTTAATTTTTAGGATTGCAATCCAGACATATTGTGACTTTTAAGATTACGGTTTCCCCACTTTTTCATTTTTATTTTTGTAAAGAATATTTTTTTTCTTTTTGTGTTTGGTATCTTATATTTATTATCCTAAATATTTTTAATATTGCATCTTGTAGGTCAGGGTTTAGTCTCAGGGGTCTGAGAATTTGAGCGATATGTAGATGCATGTGATTTGTACTGCATAGGCATAACAACACTGTTTGGTCTTTCTGATACATTTTGGAGGTGAATGTTTGGTCTCACTGTTCCAGGATTACAAGTTAATTTAGATACAGTACTGTGCAACAGTCTTAGGCAGGTGTGAAAAAATGCTGTAAAGTAAGAATGCTTTCTAAAATAGACATGTTAATCGTTTATTTTTATAAATTAACAAAATGCATAGTGAGCGAACAGAAGAAAAATCAAAATTAAAATCAATATCTGGTGTCACCACACTTTGCTTTCAAAACAGGATCAATTCTTCTAGGTACACCTGCACAAAGTCAGGGATTTTGTAGACATATAGTCAGGTGTATAGCTGGAGTGTTAATCTGTTGAGATGTGTGTATATGTGTATATCCAGATAAACACCAATTAGTAGTAGAATACTATATGCCATAGGTTTCAATTATACCACTGGCCATTTGACCCATAGTGTTATACGATGTCACACATAGATGTAAATTTTTTTTTTATACACAGTCTTTGTGTGTATTAATAAATTGCATTTTTCAATTTTGGGGTGTGTGGTTTCATAAGCGCAAAGGTATGATTTTGTAACATAAGAGAAAATAGAAGACATCAACATCATGGCACAGAAGAAAAATAAGGGAGGGGGATTGTGATCCGAACAGCGTTCTTTATAAACTTGAGGATTTTATAAAAAATAAGATTTTAGTCTTACCTGTTAAACCCTTTTCTCTTAGTCCATACAGGTTACTGGTAACTTTGGGTAGGCGATCAGCCCCTTTAAGTAGGCAGGAACCATGCTGAGAAGTGACTGCTAGGTGGAGCCTACCGCCTCTCCTTAGCTAGCAACTAGCCAATCCCCAACCAGTAAGATTTGTAGACTAACTATTGACTAGGTAGTAAGACGGTAAAGGAAGATTCCTGTGAGCATGAACCCAAAAGGACTCCCACATTCTGCCACAGGACAGCCAAGCATGGTCCCTTGACAGGGTGGGAGACCAGTAACCTGTATGGACTAAGAGAAAAGGATTTAACATGTAAGACTAAAACCTTATTAAGTTCCCCAGGGAGGGAAGAAAGGCAAGGACCAGGTGCAGTCCCCCAAAGTCACCAGGGCACCAATGAACCTACAGATAATGAATAACTCAACAATAACCGCAAAGTGTCAACGGACACTGAGCAGAGGTCAAACAAACCCCAGGAACTGTTACACAGCACAATGAACTAGAGCCAACAGGGCTCAAAAGTGAGAGAGTACTGAGAGACTAAGAGATCCTAGACAGGCAAGGCTGCCTCCAGGATCTTCTTCCCAAAACTGGCATCAGCCGATGCCAGCACAGCCACACGATAGTGTTTAGCAAAAGTATGCACAGACGACCAAGTGACCGCCTTGCACAACTGATCAGCTGAGGCCCTGTTCTTGTAGGCCCAAGAAGCCCCAATAGACCTCGTAGAATGAGCCGTGACCCTGAAGGGAACAGGCTTCTTCCGAAGTTCGTAAGCCTTACGAATCGTGGACTTGATCCAAGACAGGAGAGCCTTCCAGGAGGCCGTGGAAGCAGACCAGATCTTGAGCCAAAGAGCACATCTGGCTACCAAAGACATGGTAGATGCCCTAGCTACCATACGCACAGAGTCAAAAAGGGCAGCAGAGACATAATGCTGAGCCTCAGCAATGTTAGAGAGAAGTTGCAATATGTCAGCAGTAGGGGCCCCCAGACGAACAGCTGAATTGAGCTGTTCAGTCCAAACAGCCACAGCCCTATTCACCCATGCTGCAGCAAAGGCAGGGCGGAGGGTAGAGCCAGCCGTCGCCAAAATAGCCTTGAGAGAGGTCTCAAGCTTCTTATCAGTCCAGTCTTCGAGAGCAGAGGCATCAGCCACCGGCAAAGCAGTCGACTTAGAAAGCCTGGAAACTGGGGCATCCACTTTGGGGGGATGGACCCACTACGTGAGGGCCGTTTCAGAGAACGGGTACAGCTTAGTGAACTTCCTAGACACAGATGGTTTCCTGTCTGGAAAATTCCACTCTTCAGACACCAAGCGGTCAAGGGTGTGGTTAGGTGGAAAACAAGTATGGGGCCAAACAGGCTGATGAAACACATCAGAGGGGACAGAAGACACCTCCTGTACCAAGGGAATGTTCAGGGTGGTTAGCACAGCCCTGATCAGGCCCTCAGTCAAGGGAATGGGGTCAGCCTCAAAGGGTTCCCCCAAAAAACTGAGATGAAGGAACAGCAAACAGTCATCATCATCAGAGTCCACCAATAATTCCTCCTCAGTGGGGTCAGACACATCAGGTACACCTGGCGGTTTAGGAAGGGAAGATCTGATAGGGGAGGGGGCCTGCCACGAGTGCAAGACCCCCTGTAAAGTGGATGGAAGAAGTTGTAAGGTGGACCAGAGGTCCCTAGTAGTAGCCTTAAACTCTTGCATCCATACTGGCTCTAGTGCATGGCTGGAGGCCCCTGCAGGGGATTCAGGGGCAGCAGCGCATGCTGGGCAAACATGACCAGAGTATTCTCTAGGTAACCCTGAGTGACATGAGGAGCAATGAGCAATGAGCCCCAAGGTCTAACGGAGTAGAAAGTCTCACAGAGTCAAACGTTCAAAGTATCAATACACCCACAAAACAGTGTGTATGATAAATAAATTCACCCCAGAAATGCTAAATAAGACTTATCTGGTAGGCGAAAGGTTAAACTGCGGAGGAGAGTCCAAGCCCTGCATAGGATACTCGATCTGTGAATACACAAAATGGCTGCTGCGGCGGGAGCCAATCAGAAACGAGCGCACAAAGCGTGCGATCATGGGAATCGTAATTTCACTAATGGAGTACCCCAACAATGCCCGAAGCCCTCTAAGGCCCCCAACATGCCCAGAACGTTGACCAGAGGACAGAGCAAGGGCAAACCCACAAAATGAGTCATCTCTGACCTCGCTACGTGGAGCAGTTGCAGAGATACGTCCCAAACTGTAAAATCCCATAGAAGTGAATGGAGTAGGGCTGCAACAACTAATCAATAAAATCAATAAAAATCGATAATGAGAATCGTTGCCAACGATTCTCATTATCGATTAGTTGTGCAGCGATTAGTCATGCCGCCCAGCAGCCCCACAGCCTCCGTATGTTCTGAAAGGCTAAACGCCTTAATGTCTGCTGGATGCTTCTGTCTTCTTACTGCCCGCATTGATGACATCCGGGGCGGAACCACGCCAAACGCGGAGACGCCGCGTGGAGCGTGCAGTTATTTTCTTCCTCTGTTCTGAGGCCAGTTTAAAACTGGTGCCCAGACTGAGGAAGAAAACCCCTGCACGCTCCACGCGGCGTCTCCGCGTTTGACGTGGTTCCGCCCAGGATGTCATCAGTGCGGGAAAGAGAGAAAAAGAGGTACGGGGAAGAGACATACATGGGGGAAGAAAGTGAGGCACAAGGGAAGGGGGGGTAGAAAGAGAGGCACAAGGGGGAGAAAGAAGTACATGGGGGAGAAAGAGAAGACGTACATGGGGGAGAGAGAGAGGCACAAGGGGGAGAGAGAGAAGTACATGGGGGAGAAAGAGAGGTACATGGGGGAGAAAGAGAGGCACAAGGGGGAGAGAGAGAAGTACATGTGGGAGAGAGAGAGGCACAAGGGGGAGAGAGAGAGAGGCACAAGGGGGAGAGAGAGAAGTACATGGGGGAGAGAGAGAGGCAAAAGGGGGAGAGAGAGAGGCAAAAGGGGGAGAGAGAGGCACAAGGGGGAGAGAGAGAAGTACATGGGGGAGAAAGAGAGGCACAAAGGGGAGAGAGAGAAGTACATGGGGGAGAAAGAGAGGCACAAGGGGGAGAGAGAGAGAAGTACATGGGGGAGAAATAGAGGTGCAAGGGGGAGAAAGAGAGGTGCATAGACCCCATAGTAAAATAATAACAATGACACATGTTAATGTGTAAAGTTTTTTATTCTGCTGTTTGTTTTTAACACTGTTTGTTCATTAAATCAGTTTAAATAATGAAAAATTAGCATATTAGTTTTTTTATCCGATTAATCGAAAAAAATAAATTGGCCAACTAATCGATTATCAAAATAATCGTTAGTTGCAGCCCTATGTGCAATATGTTATGTTGAAAGTACAGTGACAAGATTTTACAGTAAGACAGCCAGCCCAGGGTATATATCAGCAACATGAGTGAATGTATTAATACAGATATGAGTTTTTATGACCCTGCCGGGATTCAAACCTGCAACCCTGAGGTTGAATAGGCACCATAGTCAGGGAATTTACCACTGAGCTATCTCACCGGCCTTAACACAAAATTCACTGTCATAATCATTTTGTGTCATAAATTAACACCAGGCAATCAATGTTCAACCTTAACCCAGTAGTCAATGTCATCCTTTGTCACAAGTTAATCCTTTGAAGACCAAATAGGTGTACAATGGGCATTGTTTTGCAATGCACTGTGCCCCCTGATCCTAAAGAGGTTAATCCAGCTTTGTCATGCTTAGGAATTGAGAATCATGCTTGATTAACCTCTTGAAGTTCATAGGGGTACACAATGCCCTGCAAAGCACATTGCACACACATTTGGCCTTCAAGGGGTTAATTTGTGACAAAAGATAACTGACTACTGGGTTGAGACTGAAAGCTGGCCAGGGATAAGCAATCATATTATGAATACCCAATCCTGGCCAGCTTTAAACTCCATACCAAATGGTTACTGTCATCATAATGTGATTGCCCATTCCTGGCCAGCTTTAAACCCACCTAGTAGTCAAGGCTACCCCTTGACAGAGGACCTCCTATAACTGAACAAGATATGATTGTGAACTCATCCACATTTTCAGTGAATCAGTAACCTTTAGGACTGGAAGAGAAAATGACAGTTTCTGAAATATATATCTCCAGTAACTAGAAAGTTTTAAGAACCTTTTATGGGGTCATTTGTAATCCTGTGTGGTTTCTGGAATGTTTACATTGTAATATGATGTCAATTTAAGCAATTTTTGTATGTCTTAATCCCATTATACCATTTGCACATGTGATATCCTAGTGTGGCCACCAGAAAAAAATCCTTTGAGAACCACTGGTCTAGATCAATTCATAACACAGGGTATGATAGTAGTAACACGTAACAGAAACAAATTAGCATTAAATGTCACATTGTGTAACAATGAAGGTTCATCTATGAAAATATTATTATACTAGCAAAAGAGGCACGGCTTTGCTCTTAGGGATTAAGAACTTTGAGTGCTTGAGTGTTTGGGTACATTTGTGGCAGTAAAAGGGTTAAGTGTTTGACAGCCAAAGAGATATCCATGCAGTGGAATGTGTTGGATACCTCTTTGACACCGAAGGAACCAAACACCTTGGGCATTTTCTTTATTTTCTTTAAACCCCTTTGGTGCCAAAAAGGTAATTAACACATTGCACTGCATGGATAGCTATTAGGCTCTCAAACACGTAACCTTATGACTGCCGCTAATGTACCCAAAGCATTGTCAATCAATGTACTGATACCCCTCAAGCACTCAAAGGACTTAATCCCCAAGGGCAATGCCCTAGCCCTTTTGATTGTATGTTTATACTTTGTAAACCCTTTGTGTGCCAGATGTGTGTGCGCAATGACATTCCAATCATGTTCCACAGGAATCTACAGAACCACACATACACTTATTTGTTAAAGCGAAACTTTCATCAGATTAATATAGAGCCCAAAACCATAAATTACATTAGCGATATGCATAGAAGTAGTTTTATTTTCAATAATAAATGGTGCATTAAAGAAAAATAGAACCTTTTATACAGACAGGCACAGGATGTTGCTGTAGGCGCTCTGTGCACCTGCACTGTCAGTCCCTTCCGGTGCCTTAACCCTTTCAGTGTCAGAGGGGTACGCAACGCATTGCTTTGCAATGCGTTGCATACCCCCTGGCACTCAAAGGGTTAAGGCACAAAGGCATTAAACTTACCAATTGTGGAGCTGAAGGGGACAGACAGCACAGACTCAGAGATGCCTACTCTGCAAGATGTCTGCGCTGTTCCACTCTGCCTGTCTGCCTAAAAGGTTCTATTTTTCTTTAATACAGCAATTCTTCAAAATAAAACTATGTCCATGCATGTCGCTAATGTAATTATGGTTTGGGGCTCTATATTAATCGGATGAAAGTTCTGCTTTAAGCAGCCTTTTTGTAACGTCCACTGGTAGTCACAGAGACATAATTACACCTCACTTTTTGTTCCACTGTCCACTAGTGTTCACAGAACCACATATAGAGTGTTTGGAACCCCCTTCTGGTCCACTGCAATTTGCAGTCACAGAACCACACAGAGTGTGTGACACCAAAGTCTAGTTCCACTGTCCACTGGTAGTCACAGAGCGACATATATACTGTCTGACACCAAGCCTTGTTTTAGTGTCCTGTGGTAGTCAAAGAGCCAAACATTCACTCTCTGATAATTCTGCCTTGTAACCCTAGTTCCTCCTATGAATTGGGGAGATAGGTATGGAAGGGGAGTAAGAGACATGAGGAGACCTGGAGTAGGATGAGGGAAAAATGCATGAGGGGGGAGAATCATGGAAGAAGGAGGGGGAAGTGAGATATGGAGAAGGATGTGTAGAGACTGACATGGGCTGATGGAGAGCCTTACTTGCTTGACTGAGTCTGGGCAGGGCCCTGAATATTGATATTAACCCTTTCAGTGTAGAAGGAGTAAGCAACACATTGATCTGCAATGTGTTCTCATTGTGAGCAGTCTTGCACTGAATAGGTTAATTGTGTAAATGTTATCCTAGTATGTGAGTTACTTGTCGGCAGTGGTCATAAATCCACCAGACCTGCTTTCTGCTCTTGTCCTGTTGCTTCTTCCTAACAACACGTGTAGCTCAGTCTGTGTGTCTGACAGGTAAAAAAGCTGTTTCCGGTCAGAGGAACATGCTGGTTATAAAATGCTTACCAGGAAGATGTTAACCCTTTGAGTGTCAAATTGACTGAGGCCGGAGGTGCCTGGTCTGCCGGAGGATGCCATGAGGGGAGGAGAGGACATCAATCATCTTCGTTTTTTTATTGTGTTCAGATGCCCCCAGTTCTCTGTGCTGTCGCCTTCACCCCACATCCGTCACTGTTCACACTGTGCGCAAACACACACGGACAAACCAGAGTGTGAGGCTGTGAACGGCGAGGCATGTGGGGTGAAGGTGACAGCACAGAGAACCGGAGGCATCCTGTAGCAGCCTTAAGATGGACGAGAGCTCCCGGGGGAGTCCTAGGACAGCTAGGGGAAGAGGAGTGACAACTACAGTGAGAAAACAGGGACTCCAGGACAATCGGGAGAGATGTAAATGTCGCTTTTAAAGGGATAGTAACCCCCCCCCAGTAAACTTTAATCCAATAGCTAGTAATAGGTAAATCATACGTAACTCCCTTATTCCCATCTCTCAAACCGTTATGGTTTGAGAAATGTAAGAAAAGAAAAACCTCCGCTCCCTCCCCTTTCTGCCTGACGAACTGTAAAGCTGTCAGAGGCAAAATCCGGTCGACCGACTTACAGCGTCTCTTCAGGAACTCTGTCATCTGGATATCTTGGTATAATTACTTCATCAGTATGGTCTACAATATGTGCTTGCAAGCCAGACACACGTTTTAGACCATTCTGATTAAGTAATTATACCGAGATATCCAGATGACAGTGCTCCTGAAGAGACGCCGTCTGGTCCGGGAAGCAGGATCTCATGACGTTCGCTGTACAGCGGACACATGAGAAAGGGGAGGGAATGGAGGTCTCTTTTACAGTTTGAGAGATGGGAATAAGGGAGTTAAAGGGATAGTAATACTTAAAATGTAAAAAAAAATATGTTGTAGAGTTTATCCCCCTGAGTAAAACAAGAGTACTCCCACTGTTGAACGGTGTTTCATTCAAAAGTTATTAATTTTCAAAGTTGAATTTTTTAGGTGCAATATCACAGTGGCCTGAAATTGTACAGTGGCGCTGTTGCTACACCATCCTATGGAGATTTATGGTCAACTGACCAGAGCTGTCCATAGGATCGTGTAGCAACAGCGCCACTGTACAATTTCAGGCCACTGTGATATTGCACCTAAAAAATTAAACTTTGAAAATTAATAACTTTTGAATGAAACACCTTACAGCAGTGGGAGTACCTTTGTTTTACTCGGGGGGATAAACTCTACAACATATTTTTTTTTTACATTTTAAGTATTACTATCCCTTTAAGTATGATTTGCCTATTACTAGCTTTTGGATTAAATTTTACCGGGGGGGTTTACTATCCCTTTAAAACATGGTAAAACATGACATGGTTTAATTGCACTACAGGTCCCACAATACTTACACATCTTCAGTGGGAGTGAAACAAACAACGATTTTTTTGTGTTTTCATGGCCCCTACTGAAGATGTCTAAGGATTGTGGGAGTTGTGGTTCAATTAAACCATGATATGTTTTACGATGCTTTAAACGCAACATTTTTTAACTTGCAGCGATGGCTGCCAGAATTCATATAACGTAACGCAAAGGAGAAAGGAATGGATGAACAGCGACATTGGAAGGTGTGTAAGTCACTGCAGACATTTTCACAGGAGTAGCATGGGGCCCGTGAAAATGACGTCCCTGTGAATGTGTGGAGCAAGGGACAAAGTCACAGGAACAGCAAAACTGGAATGTGCACTCTGGCACTCAAAGGGTTAAAACGTACTAGTTACTGGAGAGATTTAAACTCAGAAACAGTCATTTTCTCTTCAAGTTCTTCTACACACAGTTCTCTTTTCCTACTCAGATCTTTTTCTTGCTCCTTTTACTTCATTCACTGGTCTCTCTCTCCCTCATCCACATCCATTGAGGTTTCTCTTTTCCTTGTCCACATCCACTGAGGTTTCTTTTTTCCTTGTCCACATCCATTGAGGTTTCTTCCTATCACCCTTATCGTACACACCTTGCCCCATGAAACACACACTATTAATTCAAGTCTCTTTCCCACATGCAGATCTTTTTCCTGCTCCCCCAACTCTTCCTTCACCCTCAGCCAGCTATCTACCCCACCCCTTACATGTACATACAAATAAATCTCTTTTCCTTCCCACCAATTCTCTATCCAGGGGCAGACTGGCAAAATTTGTTGGCTCAAGGGGCAGTTATTGCAGTGCTCCATCTTAGTTGTCCACAAAATCAAATGGAGCAATTAACACAGAGGCATACAGAAAGATAACATATCTCACGGTACTGCACTCAGAATTGCTAAATCCATAAGAAATATCATATGGTAGATTTCCCTACACTCAGCACAGATGGCATCTAAGATGACTTGCTTTGCAGTTAGTGTCCCCCTTTCCCTTTTGTGGATATATCAGGTGACCCTGAAAAAGTGACTGTTACAAGACATAGATTGGGTGCCATTTTGATATCACCTTGTGAGTCTTTTGAACGTCTGGAGACTTACCCGTTGTATATACAGACAATGCAGAGGGACAGAAAATGGAGCCTGGTAAGAAGTGCACACCAGCCGTGAATCCAGTCACCTTATTTGCCATCTGTGTTGAATGTGGCAAGGTCTACTAGATGATAATGGGTGAAGCCTGATGTTTTACCTTACATAAAGACCTGGAGGCTTTCTGAGTCCCAACATGTGGAGTTCTAGCATGCAAAGGGTTGGCTGCTTGCATTAAACTATTACGAGAAACACAGGACCTGGATGTGGAAATCCACATGATGTGACAAACAGGTGCATCCTGGGCTTTCTTCATCTAACAGGGAGACCAGAGCCAGATTAAGTCTCCTCATGACCCTAGACAGGATCTCAAATTGATGCCCCTGAGCTTGCCCTCACCACCACCGCACACCTCTTGGTCTGACCATTACTGTTGTGGTTAATGATTTTAATAAAATAAAAAAAAAAAAAGAATGCTGGATTCCCCTTAGGTCCCAGAGAGGTAACCAATGCACTGCTAATCAATGCATCGGGCATCTCCCTGGTATCAAAGGGATAAATATTTTTTTTAAATGGTTCAGCAGGGCTTATAATTGAAATGTTGTTACACAAGTGATTCCACAGAGCTTACAATTGAAATGGGGCTACACTACTGATACCACATAGCTGGCATGCCAAGATTTACTACACTAGTAATACCACAGAGCTTACAATTAAATGACAGCTACACTACTTATACCACAGAGATTACAATTAGAAGGCATCTACAATAGTGATACTGCAGAGCTTACAATTAAAAGGGAGCTTCAATAGTGATCCTGAGAGAAAAACAAGATATGCTACAGAGCTTGCAATTATTGCACAGTGATTCACTTGATGCCATACATCAGTGTACTTAGGGGTGGGGGGGTCACTAGTTTTTGATTGCAGGCTGGCACTATTGCTTCAAAGTAAGAAAGGAACAAAACCCCCTAAAATAAATTAAACCGTAAACCTTCATCTCCACATGGTGTTCTGCATCATGCAGCAGTAAGAAGGAACAACATATAAAGCAACCTGGACAGATGTCTCTTTATCCCAGCAGTCTCTGCCTTTGCCTCCCACTTTATCCATCCCTTATTTACTCAGAACTCAGGAGAGGATAAAGAACATGTCAAAAGATTTTGCTATAAGAAGAACCATGGAAGATTGTATGATGTACAATACTTATTTAGATCTGTAAAGAGCATAACAATAAAAAAATTACATGTTTTAAAACAATTCCCTAAGTCATTTTTAATGTCATTTTTTCTATAATCATAAAAAAGCATTACACCTCTAGGGTTCAGAGGAAGGATAATCTGGGGGTGCTGTAACTAAAATTCATCTGTATGGGTGAATGACAGAACATTCTGCTTTTATCCAATTTTATAAAGTAAAATAGTTTTTATTTTTTGTTGAGAATAATTAATCACTAGATGCTGCAGAGTATGTAAAAAGAAAACAATTATGTTAGGTGACTTGGCACCAAATAGAATCAGCACCACCACTTAGAGTCAAACATACATCAAATAAAATGGCACAGAAGGGTTAATCTGGCCCTCAAAGGGTTACTGTTTCCTGCCATTAACCCTTTGAGTGCCAGAGGGGTACGCAACGCATTGCTTTGCAATGCCTTGTCTACCCCTCTGGCACTCAGTGGGTTAAAGACAGATAAGAGGATAGAGAAGGGCTCCGTGCCATGGAATGTAAACAGAGTCATTCAGACACTCAATCCTTTCAATTGTCTTTAATGACAGGAAACATTAACCCTTTGAGGGCCAAATTAACCCTCCAGTGCCATTTAATTTGTATCATGTTTGACTCTAAGCGTAAAGGTGCTATACAAAGTGAATCAAGTCAGACACCCGGTCCTTGTCTCTCCTCTCATTTGCCTTTAATAACATTAACAGGAAACAGATTATCCCTTTGATTGCCAGTATAAAAGTATTAAACCATAATGGCTGAACTGCCGAAATTGGTTATTACACGCAAAATGATTTTTTTGGGGGTTTTTTTTGCTTTTAATTTCCCTTTGATCAGCCTCCAAATCCCACTCACTTGCTACCATGCTGCTACCTCAACCTCTGCTCGTCTCTTCCCGCGTGGGAGTTACTTATATATACAGACGCCAACCTGTGATGTCAGACTCAATAGCAGTGTGAAACGCTTAATCACGCTGCGCTGCACAACTCTGCACCTGGCCCGGTGCCCCCAGCACCAGATCAGGCAATTTAACCACAAGTATGCGGCCACCATTTCTGCATTTCTCACAGTAGCCGCATTTGAGAAACCCTGCTCTAAATGGGTCCTTTAACCCCTTGAAAGCTACATTTGCCTCCACATAGTGGTTTAAAGCCCATTTAAATCAATGGGAATTTGGTGAACATTGACCTATTCCCTGTGGTACAGTTAGTTTGCTCCAGATGTGCTCAGCTTGTTTTTTGCAAACAGCCCTCAGTATGCAACACCCATTGGTTTCTTCTAAGAGGTGTATGTAAATGCATTGTGTGGGATGCAGATTAGGATGCACATTAATTAAAGGTCTGTTTGGGTTATACAGCAACATCTTTAAATATCTGTATTGAACACACTGTCCCATTACTTTACTACCGCAACAATTCTCAGCACTTGAGTCTTACACTCCAGTGAAAATAAAAAAAACCTCTAAGACACACAGACAACCCCCCCCCCCCAATGTAGATCAGGGAAACTGTTGTAGCTGCTAGATTCCTTGGGGATGCACCTAAAAAAAAATCTAAATTTACTAATCGTATAGATGCATACATACATACATTTGCACAATCAAACATCCACATAAAAAATTAGACATTTCAGTATGGGCCACATATCAGGCAGAAAGACTTAATAGGCTGGAGAGCCAAAACCCTAAGGGCAGAAAACACATATGGTGCAACTATTTTGCTCCTTTTTCACTAAACTTTTGCCTTGACAAATGATCATAACAAAGTATCTTTCTTTTTTTTTATTAACCTATGACAAACTTGTAGCAATTTCCAGTTCTGTGTATATGCAGCTTGTTTCAGGATTTGGCCAAAGATTCAAGAGACATCAGACATGCTCATAACCTTTTCTTGTACTATACCACCACAGAAACTAATGAGCAATTCATACTACTACTACTGTACCTTCTGCGGCTCTCAAAACACACCCCATGCCTCTCTTCAGCAAATAATCTACCATTCTAATTCATTTACGGACTATCAGGACCAAATAAGGGGACAGTAACATACTTGTATCCACTGTCTTTAGTTGAAGTACCCCTTTCAATCATGTCATGCAGACTTCCCTCATATCCAAAAGCTGGTTCGGAAGGATCAGAACAAGGGAAAATATTGTGTCAGCAGAAGGAAAACCCTGCTTGCTTAGTCAAGAGGGGCAATGTTTTCCTTATACTGACACGCCCAATATTGTCCCTCGCTGCAATCTGTCCGGTCAAGCCACCGGCTTTCAGATCTGTGGGAAGTCTGCATGATGTGATGGAAAGGGGCAGGAGGGGGAACTTTTTACCTGAATTTTTAAGAAGAATATGAAGGTAAATATTTTTAAAAGGTACTATGCATAATAAAAAATTAATTGGACAACTGTATATTGATTTATTTTTTGACATTACTATCCCTTTTACCTTTAGATAAGATTGCAAGAGGGGTTCGATTTGCTGTTACACATCAATATGATGCACAAAGCAATAACCGTGTAACATTTGAGAAGGGCTGACTACATGATTTTATATATTATATACAGATATAATATGCAAAGACAGTATACAATATAAAGGTTGGAAAAATAGTGAAATCCCCAAGTTAGATGAAAAGTCATTGATCTGGGAAGAAGCTTTATTAGCTCATCCATTGTTAAACATAAAGAAGAGCATTTATTTACTAGTCTACTGCATGTTTTTTTTACTAGTCACCTAAATTAATAATGAACATTTCTGACTATAACTAAAATTGTCAGTGGTATTCCTGTCACAGAATCATTGCACTGTAGAGGAATACTTATATTGACTATTGCTGCAAACATAAACTAGTCTGTAATAAAGGGCTGGATTCCATTGCAGCTGATAATTAGCACTCTTTTCCACAGGTTTTCCCTTACGCCTAAAAACGAATCTATGAGGTAAAAACAAATATAATATGATCAGCTGCAGTGGACTCCAACCCCCAAAAAGAACACTAGTAGAAGATCCATGTGACATGTAAGGCCTTTTATTTCCACTGATGTCATATTCATACCTTAAGAACAGGTGTCAGGTACTCTGCTACTTCCAGCGCTTTCCCCTTCACTGTATTAATGACGTTCTGCATTGCTCCTTTTCCCCCTCACCGGTAAACAAGCACCTATAAAGAAGACACAACAACCCCTCAGGTCAGGGCTCCACCAAGCAGGGCACGTTCAGGCTACAGATATCGTCCTGACAGGTCCCTTCACATGTTAAACACAGTGGGCAGGGCCACAGGTGAGGGGACACCCGTCGTCATAGCTACGCTCCGACTCTGCCTGCACTCACCTGTACCCAGGGTCTCAGAGGGAACTGACTTCTCCCAACCACGCCTACCTCCTGCTTCCCTATAGGTCACGTGAGAGCACCCAAACCCGGAAGTAGTTAGTGCGCATGTTTGAATGAGGGTAAATGGGTCACGCAAGCAGTAGATGGTAGTGTTACGTTTGTTAATTCGCGTCTTTTGTATGTGGTGCTGTCCAGGGCTACTGTGTAATAATGCATCGTGAAACTGTATCCGGAATGCATAACACCTGCAACCTTCTAGTATGTGTGCTTTTTCTTTTCCTTCATTATTAAAGGAGCGAACGGACAGTTATTCATAATCACGCCTCAATAAGATAACTAAGGTGACCAAATAGCCCCGTAAAGGGTAATTATGATGCTCCACTCTGTCTTTTCAATGGGAACAGGCTTTGTAAAATGCAGGGCTGCACTGGACGGCCTCGAAATGACACCTATCAACTGATGGCATACTTCCCAAGTGTCCCTCTTTTTTTTTTTTTATAGATTAGACTGTGTGATTTATATGTGTTTTACATCGGTCCACAGAAATAATGCTCTAATTAATGTTTGCTTAAACCTCAGTATATGTGTTTATACATTTGCATAAATAAAACACTTTGGGGGAGGTTTATGAAAAGTGTCCGTGTCTGTTTTTGTGAATGGTTAAAGTGTCTTTAATCCTTATTCTGAGTGTTGATTTTTATGAAGTATTCTAGTTATACTTATAAATGTGGTGGCCATAAAAAAATAAGAACAGGTCAGCCATGGCCTTAAATATTTTATGAAAATTATGTCATTAAATTGTGGCAAACTGACATTTCTTTACAACTACGCTGCAGCACTTTTTACAAACTTCCTTCCTTCGCTTTTGTAAAATATACTACACAGCGTTATGTCCTCCTAAACTGTCCTTATTACTTTTATAACTACCAGAGACAATCTTACAGAAGGAGTTAGGAAGTCAGTTCCCACTTGAGACCCTGCATGCAGGTGATTTTCTGTTTCTAGAGAGCATTTTGGTTAAAAGACTGTTGACACAAGGTTACCATATACCTGCATCACAGAGTGTTCTGTATGCTGTATTTAATAAATCTGAGCCAGTCTTTCCTAAATTGCATCACTATAACCTGCTTTCAAAACAAAAAGTGTTGTGGGAACAGATCCAAGGAGCGGTCAGAGACATTAAAATGTAAAAAATTAAGATGTAAAACAAATAGTACAGACAATCTGACTCTCACATTATGCACTTGCAGCATATGTAATGTCAAAATACAAGGTTACTAACACTTTAACATATGTCTAGCCACTTTAAATATATGTGCTGTGATATATTAAATATAGTATGCTAAATACAGAGGCAAAGTCAGGTTTCTGAGAAGTGTGTTATGCCTTAACAGCTCTTAGAATTTTTTTGTGTAATTCTTCATCCAAACTCTATTGCAGCAGCCTGAGCATAGACCAGGGTGCAGTGCTGGATTTACATCCTAGGTACCCCTTGGCAAGGCACTCTAGGTGCCTTTAGCTCTGCCCATGGACACACCCACCTCCAGTCCCATCCACTATTTCCTGGCACAAACAAACAGGGATCCAAAAAAGCTTTAACCCCTTAAGGAACGGCCGCGCATGCATGCGGTGGTCATTTAAGGACCTCAGAGCATTTAAAAAAAAAAAAAAATCCGATTCCGGACTCCCCGAACAGCATGCAGCCCTCAATTTCATGACGGTCCTGGTATGTCATTGGTCCTTAAAGCAAATAAAGCCAAGACGTACCAGGACAGTCAAGGGTCCTTAAGGGGTTAAACCCCTTGGTTACTAAAGAGATATCTCTAGCACCAAATGGGTTAAAAATAGTCTTTAAAGAGATATACAATTGGATCAGGGATACTGAAAGCACTCTGACCACACCCACTGTTCAAAATGTGGGTTTGGCCAGCACAGCTGTTCCTCTAAATTTGGAGCTCTAGACAGTATCCTACTCTGCCTATTGGGACATCTGGCCCTGGCAAGGCAAATTGTAGTTCATCACAACAAAAAGAATAATTAGCACTTAATTGGGATATTATTACTTATAATTACTGAGTTGCCTTTAATATTCCCTCTTATGCTAAGGAGACCAGTTCAACATTCAATGTGTAATGGATCATAAAAGTCATATACTTTTATAGTAACATACTTGTATCCACTGTCTTTAGTTGAAGTACCCCTTTCAATCATGTCATGCAGACTTCCCTCATATCCAAAAGCTGGTTCGGAAGGATCAGAACAAGGGAAAATATTGTGTCAGCAGAAGGAAAACCCTGCTTGCTTAGTCAAGAGGGGCAAGGTTTTCCTTATACTGACACGCCCAATATTGTCCCTCGCTGCAATCTGTCCGGTCCAATGTGTAATGGATCATAAAAGTCATATACTTTATTAATTCTTACAATAAAAACAAATCAACCCTTTAAAAATAAACACTCTCATAAGCTTTTTTGCTTCTGAGGTAAATCTGGAGTACTATAGGGAATATGTGTAAAAGTAGTCTGCCAAAAGATCGCTCTCTATTAATAGCTAGCAATGCTTAAATAGTCAGGAAAATTACTTTGTCCTTTTCCATATATTCATTAGACGCCTCACTAGTGAGAATTTCTTTCCATCAAGTATAAGTTTCACGGTGGATTCCTTAACTTGTTAGACACTAGTCAGCCTCATATTTTTCTATACTAGTTCACTTTCCATTCCCTTTAATTGTCTGTATTTATCGGGCGTGGAGCGTTATTACTTGTATCTCCTAACCGCTCTATTACTGAGGAGTAGTCTCGTCACTATATACTAGTTAGCTTACTTCACTCTCAGCGCCTATGTTACTAATACAATAATCCCATGAGCTGTCTCTACTCCAAATAAATTCTACGGTTAGCCTTCTATGACTATTTCCTCGCTGACTGACTACCCCTCGCTGTATAGCCACCTTCTAGGCTGTCTAACCGTTACCCCCCGTTGCTGGTTCTTGCTGGCCATCTTGTTACTAGCTGGCTATCCCTCGCGGTTACACCGAATTCTAGGCTGACTAATTCTAGTATTTCATTGTAAATTTACATAAACACATCTTTTATTGCACATTGGTGTCCTGCACACAACTGATTTGTGCAGACCCCTAGGCTCTGCCCAACGTGTTTCACTGCATATTACAGCTTCGTCAGGGGCCCCTGACTAAGCTGCAATACACAGCAAAATGCGTTGGGCGGAGCCTAGGGGTCTGCACGAATCAGTTGTATATCTATACAGCGGCGCACGTAGAGCCAGTGGATCTGGATATCTTGACTTCCAATTTGTTGTACTGGTAATGACAATCACACAGAACCAGCACAATGTTCCTTTTTGTATTCACATTGCTTTCATGGATTACAATCTTCCCCTAGCAGATAATGGAGACACATAATTACTTCTGGATACCACCTCCGCCGGGAAGTAGACCAACACTCCTTGGACCATACTATAGGACTCCGTGTTGTCCACTATAATGCGGTTCATGTAGAGCCAGTGTCCTCTGAGCGTCATGGCTGTCTGAGATATCATAATCATTGCGGATATTCGACAATTTCACATGATGCAATTCACACAAGTACGGATTGGACTATGGGGTTCGTCCGACATTTGTAGGTACCACTTTGAACGTCTTTTTTTATTTCATTGCAACTCTTTTGCATTATATTAACTGTTTCAATGTCATTGCTTAGCCTTATAGCTCAGACTAGCACTCATATCTTTGTATACACAGCCATACTGGTTCATTTCAGTCTTTATGTGTCTAATTGATACATCATTATTCTTGTTTATGCAACACTGCACAGGCAATCTGCATGTTATTTTGCCACTTTGTAGTGTATTTGTTTCCCAATACACAATGGTTTACTGGTTACAATACTTTATAGATGCATATGAGTTTAGTCACAATAGGGTTAATGTTGATTACTGTATTCACACATGCTGCTGTCTCACATTCTATGATGTCATTTACACAAACCTCATGTGTTTTTTGGCGCAATTCTACTACTCTTTGGAATAAAAGGTCGTCTTTGTTTGGCTTGGATTGTCTTGAGAAACATTGACACCTAATAAATCACGATTTCTAATAAGCCCTAAAGTGCACTTGTGTTTGGAATTTAGGTTCCAAGGATTCTGCTTTTATATATATATAATTTTTTTTAGAGCCAGGATGCGAGTCCACCAGCCTTCAGCTGCCTCATGTCAGTGACACCAGTGCAGGAGGAATAAGAATTGATTTACATAGAAATTTTACAATAATAGCATTGCAGGCAGGAGCAGCCAGTCCACCTTACCATTACCTGGAGGATTTAAGGTTTCATCTGGAGATAGTGCTCTAAATCCTGAGTCTCTGGGTGAAACCCGGTAAGTTCCCAGCTATGCTATTCAGCTAGAATTTTATAACTCAGTGCACTAAAAGTCTCCATAGCTCATTTTCCACCAAGATGAGATTGTTTTACAAACTGTTCTGGATTTCCAATCTAAGGTAGTTTCAGAATTCCATCTTGATCAGGAATTATTCTTGCCATACCCATGTCCTTCTATTAACAGAAGAGAGACAATACATTTGCTAGATGCTGCCAGGCATCTGTAAAAATATGTTCAAATAACAGAACTGTTTAGACAATCTGCAGACCCATTTGCCACTCCTGAAGGACCTGCTTCTAAATCTACTATTGCTTCTCAGATAAACAAGACCAATCTCCAAAAGTCTGAACTAGTCCCCTTCAAATTATGGCCCATTCCACTAGGTCTATTGGTACTTCTTGGGCATGTAAAAATCAAGCCTTATAAGGTCACATGTGCAAAATAGCATTCAGTAGCTAAATGTTACAAAGTCACTGTGTTTGCATCAGTAAATTCCAAAGCAAACTTCTGCGAGCAGCAACTTACCAATTAATCTTTTACTCTTCTTACAATCTTATGGCGGTGAGTATATAAAAACCCTGCCCCCCCCTTGATGAAGGAGGGCAGGTTTTTCCTTATGTTCACAGAAGATTGTCCTTTGCGGCTCTTCATCCAGACCAGCTTGGAAGCAGCATTAACGTGGTAAAAGGGGGGACACTTTATACAATGTAATTACAAATGCACTAGACACCATATAGCATTGTAATAAAGCTAGGCATGCTACAAAAAAAGTTAAATAATTATCTAAGGTTAAGTTAATTGGAAATATTACCATTACTTTAATGTGAGTTTTTTGCTGTGGAGCAATGTGATGCACCAGTCTGATCTCCTAAAAAGACAAACACCAGTGTGAGAAAGAGGGACAGCTGGCAGTCATGCAACTTTCCCAATTCCTAGAGGGACTATTTTGCTTTAGGTGGCGGTAGGGGTACCACACAGCTGGATGCTGGACGTTACGAGAATTTGTATGATATTTTATTACGTATTAACACATATTTGTAACTGAATAAGTTATTTTTGAACAAGACCAAAATATTTTACACAGATTAATTTAATCAAGTTAACCCTTGAGTGCCAGAGGGGTGTTTGATGTATTGGACAAACCTCTGGCACGCCACGGGTTAAACCAATAATGTGAGTTTTATTGTATTCAGCAACATTATACATTCAAATATATTCATCACGTTCAGATCTCCTAAAAGAGCATCACCAGCGTAGGAAAGGTGGACTGATCACACAAAGGATCAGTAGAGTGGCGCGTAGTGTGGTGCAGTTGATTCGCTCGCTGCTCTACAATTGAATCCAACTGTAGTATATCTGTCTCGATACGTTTAGCTCCAGTCTATTATAAGACGTACAAAAAAACCAACACTTTCCCCACATTAAACCTCGAGTCACTCGATTGACTATTATTAAACCGCAGGAAGAAAAACAACTCGGGAATATTACGTAACCGGAATAGGAAATGAGGCTTGGAACGCATGATTACGTTTACACCAACCCGGAAGAATGCGTTTGGAGGTGTGTGCCAGGTTGCTTTGATTGAGGTATGTTGTGGAATGTTGGAGTTCTAAGCGATGACGTGTCTTCTGCTGTTCGTTCAGGTTTATTGAACTTCAGGTAAGGTACGTGTTTTTATTGCATGGCATACTGCGGTCATTGGGGCAGGTGTGGATAACTAGTAGCGTCTCATCTATTGTTGGACTACAGCTCCCATCAATATCAGTCGTTTATTATAATGATGTGTGTTGTGTTCCTGACAACAGCTGTTTAGGTTACCCTCATCTAATATATATAAAGTATCAGCCCACAATTGCATATTCACGGTTCAGTGGTAACAAGCAAGCTAACCCAGCTCTCATTATTTTCCATATATGCAACGAGTTTAGACGTTATTGTTATGAATTCATGCAATCCAAGCAAATTGTTTGTAATTCGAGAAGAGTGTTTACTTTCAGAGCCATTCATATGCACATTGTAAATACAATTACAGCGTGCACTTAAATGACACTGAAAGTACGTTCTGTGTGCCAGGGGATATCGATGTATTAGAAAGCAATGCGCTTCTCTGGCACTCACATTTTCAGTAGTAAACACATTTACAATATACACTGGCAAACTAATGCTGCAAATATATATTGGTTGGTATATGTATCAAGTCAACAGCAGTAAAACCTGGAATTTCTCCATCTGTATCAAAGGAAAATATTAATTCGTTTTTCATCACATTCAATATTGGTTTTATTGCTTAACACAGAGTTTTGTTTTGTCTGAGAGACAAACGTCTTGGAACAAAATAAAAACAGTAATTTAATGATCTTCATGAAATAACTGTGTCCCTATAGGAGATGAGCACTATGTTTTAAATATACTTGTAAACCACAAATTGGTTCATACAAACTGGAAAATTCATCTGTCTTGTTTATCTGTTATCATGAATGTAGGAACCCTTAGTATTGTTTTTTGTATAGGATTTTAAAGAGGTAAAACCTCTGTGTCACCATTGATATCTCAAAGTTTTAGTATGTTATAAGTTCATTGAGGACTGATTTGAACACCTCATAGTTACAGAAAGCAGGGGTAATTCCCCTAGAATCCACATTCTGGAGAATGTTAATGGGATGTGAACACTGAAAAAATTAATTGGACTTATATGCATTAAATCCCCTATTCTTCATAGTAGACTCTGCAACTGTTTTCTGAGGCATTGTAACATAGTTGACAAGGCTGAAAAAATACATGTGTCCATCAAGTCTATCCCACGCTAGAACACCCCTGTTGATACAGAGGAAGGTAAAAAATAAACTCAAACCCTGAAGGCATTTACAATTTAGCCCCAAATGGGTAAATAAATTCCTTCCTACTACAAGTGGCAGTCAGATAGTTCCCTGGATCAACAACCTATCTGCACTGAAGCAATCTGTCATAATTCTCAATGTTCTGGATATGCATCCATTGCTTTTTTGAAATCCGTTACAATATCTGTAAGTACAACATCCTGAGGCAAAGAATTCCATAGATATACAGCCCTTACTGTAAGAAAAAATCCTTGAATTTGTTTTAGTTGAAACACCTTTCTTCTAGTCTTAATGGACCACCTCTCGTTTTTAGCTCAGCTCTTTGGTAAATAATTAATTGGATAGTTCTTTGTATTCACCTTGAATTTATTTGTAAATGGTAATCATCACCCCTTAGACGTCTCTTCTCTAATGTAAACAAAAAATCTGGTCTTTAATAGGCAGCCATTTCTGCCACAGAAATCTGATGTGATCAGGGCTGCTTTATGGCTCTGGGCAAAGCTCATTCTAGTGGACCCCTATACAAACACCCCATAAAAAAGTAAATAAAATGAAGGCGGAAAAAAGTAATAGATCACACAAAATACCACTGACACCCTAGCCTTGTTCCTTTGGACAGGGAACCCTTTTTAACTCAGGTCTGTGGTATCCCAGATCATGCCTGAAAGTCTGAAATTGGATGGTTGTCTAGCAACTGCCTGGCATTCCCCCTTCAGCTTGCAGCTCTTTACTTTTCACGTGTTTGACGGCAGAGCTACATAGTCACATGTATGTGTATCCTGGTGGTCCAGCAGTCCAATAAACACAAGTGGCTGCTGGCAAGTTGCTAGACTAACGTGCAGATATCTGTCTTCCTCCTGCACTCCCTTAAATAAAAGGAAACAGCGACTGCTGCTCCAAATGGAACTGATGATTTTGAGTCTTATTGGATGGGGGACCTAGCAAGTTCCCCTACTCCTTCTCATCATCCCACAGCTCAGCGAGTTAGATGAAACTTGCACTGTGGGCTCTTCTGCTTTGCCACTGCCTGTTACTCCCTGGTTTCTACACCCATGTGTAGAAGGGCCTGAGTTTGGGCCCCCTTTTGATGGTGGGCCCTGGGCAAATTCCCACTTTGCTTATAGGTTAAAGCAGCTCTGGATGAGATTGCCTGTAAATGGGATGAGAAAAGTTAACATCCTTTTCAAATTCAAGACAAGTGGGCACTAATCTCAAACAGAGTCAAGTTCTCCCTGAATGGTACAGTTTACACATGGATTGAAAGTTTAGGATTTTATTTTAGGCATGTGACAATAATTCGTTTTTTAGATATGCTATCTGTAAACAAGTTATATTTAAAGGTATATCAACCTTTTTAAATTGTAGGTGATGGTGTTCCTATAGTTGATATTTGAAAAATCTTAGATTTTCCTTTCCAGGAATTTCAGCAGGATCAGTGTACCTCCATGTCAGTCAACGGGAGATTCCCCCCCGTGTGCCATTGACTTGTCCAAGAATGAGAGTATTGCTAAGCCCCGAGAATGAAGTCCAAACATTAGGAAGCATCTCTTCACAATACATAGAGCACAGATCAATCCTTTATATGAGTTTCACTAATCTTCACCTAGTAAGTCGTTGATGTCAACCAGGACCGGGTAAATAGAGTGGGTGATCTCTGTCTTATGGGAATTCATTTCGCATAGCTGTGAGGGCACCCTTTACTGCCCCTTTAGAAGATATATGTGAAATTATAATTATATGCACATTTACAATAAATATGTAATAGGGATCATAAAAACAAAAATGTAGCCAAATCTAAAATTAAAATGGAGATTATGAGACCACTGAGAGGGCATGAGGACAGAGCTGAGTAAAGGGAAAAGTTTTCTGGGCAAAAAGAGAAGTGTATGCAGGAAAGCAGGACAAAGAGGGAAGTAAAATGGGGGCAGGGTAGAGAAGAAAACATTAAAGATACAGTTCTTTTAAAGTACACCTTACATACATGCTAAGGCAAACAAAAGTAACAACATCTCCTGCTGGTGATATGTGAGGGAGGGCATCCTTTACAGTTCGCCAGCAGTATAACAGTCCTCCATGCTTACCATTTATTGAGTGCTGTTACTGTATAGGAAGCTACAGGGAAATGCCATCATCACTAACTTCAGGTACGAGATGAGCTTCATGCATGTGGCAAACAGCCATATTAACATATAAACACACAAACATGAATACGATAATGGCTCATTATCCTGCTTTTCCATATGGAAATAAGCCATTGTCGATGTGTTCAGTCCAAACTCATAAACTTATCCAAGGCATGGTGGATTGGTGGCGGATTGAAGGGGATAGGAAAGCGAATTCACATTAGTTCATACTGGTGATATGCCTCTGACATAGACCCATCTCAATATGTCCATACCTGGGAACTTTTGAAATGAGCTCACCCTGAGATATTTGAAATATTAAATCTTAACGCCTGCAAGAAAGCAGATTCTATGTGTTATGTCAATGTTTGCTCTAAACCAGAGATAATCCAATCAATTTTTAAGGAACCTTACACATGCTACAGTTCTGAGATATAGGCTAGTGCATATAGGTGTCCAGACAAGGGGCATCCTTGCCGTACCCCTCGTCCAAATACCAGGGGTGCCGCTAGGGATCAGTTGATCTTAATTAAACACTCTGCAGAGGCATACAGCGTCTTAAGGTAGCCCACAAAGCGTGGGCCAAAGCCGTATGCATGCAGAGATATCTGTGATCCACTCTATCAAACTCCTTCTCCTATAACTTCTTATACACCCATAAGGCAAACAGGACTTGTCCTCCTGCATTTCTGGTACAAATGTCATGGATTTGGACAATAAATAAGCAGTAAATTGGTGTAAATCATATAGGAGGACACACTGGATTTGCTCACCCTGAGAATTTGGCCCTTCACCCTGAGACCCTGAGATTTGGTTCCAAACCCTGAGTCTCAGGGTCAAACCCTGAGAGTTCCCAGGTATGAATATGTCCATCCTGACCACTCCTCGACTGCAGATTCCCTGCTTGTCTTTCAGTGTGCAAGTTCTGAGCTGTCAGTGGCAGCTTTGTTTTTATTGGCTGTGCATGTGTGTACTATCTTGTAGCAACAAATTGGAATCATCTGCTACCAGTCTGCAGCTGTCTGAAGCAGTTCCAGGGAGGAGAGGCCCAGAAGGAATCTGTAAATTGAGGGCTGTACTGTAAACTTTGGACT
The DNA here is from genome assembly GCA_037306005.1 of Rhinophrynus dorsalis. Lineage (NCBI taxonomy): Eukaryota > Metazoa > Chordata > Amphibia > Anura > Rhinophrynidae > Rhinophrynus > Rhinophrynus dorsalis. The sequence goes on along the minus strand of CM074719.1, from coordinate 169,359,130 downwards.
GTACTTTTAGAAAGCTGACAGGAAGGAACAGCTAGCACATGTAAAAATTAATGTCTTACATGCCTAAAATATAATTCTAAACTTTTTTTTTTTTTTTTTTACCCACATGTGAATTGTCTTGTTAAGTAATTATTTATTTAATTGTGTTTGTGATGTTTGTTCTAAGAGATAATGTCAAGTTAATTGATTTAGTGCCCACTTTTCTTGTATTGTTTTCTCATTCTATTCCCAGATAATCCTGTATAATCAGTGGGAGCCATGGAACAGGCAGGGATGTCTGTTCCCTCAGAACACGTTTGACTAGATTTTAGGCCTCATTAGGCATTACCATGAAGTACACAGTATTTAAAGGGATAGTAACAAAAAAAATATGTTTTAGGGACGATTCTCCTCAATAAAACAAAAGTTCTTCCACTGCCGAGAGGTGTTTTATTCAGGTGTTATTGCAACTCAAAGTTACATTTCAGGTAGGCTGACCATGTGTACCATTTTAAAAGGGACAGTCCAGTTTTTTTCATATTTCCAGACCGTTCCTTCCTTTTAATATAAATGTCAATTTTGTCTCTTTTTTTTAATATAACATATATATAGTTTTTAATTTTTTTGTAAAAAAAAAAACTGAACACGGCTTGTTTAGTTCTCATAACATAAAGTAAATCGGAACTTCCTTTCGTCACACTAGTGGTTTTACTGTACACATTGATTACCATAGAGTCTTATGACTCGAGTGACTCAAAAGTCTGTGGTAAATTGCCATAGAGTCTCAGACAGTGATATGACGACAACTCATAAGACTCTATGGTAATCAATGCGTACAGTACTGACTGGTATGCAATACTTAGCATGCACTTCTGACACTCAATGGGTTATCGAAGACTGGTCACATTTTCTGACTGAAGTTTGATGTTTTTTTCAGGCAGGTAAGGCATTCAGAGGATTGGTACTCCACTCTCATCGATACCAAGCTGTCTAGGAGGGAACTGCGCACGTGTTAGGCAATGACCTTTCAGAAGGTAAACTTGAAAACACAAATATATATAATATGTATTCTAAACAACAATGTACATAATTAGATATTTAATTAGTATGACTTAAGTAAAAGTTTAGATTAATACAGAATTATTTTCAATTTACCTTTGAACTTTACACATTCTCACCTGATAAAAATTTCTATTTATATATAATGTGAAATATCACTTATTTCCATTTAAACTGCAGTGAATCGGGAATGCTGCATGATAATCAAGCAAAATGAGGTGTGTCTGCTGTATAAAGCCAGCATGGTTTTCCAAATCATCCCTGCACACATTCTTGCTTGGATTTACCTTTGTTTTTCTTGGATCAAGTCGTGTTCTCCTGGTGAAATTTTCTGCCAATGAAGGTTTGTTTTACCTCTGTTTTTTTAAATGATTAATCCATTGGACACTAGCAAGGTCTCCATAGCTTTGTGGTGCAATGTGTCAAAGACCTCTAGAATTTAAAGAGTTAAAGGGAAACCAACTTGGATAAACATATTAATGGGATTTTAATTCATAAGAAAAAAAAATGTTCCTTTGTTGTATTGTAAAGTCATAATATGTCTGTCAGTCACACTCTATAATGCTCAACTAATTTAGTACTTTGTTTAATAATAAAAAAACCCTCACAACACATCATGACATCAGCCAGTTTATCTTAGAACCAGCTGAATTGTCATGTGACCAGTTGCCATGCAACCCACCCAGCAGATTACTCACATAAAGATGCTTGTCTCTACGTGAGTAGTTTTAAAGCCTCCTGTGCAGTGAGTAAAGTTCAGCCAGTGCCCAGGTCACATTAATATTTCTCATAGAGATAAGTGTCTCTTTGTGAGTGTTTCCATGGCAAAATTCATATCTTGTTAGCAAGTTCCCTAACTTGAGGAAAAGACTGACATCAGGGAAAGGGTCAATAGTAAGCCAAGGTCACAGAGCAGAAGCAAGATCAGAGGAAAAGAGAAGACAAAGTCAGACGTAAAACTGAGGAAACCAAAGAAACAAAGTGGAAGTTAAAGCACAAGCAGGAAATCTCAGACAAGAAAACTCCATAATTAGGCCACAGTAGGACTGAGAAAGGAACCTATAAGCCCTAGGCACCCAACAGCCGTGAGGGGAGGCACTTAAGAGAAGTAGGGAACGAGAATAGGACCAGAAGGGCACAGGGCAAGATCTAACAGGTATCAGCAGGAAAATACACCATTATATGAGTAAAGTAGAGCAATACACAAGTATATGACACCAGCAGGACCATAAACAACTGAAGGAAACCAGCAGAGCTGTGCATTTTAGATGACTGCAGCAGGGCAACACACCATTACCTGAGACCTGCAGGGTAATACAGCAATACGTGAGACCTGCAGGGTAATACAACAATCCCTGAGACCAGCAGAGCAGTACACTATTACAAGATCAGAGGTGCAATGTGAAAAGTGAAATGAACTGCTTTGCAGGGTGGCTCAGAACAGGAAAATATTTACATCCTCTTATTTCTGTATGATAACATAACAACACAGCGGGAGAGCTGGGAGGAAAAGACTGTACACTACCCACAAGGGTAATATTTAGGAAGGCATGCTGCCAAGGGAAGAAAAGGGTTAAAGGGTTAGTAATGGCATATATAAATAAAAAGTATTATTATCCATCAATGGCAGTCCGATCTCTTAAATCTTTATAGTTTGAGAGATCTAAGGTGATCCCCACTCCCTCCCCTTTCATTGATGTCAGCTTCTAGCTAACAGAAGAAGATTCTGGTCCTGGGATTGGCAGGCGGCTCTTCAGCAGAGTCGAAATACCACAATCTAAAAAGTAATACTTCATTGAAACGGTCTACAAAGTGTGCCTGCAAACCAGGCACATTTTGTAGACTGTTCCAATGAAGTGTTTCTTTTTAGATTGCAGTATTTCGGCTCTGCTGAAGAGCAGCCTCGATTCGGCCGACACAGATCTCCTTCTGTCAGTTTTACAGCTGATATCAGGAAAAGGGGAACTTTAAAACGGTATATCTTTCAAGCCATAAAGGTTTGAGAGATCGGGCTGGCATCGATGGCTTTATTTTTTCAATATCTACAATAATACTTTTTATTTATATATTCCGTTACTAACCCTTTAATGACCTAGGGATAACAAAAAAAAAAAAAAAGAAGAGCGGAAACATGCATAATGAAAATAAAAAAATAACTGAGACAACTAAAGACAAATATCTAAGGTTGGAAGGAGGCGACAAGTTTATTGTGCAGTTCTGGTCTTTTGAAGAAAGAGGAGGGTATGCCTATATATCGAAGTAATCCTTTTGTTTACTTTTCCAGATGATACATATGACTATGTTCCAGCTACAGTAAATGTTTGTGCAGAGGCGGTGAAGCTTCTATTTTGCATGTTAATGTCTTTTCGGATCATTATGAACGGTAAGCTCTCTGCACAGCTGTATATTTATGAGTTTGACTGTCCACATTAGTTACTTTGTTACTTAAGGCCCTGTGCCTTCTAAGATGCAATTGAAATATGTATAATAGCTTAAGGGAAGGGAATAAAACAGATCTGTGTTTATTTTTGCCATCACATCTCTTGTTCACACAAAAATATTAAAAAGCATTTTAATATGTTTCTTCTGTTATGGGAACAGGGATATTATTTGCTTCTCAGTTTCTTCTAGTCTGGTGATTCCAGATATTCAGATAACACCAGCCCATTCTTCTCATGAGCTTCCTTTAAACTTCCTTCAGTGGAGTGCCTTTGAGTGAGTGCTGGAGAGAGATCGATCCTATGCTTGCAATGTGATGGATGCCTCTCTGACATTCAAGGAGTTAAAGGGATATTAATGTTTCTAATAAAAGCAGCTGTAATTAATCATCATAGTGTTTGGACTTTGGAGAGTGTTATTTCAATTCTGTCAGAGTTGTAGTTCAGGAGTAATTCAATGGCAAAGTGTCCCCCTCCCGCCCCTTTTACTGATGTAACACTGCTCAGGCAGAGCAGAAGGGAGGTGCCCAGGTAGATTGCAGAGAAGGACAATCTTCAATTAAGATAAGGAAAAAATCTGAAAAGCTTGTCAAGGGGGGCAGGGCTTTAATTGTTTTTATAGACAGAAGATTGTCCAATGCTGTTATCTGTCCAGTCTATGGACTGAATTCCACATCTGAGAAGAGATGGCTTACACTAGACAAAAGGGGCGGGAGGGGGAAACTTTGCTTGTGAATCTCTCTCAAACCATAAAGGTTTGAGATATAAGACTTATATCATTCTTCATGTTTTTTTAATGCCTACAAAAGAAAATAAAGTTAAAAAGAAGTACTACTATCCCTTTAAACAAAAAAGAGCAGATGGAAAGGGAGACCACCTTTATTTAGAGGCCACAGAAAAAAAACAGATAAAGGTAAAACAGAAATCTAATTGCAGTAACATAGTTGATGAGGCTAAAAAGAGATATTCCCATCAAGTTTAGTCTGTGCAATATCACCCTTTTTGATTCAGAGGAAGGTTTCAAACAAAATCCCCTACTAAAGTCATATACAATTAAGCCACAAGTAGGTGAAACAAAAGATTCCTTCCTGGCTTCCAAAGGTAGTCTGATATTTCCCTCATCAATATTCTATCTGCTTTGATCTCTCATAATTCTCAATATTGTTTTGAGCTCCTTTTTAAAACAACTACAGTATATACAAACACAGCTTCCTGCCCTTACTGTAAAATAAAATCCCTGCCTTTCCTGAATTATCTGTTTTTTGTTTAGCGCTCTGAATGATTAGTTCCTTTAGAGAGTTCTTTGTATTGACTTTGGATATATTTGTAAATGGTAATCATCACCCCTTAGATGTCTCTTCTCTAATATAAACAATGCCTGTTTGACTAGTCTCACTTTATAACTTGGATCATCCAATCCCTTTATGAGTTTTGTTCCACATCGTTGCACTTTTTCCAGCGAAATAATGTATTTTTTTTTTTTTTTTTAACTGGCTGCCAAAACTGTAATCTGTATTCTAGATGAAGCCTTACAAAGGATTTATATTGAGCTATAATTATATTCCCATCCCATGCATCTATACCTCTTTTTATACAGGATATTACTCTATTGGCTCTTGCAGCAGCTGAGTGATGATACACTCTGCTGTGAAGTCTTTTGTCTATCAATATGCCTAACTCTTTCTCTAATGAGGATTCCCCAGATATTTTCCCATTTAATGTATGTGTCATGTTTTTTTCTGCAGCCCAAAACATAACCTTACATTTATCAATATTAAACCTCATTTGCCACTTTTGTGCCCATTCACTCGGTTTATCCTAATATTTATGCATTTAAATAACATCCTGCTCTGTATGTGTTTCCTTACACAGCTTAGTGTCATCAGCAAAAATTGAGACACTACTTTCAATACCAACTTGTTTTTCATTAGTAAACAAACAAAAAAGAATAAGGCCCAAGACTGAACCCTGTTGCACTCCACTTACAACTTTAGACCACCTTGAAAAGGTTCCACTTACAACAATTCTATTCAATCTATCCTTTAACCACTTCTCCATCCATGCACAGATATAACCTCCCAATCCAAAGCCTTTTAATTGATGTTGTGAGGCATAGTATCAGATTATTTTCAAAATCCAAGTATACTACATCAACAACAACACCCTTATCCAAATTGCTGTTTAACCCCTTAGGGACCCTTACCATCAAGGGTAAATTTGCTCGAACGTCCCTTGACGGTCCTGGTACGTCACGTACTTTTTACTTACAGCGCTCTACCGGGAGCGCTGTAAGTAAAAATAGGGCATGAAATAGACCGCTCCAAGATCGGAGCGATCTGTTTCAAGCCCCATAGTGACGCGCCGATACACGTGACAGGTCACGTGTACCGGCTCGTCAAAGTGCCCCTATGCGGTCGTTATGGGACGGAAATGTCCCATAACCTCCGGTCCTTAAGGGGTTAAAGGGATAGTAATACTTAAAATGTAAAAAAAAATATGTGTTGTAGGTTTTATCCCCATGATTAAAACAAGGGTACTCCCACTGCTGAGAGATATTTTATTAAAAAATTATAACAGCACAAACTTGATTTTTTTAGGTGCAATATCACAGTGGCCTGAAAATGTACAGTGGCACTGTTGCTACACCATCCTATGGAGATTTATGGTCTACAGACCAGAGCAGTCCATAGGATGTTGTAGCAACAGCGCCACTGTACATTTTCAGGCCACAGTGATATTGCACCTAAAAAATTCACGTTTGAGCTGTTATAATTTTTTAATAAAATATCTCTCAGCAGTGGGAGTACCCTTGTTTTACTCAGGGGGATAAACCCTACAACATATACTATTTTACATTTTAAGTATTACTGTCCCTTTAAACCTCTATAAAACTCAAGTAAATTATTTTGACATGATTTTTTCTTCATAAAACCATACTGATTGCTACTAATAATGTTGTTGGTCATCACATCCTGAATGCTATCAATTAGCAACCCTTCTAATATCTTACCAACTATGGAAGTCAAGCTCACAAGTCTAAAATTTTCTGTTTTAGATCTTGTTTCCTTTTTGTATAATAGTATTACATCTTCTTTCTTCCAATCCCAGTGCACTATGCTTGAGGATGGTAAATTAATAAAAATTAATTATAAGGTTTTGCTACTACTGAACTAAGTTCCTAAGTGTCCTTGGATGTATGCCATCAGGGACGAGATGCACTAAAGTTCAATAAGAGGCCGATTTGGCGATCTTGTTGTATTTGCATTGATGACATTGATAATATGCACTAAGATGCCTTTACCATCAAATACCTGTGAATATGCTGCACATATGCTGACGTTACCATTCTTTTTTTTTTTTTTTTTGACTGGGTAACTAAAATAATAGACCAAGGGGGAGCAGTAGATATAGTTTATCTGGATTTCACTAAAGCATTTGACATTGTCCCTAATAGAAGATGCTTTAATAAATTGCAGTGTTTGGGTCAGGCTGTAAGAATAGTTAAATGGATAATGCAGTGATTGAGTGACAGGAGACAGAGGGTGGTAGTCAACGGAGAATATCTGGACAAAAGGAGTGTTACTAGTGGGGTACCTCAAGGATTTGTACTGGGGCCCATTCTTTTTAATATTTGTATTAGTGATATTGCAAAAGGTCTTCAAGGTAAGGTATGCCTTTTTGCAGATGATACACAGATCTGAAATAGGGTAGACATTCCGGGGGAAATAAGCCAAATGTCAAATGATTTAGGTAAATTAGAAGAATGGACAAGAGTGTGGCAGCTGCAGTTTAACATTGATAAATGTAAAATAATGCACTTGGGACGGAAAAATATACTATTAAGGGTACTGTGCTGTCAGAGACAATAGAGGAAAGGGATTTGGGTGTAATTATTTCTAATGACTTAAAGGTAGGCAGGCAATGTAATAAAGTGGTGGGGAATGCAAGCAGGGTGCTGGGTTGTATAACTAGGGGCATTAGTAGCAAAAAAAGGGAAGTGGTCACGCCACTCTACAGATCTCTAGTCAGACCTCACCTAGAGTATTGTGTACAGTACTGGAGACCCCACCTCCAGAAGGATATAGATACAGGATTACAGGAAAAGAAATATCAGGATAGACTAAAGGATCTGAACATGTATAGCTTGGAGAAGAGAAGAGATAGAGGGGATATGATAGAAACATTCAAATACATGAAGGGATTCAACAAATTGCAGGAGGGAAGTACATTTCAAAGGAGTAAAAATGTTAGGACAAGAGGCCATAGTCTAAAACTTCAGGGACACAGGTTCAGATGTAATGTAAGAAAGTTTTACTTCACTAAGAGGGTAGTAGATAAGTGGAATAGCCTACCAGTAGAAGTTGTAGATGTTAATACAGTGACAGAATTTAAGCATGCATGGGATAGGCATAAGGCTGTCCTTAACATAAGAAAAGACCAAGGACCAAACAAGGTGTGAGGTTTTTACTGTAGGAAAATGGGCATACTAGATGGGCCAAATGGTTCTTATCTGCCATCAAATTCTATGTTTCTATGCCTTCAACAGATTTACATTTTTGCAGTGATTACTTTGACAGTGGCTTATTTTCATACTGAAATGCAGATCGATTAGCTATTTTCATATTCAGTGGGTATGTTTATATGTTAACTAGCGGAAAAGCCCGTGTACACGGGTCAAGGTCCGGGTGATGTTAAGAGGCCGGTCCTGCTCTGCGTCCTGCCGCCAGTGCAGTCATGCACTGTAGAGACTGCCTGAAAGCACAGAATGCTACCAGCACAGAACTCCCAGCATTCTGTGCATTCGGACAATCACTACTGTGCATGACGGCTTCTGACAAACATCCTAGTGAATTATTATATAGGATGGGGCACATGGCCATATACACTAAGTTCCTATAGCTGCCTATGCTGTTAGAGTTCACAGTCCAAACATATCCAACCTGAGATTGGCAAAGTTATCTACTCCGCTACAGCTGCAACCACACATTTCAAAGCAATGCATTTAATAACTCTCTGGCACTGAAAAGGTTGATATTGTGACAGAAGAAAAATTATCTATTGATAATGTTTTATGTAATTAAAGAAATGATTTATACCAAGGGCAGTATGTTTTATTTGCACAAACTAATTTATAAATACATATTATACTGAATAAACAGTTCATTTTATTACTGTGGAGCAATATGATACACTTATATACACACAACGCATTCTGATCTCCTAAAATGAGGGACACCAGGGTAGCAAATGGAAACAGAGGGCTATATATATATAAAACAAGGGTACTCCCACTGGTGAAAGTTGTTTTATTCAAAAGTTATTACAGCTCAAAGTTTAATTTTTTTTAGGCGCAGTATCACAGTGGCCTGAAATTGTACAGTGGTGCTGTTGCTACAACATCCTATGGAGATTTATGGTCCAGTGACCAGAGCTGTCCATAGGATGGTGTAGCAACAGCGCCACTGTACAATTTCAGGCCACTGTGATTTTGCACCTAAAAAAAATTCAACTTTGAGCTCTAATAACTTTTGAATAAAACACCTTTCAACAGTGGAAGTACCCTTGTTTTATTCAGGGGGATAAACCCTACAACATGTGTTTTTGGTTGTTTTTTACATTTTAAGGATTACCATCCCTTTAAGTTCTCTCTTTTTTAAGACAAGACCTAAAATTCAATATCATGCTCAGCAAAACTGAAACATTTGGTTCCATTGGCATGAGAAATAGTAGAAAACGGTTCCCTCCATAGCAGGTTTACTTGAATTGATCTATGTAAAGAAGGAAACAATTGCATGATTTGTTTTTCTTTTCAATAAGCAAAACTTGCCTACTGCTATAGGATATGCAAACACACTCCCACACACAGGTTGTCCAGTATTAGATGGCTTATAACAAATACCCAATTAACATATTTATATTATATATGCCCCCAGTGTGTATTTCAGACCACAGTTCTTCTGCGTTTTCACTGGACCTTTAATAGTTTTTAAGGCATGTTTTACATATAGGCATACACCCACCACCTATTTTATTAACTCTATCCCTCTAGATTAAATGGACAATCGTGTATCATTAACCAGGTTTCAGGAACACCAATAAGATCATACTGTTCATTTACTACAGTCCGTGTCAGTTTCCCCATCTTATGAGCCAGGCTACCAGCATTTGCATGCATCCATTTTATGTTGGTAGCCTAGAGGGATTCAAAACACACCAATTTTGTGCTGATTGGATCCCCAGTATTAATCTTTCATTAGTATTGGGGACCCTGTCCACGGGGACAGACATATTTTGATGCCTGAACTCCACTCCTTCCTAAGAATACTTCTGTGCAGGACCATACTCCTCCCACTGAAGATCATGTCTTCCTCTGTGGACATGATATCCAGTACTAATGAAATTGACAGTAATGTCCCAGAAAAAAGATTTAGCATTTTGTAGTACTTAAAGTGATAGTATTACTTAAAAATGACTAATCCCTATTATGATGTCTGCATTCTAGCTGAGAGCAGGGGAATCATCTCCTGAGATCAGCTGGCGGCTCTGCAGCAGAGCCGAGATTGCGTTAATAAAGAAGAAATCCATCACTAAAAAGGTCTTATACATGTGCTTGGTTTGCAAGCACATGTAGAAGATCTTTTAAGTGAAGGATATCTTTTTTATTAATGCGATCTCGGCTCTGCTGCAGAGCCACAGACGGTTCCGGGACCGGATTCCCAGGCTGTCAGCTAGAATGCTGACGTCAGCCAGGGGAGAACTTTGAAAGCGGATATCTCTCAAACCATAAGAGTTTGAGAGATGCCGCTGGGGGCATTTTTCATCATTATTGAAGGGCTTTAACATAGGGATTAGTCTTTTTTAAGTAATACTATCTCTTTAAAAAGTTGAATTGAATGCAAAAAAAACTATCTCTCAAACCACTATGGTTTGCGAGATATATGCATTCAAAGTTTGACGTTTCCTGCTGTCAGCTGTAAAGCTGACAGCAGGTGATCCGTGTCGGCCGACGTGGAGGCTCTTCAGCAGAGCCACAATCGCGTTATTTAAAAAGAATGACTTAATTGGAATGGTCTAAAAAGTGTGCCTAGTTTGCAAGCACACTTTGTAGACCATTCCAATGAAGTAATTACTTTTAAATAATGCGATTGCGGCTCTGCTGAAGAGCCTGCATGTCGGCTGACACGGATCTCCTGCTGTCAGCTTTACATCTGACAGCAGGAAACGTCAAACTTTGAATGCATATATCTCGCAAACCATAGTGGTTTGAGAGATAGGGTTTTTTTTGCATTCAATTCAACTTTTTAAGCACTACAAAATGCTAAATATTTTTTCTGGGAGATTACTGTCCCTTTAAAAATAATTTTTGGGAGCCAATCCACAAAACTTGGTTCATAGTTGTCATTAAGATCATCTCCCGCTGTTAAGATAACTGTGGGTTGATTATTAGAAGGTGTTTTTGTTCCTTGAAGTAATATATATCTGTAATTTTTAATTTTAGTCTCTGGACATATTAAAGTAATAGTTTATTTTGGCGCAAATATAAAGGTTGAGCACTCCGCTTGTCAAAAACTTGACTGGGAAATGAACATAACACAATATATTTGGTTCCATCTTGTACTCTTAAAAGTGAATATGTATGTGCCTTTTCTTATCTCCATTGAATTACTTAACATATTGTACATGTTTTTATTTCTCCAGAAAGACGCTCCTTTAGATGCAGTGCTTGTTTGTCATTAAAGGAATTTTGTCGGTACATAAAATGGTCTGTTCCGGCATTTCTCTACTTTTTGGATAACCTGATCATTTTTTATATTTTGGCATATCTACAGCCTGTAAGTATGTGTGCTCATGTAAAACAAAAGCGATCATACCACCATGTATAGCTACTTTTTTCTCAAATATATTTTCAGTTATTGGTATAATGAATGTCTTGACACATCCAATGCTTTCCTTTGCAAGGCATTTGGAGATGTCTATAGCATACAAGAGATTAATTACTATTTAACCCTTTGAATGCCAGAGGGGTACGCAACGCACTCTGGCACTCAATTGGTTAAAAAAAAACATACAGGAATAAAGTGTAGTATTGTGTTCCCACTAAAACCAGTGCTTTCTAGTGCACTGCAACCTTTCTAGCTCAATTGATGGTAAAAGTTTTCAAAGGAACAACAATTTTTACTTGAAAAAACGTTTAATTGTACTTTAACATTTTAAGGACGAGAGGGTGGTGCAACACATTGCACAGCTCTGGTCCTTAAAGAGTTAAAGAAAATATAACATATAAACAAATTTTGTTTTCTTTCTCTCATTTTTCATATATTTAGGCCATGGCTGCATTGCTGTCCAATTTTGTCATCATCACCACTGCATTTTTCTTCAGATTCATATTAAAGTAAGTACCTTGAATATGTAGCTTATTGACTGGATTCAGCTCAGGTATTTTAAAAGGAGATTTTTGTGAACTGACAAAAGGGCACTTTCCTTAAAAGGCTTTCAGAGGTGTAAGTCTGCCTTCCTGCTTCACTTTACTCCACCAGTCTAAGCCAGTTTTAATGTATACCAAAGATCTAAGAAAACAGAAGTGAAGCAGGAATAGGAATCTCCCAAATTAGAGAACCCAAAAGGATCTCACTGACCAGGTTGCAAATAGTAGTTTTTTTTCTCTTAGAAGAAAGTCTTGTGTTCCAGATAGACTCAGAGAAAATGATTTTCCTATTACATTGAGTGTGGAACACAGGAACCATGGGATAAAGTTCCTCTTCTTCGGTGGGCAGGGCAGTTAAAAAAAGGCAAGGCCTCTGAGGCAGAAAATTCCTCTCTTCCCTCAAGTTTTATGCGCTGCCTCCTCAGTTTCAAGTGATCTAATCTTAAGATAAGGCATGCTGGCACTGTTCTCTTTGATAGACGACTTTTTAAATTGATATACCTAAGATATGTGGCTGTATAATCCCTCATTAGGTGTGCTCCCACTAAAGTGATAGTAATACTTCATGTGTAAAAATAAATAAATAAATTGTAGGATTTATCCCATTGATTAAAACAAGGGTATGCCCACTGCTGAGAGGTGTTTTAGTCAAAAGATATTACAGCTCAAGCTTGAAATTTTTAGGTGCCGTATAACAGTGGCATGAAATTGTACAGTGACACTGTTGCTACACTATCCTATGGACAGCTGTGGTCAGTTGACCATCAACCTCCACTGATTTCAATCAGTTTAAAGTATGTCTTGGTTTTAACAACGTTCTCTTCTACATGCATGTTTAAATTAAAATACAATCACCTCAGTATATCTATACTGGTGTGAATTTTAAATTATATTAATTCATATTTATATATGAATGATTTTAAAGAATCAAGTGAACCTTTCCATATGAATAAAATATCATCAATGTATCTCAACAAAGCATCAGGTTCGACCAAAGGGGTTGTCATGTCAGATATATTTATCATCCCAAAACCCCATATAGAGGATAGCATAACTTAAAGTGAACCTGGCACCCGTCGTGGAGCCTTGTAACTATGAATAAAACTTGTCATCAGACATATAATATTTGTGATTTACGATAAGTGATTAAATTGACAATAAAGCCAATTTCTCTTATGTCCAATATGGAACACCGTTACCATGGTGTTGAGTCCCTCATCTTGGAGGGCAGGGCACGTCTCAAATGACAGGATCTTTGGGGTGGAGACTCCGTCCTCCAGCTCAACCCCCCACCACCACCTACTACCAGAATTCATGTGTACTGCAAAGAAGCTGGAGTGCAGAGGCCACCCTCTTAGTTTTTTTTTTTTTTTTTCTTGTATTATTTTCTTCCTAGATATGGGCTGTATGGTCCTTCATTAGGCAGGTTACCATCACTGGGCTTCCTTAGAGTTGGATTGCCCAGTTCAGTAATGCTCTGTGGACCCATTTGCCTTGTGGAGGGTGGCTTTGTATCAAGTTTTCCCTCATGGTGGAGTCTCCTGAGATTATGCCTTTTCCTATGATTGTAATCTGAGGACAGAAGACTGCTAAATAAAGCTTTTCGTGTTTTTGTCCACTGTCTGTCCCAGTATGTGTTGCCTTATCTTCAGAGGCTGATGTGAGCATGGTTGTGCTCTGGCACTCTGTAGGGGTCTTTTTATTATTCTCTAGAAGACTTTGGCGTGAGGATGGCTGCTGTCTTCCTAGTATTTTTAGTTAAAGGGATAGTAATGTTTCATAAAATCAGCAGCTTCAATTAATATTCATAGTATTTGGGCCATGGGGAGTGTTATTTCAATACTGTCAGAGTTGTAGCTCAAGAGTAAGTGAATGATAACGTTTCCCCCTCCCGGCCCTTACCTAGTGTAAGACACCTCTCCTCAGATGTGGAATCTGGTCCTGGGACCAGACAGCTCACCGCAAAGAACAATCTTCTCAGCATAAGGCAAACCCTGCCCCCCCTTGACAGGTTTTTCCTTATGCTCACTGAAGATTGTCCCTCTTTGCGATCCATCTGGACAGTCTTGCTGCTCTGAGGTGAGCAGTGATTCATCAGTAAAAGGTGCAGGAGGGGGGCGTTTTATCATTCAATTACTCTTGAACTACAACTCTGAGAGTAAAGAAATAACACTCTCCATGGCCCAAATACTATGACAATTAATTGCAGCTGGTTTTATTGTGAAACATTACTATCCCTTTAAAACTTCCTATGCTATTTTGGGCTTTTTGGGTGTATTGAGTGCTTTGGGGGGCTTATTTTTGCTTCCTCACTACTTGAATGTTAGTTTCTATACTCCCCCAGGTGTTCCTTGGGTTTTTTGAGTTGTGTGTAATTTAGTTCTGTGGGCCCTTTAAGGACCGGAACCCACCCTTGGCCATCTTTGCTCCATTGACTTCTATGGGGAAACTTATCTGGAACATACCTCTGCAACTGTTTGGGCTACAATGGTCCGAGAGGGTTATATATTCATGTCTCTTGATGCCCTATCATCCAGTCCACTTTCCAAGTGTTCAGGGAACATATTGCGATCCACATCTGGAGTTGTAGGCTTTGCTAGGCAGTAAAGAAGACTACAGTACCCAGAATACCTGTTTCGCTGGCTTTCTTCCAATTGGCTCACTTTCTGGTGGCCATCTAATTTCTTGCTTATCCTACACAAAGGTTGACTTTCCTTGCTCTCCTTCTCCAGATTGACCTTTTGCATACCAGATAAGTGTGTTTCTGAGTATTTATTGATACTATCTTTATTCTGGGGACATTTATCTCGTTGTTACTAGGTTTTTGGATATTTTCTCAGACATGTTGTGCACTAAGGGACATGTGGATCATCCAAGGCAAAAAAAACCCTCGCTCACTGTTCTTCATACCATACGGGGCTACCAAGGAAATATTCGGGTCTCTATGCCCCTCTTGTACTATGGCCCCTACTACACCACTGGACCCGTTTTGCACTGAAGAAGAGCCTGCAGTGGCACAAATCCCATTCTCAGTTCATTGGGTTCTACATTCCTGGAAACTTATGTCCATCTATAAACCAGTTGACCCTGTATTCAAGGGATATAATCAGATTATTATGGCATCCTCTGAGGAATAAATAACCTCAGAGGATGGTGATGGATATGGATTCTTCCAATTCTTATGGAGATTCCTATGAGGCTGATCCACTACCCTCGGCTAAAGGTCTCATCAGTCTCTCAGTGCTGAAGACCCTTCAGGTCACTGACGCTGCTGATGGGGGATCTCCCTCTCCGGATATTTTACAGAGGAGTGGAAAGTCTTCACCTGTATTTCCCCCAATAGCACTCTTGACCAAATCTTTATGGATGAGTGGAAAACTCCTGACAAGAGACTTATCCTTAACAAACGCTAAGTTATATCTTGTTACGGCTGAGGCTTTTGCAGAATCCTGGTCCTTTGTTGCCTGTAAGAGGCCTTCAGCACCTTTTATTGAGACACCTGTGCATCCTCCAGTGTGGTTTGCAGGTGGTATCAGAAGGGTCCTGCATAGATTTCAAATCCCATATCACTTCTCAAAGGTTCCAAGGAACCCAGGCAGAGCAACACTGTTCCACAAGGCCATGGCCACTCAACTGCAAAGGAAGGTACTGGTGCCAATCCCAGTATACTTTTCAGATTTCTTTTCCAACTGTTTTGCTCTTCCCAAGAAGGACGGCGACTGCCACACTATTCTGGACCGCAGATGTCTCAACCAGTAAGTGGTTGTTACTCACTTCTAGATGAAATCTTTGCTCTCCATGATTGCAGATGTGCCCACGGGAGTATCTGGCCTCTCTGCATCTTCAGGACATTTTATCTGCATGTTCTGATCCCCCTGGATAACCAACATAACTTGCGGTTTGCTTTCAGATCAATTATCTTTTCATGGCACTGCCATTTGGCCTGGCTTTGGCACACAGAATCTTCACAAAGATCATGGCAGTCTTGGCTGCATTCATACATACCCAGGGCATTTCTGCGACTCCATATTTGGGTGGCTTCCTCATTAAGGCTCCTTCTGGTGAGCTCT
The DNA here is from genome assembly GCA_037306005.1 of Rhinophrynus dorsalis. Taxonomy (NCBI): domain Eukaryota; kingdom Metazoa; phylum Chordata; class Amphibia; order Anura; family Rhinophrynidae; genus Rhinophrynus; species Rhinophrynus dorsalis. The sequence goes on along the minus strand of CM074719.1, from coordinate 169,343,159 downwards.
TGGCTCAGCATATCCAAGAGTGTGCCTGTATTCTGTTACATCCTGGCTGGATTCTCAAATTCAAAAACATCTTCTCTAATGCCATCCCTGGTTCTGATTTTTCTGGGCATGAAGTTTGACACCATTCATGGGAGAGGTTTTCTCACAGAGGAGAAGATTCAGATTCTGTTCCAGGATATATCTTAGGCTTTGGAATGGTCATCGGCCCCAATCAAGGACTACATGCTTGTCATGAGTCGCTTGCTGTCTGCTCTGAAGGTGGTTCCTTGCTCTGTTCCACATGAGGGAACTTCAGAGGAATATCCTCATGTCTTGGTACAGGAATCCAGAGCAACTGATGACTGTCTGCCAGAGGCCAGGGAGGACCTACAGTGATGGCTCCACCGGCCAATCCTGGAGAGAGGGAGACTGTTTGTGATACCGTAGCGGGCTCTGGTCCTGACGGATGCCAGTTTGAGGGGCTAGGGTGCAGTTCTGAGGCACCTGGGTTTCCAGTGCAGGTGAATGAGGGATGAGAGTCTGCTGTTCACCAATATTCTATAGCACAGGGTGACTAATCTGGCTCTTATTCATTGGTTCCAGATTCGTACAGGGATTCCAGTGAAAATGCAGTCTAAAAACACCACGGCAGTGGTGTACATCAATCGCCAAGGGGGAACTAACAGAGAAGTAGCTTGAAGAGAAGCAAAGGGTTTCCTGGACAGAAGAGCATGTTCCATCCATATCAGCCATTCACATTTCAGAAGTGGAAAACATGCTAGCGGACCTTCAAAGTCATAAAGATGTAGATCCAGAAAATTAGGAACTCTGTCCTGTGTTTTACCTGATAGTTCAATACTTGGGGTCCTAGAGATGGACCTCATGGAAACCAGAGAGAACAGGAAGGTTTCCACATTCTTTTCTCACAGGGTAGACCCCTCTGGCCTTTGCAACAAATGTGATGTCCATCCCATGGGGCTTCCATTTCTCCTGCATGTTTCCCTCGATTCCTCTCATCCCTAGGGTGATCCAGAAAATCAGAATGGATGGGGCACTGGTCTTTCTGATGGCTCCTTACTGGCCTAAGATGATGTGGTTTGCGAACTTGGTCAGTTTTGCACATTCAGTCCCTTCGGCTATCTCCCAGACAGGATCTGTTACTACAGGGCTCATCTGTGGTACGAGGATGTGGAGAGACTGGCTTTGACGGCATGGCTCTTGAATCCACTATCCTGAAACAGAAGGGTTTCTCCGCTAAGTATTTTCCACCATGATTCAGGAATGGAAGATGGTCTGTCTTAAGCCATACCACAGGGTCTAGTCCATCTTTCACTGGTGTTGCGCAGTCAAGAAAATGTCCCCACAAATCTTTGACCTTCCCTTGGTGTTTGTTTTCTCCAGGAGTGAACAAGGGACTCAGCTTGAGTTCCCTCAATGTTCATTTCTCAGCACTCTCCTTTCTCTTTCAAAGAAGAATTGAGGTCATCCCAGATGTCAAGGTTTTTCTACAAGGGGTTGCTCATACCGTCACTTCTTTAAAGCATACCACACCTCCATGGGAACTCAGTCTGATCCTGGATGTTCTGCAGAGGCCTCCCTTTGAGCCTTTAGCTTCCACTCCTTGCATTCCTTGATACTCAAGATGGCTTTTCTATTGGCAGTTGCCTCTCTAAGCTGAATTCCAAGCTCTGCCTTCCAAGCCTCCATTCCTGTTTTTTCACTAGGATAAGGTAGTACTTCATACCTTTCAGGAGTTTATTCCCAAGGTGGTCTCAGAGTTTCACATCAATCAGGAGATTGTTGTGCCTTCCTTGTGTCCTGGCGAGGCTTCTGATCAGGAGAGAGAGAGAGAGAGATTTCCATCTGTTGGACGTGGTGCACTGCCTTAAGTTCTATGTGCAACATACTAAGCCTTATCATAATGGTGACTGTTTTTCATCCCGGTGGTCACAGAGCTGTTCGGGCCACCTCCAAGGTAGCCATTGCCTCTTGTATTAAGGCTACCATACACCAACCAAATGAGATAAGGAAGAAACCAGTTCCCTTCAAGATCCCATTTCATTTCACCAGATCTGTGGGTGCTTCCTGGGCCTACAAGAACCAGGCCTCAAATGAACAGCTGTGCAAGGTTCAACTTCATCCTTCTTTCGTACCTTCACCATACCAACTCAATGTCAGCCTCGGCTGAGGCTGGCTTTGGATGGAAGGTCCTTCAGGTGATCATGCTTGTTTAAGGATCTGTCTATTCTTTTTTCTTCTGTAGTTATTCATTGTTTTTTTTTTTGTAATTTTCTAAACCCCGTTGGCTCTTGTTTGTTGTGTTGTGTTAGTTCTGTGTCCGTCGACACTTGTTTTCAGGTTATTAATATCCTAAATAGTCCTAGGGAACTCTGGTGTCATGGGGACTTGTGAGAGGTCTCTTCTCCTTTCCCTGCCCAGGAGTCATAGCTTTGGTATATACCCATGGTACCTGTGTTTCCATATTGGACATAAGAGAAAATAGGATTTTAGTGTTTTTATCTGTTAAATCCTTTTTAGTCCATATGGAACACTGGTCTCCCATCTGGAGAAAAGTCCTTCCTGGTCGCTTTCCCAAGCAGAGTCTTAAGTACTGGGAGATTTTCTTTACTTCTTTCCTGCTTATCTTCTTTACTGTGGGTCTTTTGTCACATGGATTAAGGGAATAGGGAGGCCAAAATATTCTTTCTTTTGTGATGTGCCCTGCCCTTCTGGAGGAGAACTCCAGAGTACCTGTGTTCCATATGAACTAAAGAGAAAAGAATTTAACAGGTAAGAAAACTAAAATCCTATTTTGTGCATGAATTTAATAAAATAGGATTTTGGTGTTCTTACCTGTTAAATTACCTTACCTGTGGATTGGGACACTGATAGTAATAGGCTGCACTGGTGTGGTTTTTTTTTTCCCACTATCTGTTGTACAAGGAATAATTAAAGTTATAATGGTGTGCTTCTATCTGTCCGGTATTTGTGAGATGCATTCTTTTCCACATGGTGTGCCGATGTGGGTTTTGTTTTTTTCTGTTATATTGTTGCTTTCATGTGCAGGGTAATGAGAAGAAAGTCGTATGGGATACTAGTTAGTTTCTGACAGTGTGTGTTTCGTTTCCTTGGTAAATGTATGTTTCATAGTTGTATGGAAATTCAGTGGTTATATATTGGTGAGCCTCAGGAGTTTTAGTGCTCCCCTCATCCGGAACGGGTCGAGCATTTTTTAGGTTTGCCTGAGTCTAGTCTTAACCACTCACCCAGTTAGACACATTGAATATCACATATGGTGTCTTTAATGGAAATAGATGGTTGCACTAACTTGGTTATTTCTAAATATGCTTGCAGTGTTTTCCATTTGGGGGGGTGAGAGCTTACTTCTATAAGACATTAATGATGTACACATTACGTTTTCTGGTAATACCCAATTTTACTTGGTCTTTTGTTTATGAGTTGATATAGTAATATATTTTTATACAAATGCTACTTTGATGGGTATTTTGTACTGGTCCTGTAAGTTCTAAGAAATTAGTCTATACATTCTACAGATTACCTTATACATACATTGCAATACAAAAATCGGTATGTTAAATGGCATAATGTAGTTAACTATCACATACCCAGAACTTAGTTTTATTGATTTTATTAATTACTTATTACTAGGTTAATAGTTACCAGTGATTTTTTTTTTTTGATTGCCCATGACAAAAGATCGAGAAGCCCAGTAAGTCCCTTTACACCCACCAGAATGCAGCCAGCAGAACAGAGAATCCCTAATACTGTCAGTGTCCCAGTCCACTATGGCCACCATTCACGTCGGTCTTAAAAGCACTGTTCATTAAACACAAGTTAAAAGAAAATAAATATTGAATAACGCAAAAAAAATTAAATAAAACAAGATGAAATAAAACAACAAAATGAAAATGAATGAGCGTGCGTTCAACTGAAGTAAAATGAAAGAAAAATAATTCAAAAATAAAGTTAATCCAAGTGAATAAAAAAATAATTTAGAATTAATTAAAATTAATTATATCCCCCCTATTGTAATGGGGAAGGATAGTGGGATGGTGAGAAATGTTCAGAGTGGCTGTCCAGCCAAAGACCACAGATAATGGCAATGTGGCTGGCAAACAAACAGGGACAAACTCACAAGATCTGTTCACTGTGAATGCAGGAAAGCTTGTCGTCTTCAGGCTCCTATTTACCATACAATGTCTGCTCAGACTAGGTAAGCAGAACTGAGAGGATAGAGCTGATAAGGCAAGCCATCCTCTAACATACCCAGGTCCTTTAAGTCCATGCTCTGGTTCAAACAAACAATAGAGGCAAGAGATTGGACCTACCTAATGAGGTACTATACAGCTCCATCCTACAGACAAAAAAACAAAGAAGGCAGCTACCTAAGAGAATCTTAGCCCATGCACACTCCATGAATGTCACTTTTAAGACTGGATTAGACGGTTGGGAGTAATGTGAAGCAGAAAGGGAGTGTCTGTCTCTGAGAGCCTTTTAAGGCAAGTTCCCTGCAGGAGAATACTTTTACCCATGGTTCCTGTGTTCCACATAGGATATGAAAGAAATTAAAGGGATAGTAATACTTCATTTTAACTTTATTTTATTTTGTAGGCATTAAAAAAACATGAAGAATGATATAAGTCTTATCTCTGAAACCTTTATGGTTTAAGAGATATTCACAAACAAAGTATCCCCCCCCGTTCAACCAGATCAGAAGGGAGATGCCCAGGTAGACTGCAGAGAGGGACAATCTTCAATTAAGATAATGGAAAAAGCTGAAAAACTTGTCAAGGGGGGAAGGGCTTTCATTGTTTTCATACAAAGAAAATTGTCCCCTTCTGTTATCTGTACTGTCATACAACCAGACTCACATCTGAGAAGAGATGGCTTACACTAGGTAAAAGGGGCGGGGAGGGGAACTTTGCTTGTGAATATCTCATAAACCATAAAGGTTTGAGAGATAAGACTTATATCATTCTTCATGTTTTTTTAATGCCTACAAAATAAAATAAAGTTAAAACGAAGTATTACTATCCCTTTAATTTAGGAATGGTTATTTTTACATTGGTTCACACTGGGATACTGTAAAATGCTCACATGGAGTCTGCTTAGTAAGGAGAGTAGAGTAAGCAAGAGTAGAGTAACTGTATAAAATCAACCAAAAGATGCTCTGATGAAGTATCTCAAATGGATATAGTGCTTTACTGGTTAATCCGTGCAGCATTATAAACATACAACCCAAAGTGTTCTGGTCCCTGCCCCCCTTTCTGATTTTTTTTTTTTTGTTTTGTTTTTTTTTCTTCCCCATGCTGATACTTCTGACTGCTGTGATGATCTCTGCCTCAACAGCCAGTAGGAATGAGGCTGCCACTGATCTTGTAGGACTAGGGACAAGTAATTTGTGGTGGATCTACAGCTTAGTGCTATTATCAGAGGTGGAAATAGTGGTGATTAAATAGTAGAAGACTGAGCTTTAACATAGGTACAAATAAAAATTCCCATTGATGTACATTGGGCTTTAAAGAGCTTGAATAGTAGAGAGGTCTAAAACCCCACTTAAATCAATGTGCACCTCTATTCCCCTCTTGTAGTACAATTGGTTTGTCCCAGAATTGCCACATTTTGCATTTTTACATAAGGCACATAGGACTGTATTATATAAGCTGAAGAGGTACAATTTAGAAACAAACCAACTGCACCATAGGGGTGTAGTGAAAATTCCCATTGATTTATATGATGTTTGTAACCCCTTGAATGTAAGAAAGATCTCCACAGCACTATTTTGAAATGCATTCAAGAGTTAAAAGCCCCTTTTAAATCAATGGAAATGTTAGGAATTTGTATTTGTCCCCTGTGGCGCAGTTGATTGGCTCCATGATTGCACCTTTTTAGCTTAATGGCTATGAAACATCATGTTTTCACAGGGAAAAGAATCCAGCCCATAACCTGTAATACATCAGAATTGTACATGTTTATGTTTTTAGCAAATCTAAAAGCTGACTTTTACAATGTCTTAAGAATATTACATTGTGTAAGGAAAAAAAAATATATATATATAATTTCTATTTTTACAGACATCAACTTTCTTATGTACAATGGGCCTCTCTTCTGATTTTGTTCCTGTCTATAATGGGCCTCACAGCCCAAAATGACACTGGTCGTGACACAGTAACAGTCCAAAAAGTTCATCACATCTTTCACTCTGCCCCATCCAACAGCTGCATATATTCAGCAAAGTCTGAGGCAGCAGACAAAGAAGGCCAGAACATCATCATGAATGCCATCACTAACTCTAAGTACTTCCCTCTGGGACTTGGGCATTTTCTAATCCTACTGCAATGTGTGATATCCGCTTTGGCAAATATCTACAATGAGAAAATACTGAAGGAAGGAGACCAGATTTCTGAAAGCATCTTCATACAAAATAGCAAGCTTTACGTGTTTGGAGTTTTATTTAATGGCCTCACTTTGGTGCTTCACAAACAGAACTTTGATAAGATCAAGTCCTGTGGATTTTTTTATGGGCATAATGTATTTTCATTTGCACTTATATTTGTGACTGCCTTTGTTGGTTTATCTGTCGCATTTATATTGAAATTCAGAGACAACATGTTTCATGTCCTCACAGCACAGTTAACAACTGTAATCATCACAACTGTATCATTTTTTGTGTTTGATTTCAAGCCTTCCTTGGAATTCTTTTTGGAAGCTCCGGTCGTCCTACTTTCCATATATATTTATAATGCAAGTAGAATAGTAGAATTCAAAGGCACCTTACAACGAGAAAAACTAAAAATTGTGAATGGGGATGTATGGGAGCGCTCTAGTGGGGTAAGTGTTTTTGGTTTTTTATATATTAATGTAGATCTACTTGTCTCCTGAGTTCAGTGAAGAATAAACAAAAACTGATGAAATGTAAATTTCCATGTGAGGGATTGTGTTTTAGCAACAAAATGGTAACAGTCATAAAATATCTTCCACTTCTAAGAACAACCATTGTGGAATCAAATGTATTACTTGGCTTTAAGTAAAATTAAATTATAGCTTTCAGTCCAGCATAATAATAATAAAAACAGTGTCAGGGATTTCAAAAATAAGAGGATAAATATGTCATCATCTCTGGTTAAAGGGATAGTAATGTTTCATAAAAGCAGCTCTAATTAATCACCATAGTATTTGGACTTTGGATAGTGTTATATCAATGCTGTCAGAGTTGTAGTTCAAGAGTAATTCAATAACAAAGTATCCCCCTCCTGCCCCTTTTACTGATGTAACACTGCTCAGCCAGATGAGAAGGGAGGTGCCCAGGTAGATTGCAGAGAGGGACAATCTTCAATTAAGATAAGGGAAAAACTTGTCAAGGGGGGCAGGGCTTTCATTGTTCTCATAGGAAGAAGATTGTCCCCTGCTGTTATCTGTCTGGTCTGTGGACTGCATTCCACATCTGAGAAGAGATATTCACAAGCAAAGTTTCCCTTCCCCGCCCCTTTTACCTACTGTAAGCCATCTCTTCTCAGATGTGGAATGCAGTCCATAGACCAGACAGATAACAGAAGGGGACACTCTTATTCCTATGAAAACAATGAAATCCCTGCCCCCCTTGACAAACTTTTCAGGTTTTTCCCTTATCTTAATTGAAGATTGTCCCTCTCTGCAGTCTACCTGGGCACCTCCCTTCTGCTCTGGATGAGCAGTGTTACATCAGTGAAAGGGGAGGGAGGGGGATACTTTGTCATTGAATTACTCTTGAATTACAACTCTGACTGAATTGAAATAACACTCTCCAAAGTAAAGATACTATGATGATTAATTAGAGCTGCTTTTATTATGAAACATTACTATCCCTTTAAAAACTGCCTGTGTGTTATGTTAACTTAAGGGCCACCAAGTGTACAGTTCAGAAGATATTCACGCTTCTTTCATATGCTAATGTATGGTTACATTAGCATATGTGGTTACATATGCTAATTCAGCTAATCAATGATTTGTCATATGCAAATTAAGGATTTTCAGTGACATATCTTATGCTAATGACACTGTACATTACCAGGAAATTTTAGTTTCACTTTGCCCAGAAATAAGTGTATCTGCTGGACTTTTGGTTAACATGACACATAGGCAGTTTTTAATGCAGCTTTCGAATATACAAACTTGAATTAAAGTGAAAGTTCCACTTTAAATATATACATTTAATGAGCCTAAAATCTTTGTAGGTAACAGGCCCTTTTTAACTCCAAGTTTATATTTTGTTTGTCTCGATAGGATGGCCAGGAGCTAGAAAAACTGACCAGAGCGAATGAAGACTCTGAGACTGATGAAGAACTCTTCTAGCAAACAGACATCACTTGCTGCTACCTAATTTAAATAGAGACTTCAACACCTACAAGCACATCGGGGAAATGTGTACAACCTTAAACATTCTTATGTAAACAGTTTATTTACATGATGGTTTGCACAAAGTATTTTGTAAGATGCTTCATACGGAGCCTTACCCTTTCGGCTGTACGAGGCCATACTTGGTGCCATTTGCATAGAGAAAGTGGGGCAATTCTGAAGTAACCCAATTGCATCATAGGTGACAAATAAAAAGATCAGAAGTTTAAATGCTTTACACCCCCTTGAATGTTAGAGAGGTCTTGCAGTGCAGTGAATACATTGCTAGCACTTGATTGGTTTAATGCCCCCATTTAAATTACTGGAAGCGTTCTATTTCAAATGGGGTGCAGTTAGTTTGCTGCAGAATTGTTCCTCTTTAGCTTCATGGAAAAGGACCCTTAGGGACTTATGCATTAAGAAATGGGAGCAATTCTGGAGTGAGAACATAAATATTCCCAAAAGAGAAACAATGCTTTGGTGACATGTCTGTCATTCAAAGGGTTAAACATTCAATTTAAATAAGTAGGACTTTTTATTTGTTCCCTGTTGTGCAGCTGGTTTGCTTCAGTACTGCACCACTTTCCTGGTGCATATATGACATGCTGATACTGCCTTCCCTCCTTAGGATTGCCATGTTGATGAGTAACCTGGGGGAGATGCACTAAAGTGTGATAAAGAGGTGATAAAGTGGAGATCAGTTCTCTAGTGATATCACTTCTCCACCTTTGGAAATCTTAGTGCATAGTCTCTATAGAATAACATAGGAATTGGAGATGTGATATAACTGGAGAAGACCTCCCCACTTTATCATGCCTTAGTGCACAACCCTCCTGGTGTAGCTATAAGCCTTTTTTGGGAAGGCAGCTTGCAAGAAAAGCTAAAATCACCTTAAAATTATGATGAACAAAATGTGTATGTATGTGTAATATATAAAATGTGTGTGTGGTAATGTGTGGTAACCATTTCCCTTTAAGCCACCCTTGTGCAACCCGAGGCCCTCCAGTTGCTGAGCAGTACAACTGTTATCATCTCTGGTCAATCATTGGAGGACCTCTTGTTGCCCAACTCCACTTTAAGTTTCCTTGGGTGGTGCCTTTAAGGAGCACGGTTCCTATGAAAATGTCATTAGACAATAAAGTTTTGAAGGAGTGCCTTAATTCTTAAACATTTTGTACTGTTTCTAAAATAAAAGAAATATTTAATTACAGTATGTTTGATTGTAGCATGAGGATGGGGTAGAGCATTTTTCCAAAAAAGTACAGACTTGTAAGGTTAAAATAGATACATACCTGTAGGAAACAGTGGCTCTAAATGTGTATAACCCTTTGAGTGCCAGAGGGGTATGGAATGCATTGCTCTGCAATGCATTCCGTATCCCTCTGGTACTCAAAGGGTTAACAGGAGGACTTGGGTAGGAGTCATTAGTACTGCATCTAGCTATCTACTTATACGTGTGGGGGAGGGGTGGGGGGTTATTGTACTTGTCATTTTTACCAAGCTCTAATTTAGTTTATACGTCCCTCAATAGTCATGGCGTAAGCAACCTTTTATTTCCATCATTGTATGAGGACTGTAACTCCTAGTGCCTGATTGGGGATGATGGGAGTTGTAGTCTCCAACAGTTGGCCTCTATGGATTCTGCCCTTGTTTCCCTTGGATGTCATGTCCATTGAGGCACACATGACAGTTACTATCAAGACCACAGGGCACAAACTCCACCCACTGTACATAATATTCTTAACCATTCAATGGCCAAAGTGGTGTGCATCACAGTGCTTCAAAATTGTTTCACAACTATCTGGTCATCAAAGGTTTAAAGGGATAGTAATGTCTGTTATAAAATTAGTTTGCCGAGTCTTCTTTATAGTAAATGTAACACATTGCACTATGTTTATCTACTTACTTTTGTGTAGTTCAAAAGATATTAGCTGGAGAAAGTTCCCCCACCCTCCCCTTCTGGCCACCTCCCACTGAATCTGAAATCTGTTTGTGGGACAGGATAGATGCAGCGAGGGACAAACTTCAGTGAGTAAGTATAATGAAAACCCTGCCCCCTTGACGAAAGAGGGCAGGATTTTCCTTTGCTTACTGAAGTTTGTCCCTCACTGCATCTGTCCGAACCAGACAGAGATGCAACGTGACGTGGCCAGAAGGGCCGGGCGGGGGATCTTTCTACATTTAATATCTTTTGAACTACAGACAAGTAAGTAGCTAAACCTAGCGCAATCTGTTAATCCTATATAATAATTCGCTAGGATGTTCGTCAGAAGCTGTTATGCACAGTAGAGACTGCCCGCGCTGCAGTCATGTGTAGTACAGACTGCCTGAATGCGCTGCGGTGGATATGGCGTGGGATGCTTCGAATTCGGACCAGAGTCCTCTCTGCGCACCTTCCTGGGACCGCTTGGTGAGCAGAGAGGCTCCGGGCCCCAGCTGAGGCTGCTGGGTGGCACTGTGGCCCGTGTACACGGGCTTTTAACTCCTTAACGATCGGTGCGGAGCGGTCAGTTAAGGACCACGGAACTTTTTTTTTTTTGCTCATTCCGCTTCCGGACTCCCCGAACGGCGTGCAGCCGTGGGGGGAGCCCAGAATTCCATGACTGTCATAGAACGTCATGGGTCGTTCAGTCGGATCGACCCTTGATGTACTATGACCGTTAAGGGGTTAAACTAGTTTACTATAAAGAAGACTCTGCAAACTACTTTATAACAAACATTACTTTCCCTTTAAGCAGGCTCATGCACTCAGCCAGCAGATGTTATGTCTGCCTCCATGGACATGACATCCAGGACTGACTGAACATTCATAGGACGTTTAGGAATTTCTGATCATAATAAGTGCCAGAGGGATACTTAAAGGGATAGTAACACTTCGTTTTAACTTTATTTTATTTTGTAGGCATTAAAAAAACATGAAGAATGATATAAGTCTTATCTCTCAAACCTTTATGGTTTATGAGATATTCACAAGCAAAGTTCCCCTCCCCGCCCCTTTTACCTAGTGTAAGCCATCTCTTCTCAGATGTGAGTCTGGTTGGATGACAGTACAGATAACAGAAGGGGACAATTTTCTTTGTATGAAAACAATGAAAGCCCTTCCCCCCTTGACAAGTTTTTCAGCTTTTTCCATTATCTTAATTGAAGATTGTCCCTCTCTGCAGTCTACCTGGGCATCTCCCTTCTGATCTGGTTGAACGGGGGGGGGGATACTTTGTTTGTGAATATCTCTTAAACCATAAAGGTTTCAGAGATAAGACTTATATCATTCTTCATGTTTTTTTAATGCCTACAAAATAAAATAAAGTTAAAATGAAGTATTACTATCCCTTTAATGCATTGCAAAGTAATGGGTTTTTGTTTACCTCTCTGGCACTCAGAGTTTAACCCCTTAGGGACCCTTGACGTACCAGGACCGTCAAGGGTAAATTTGCTTGAAAGACCCTTGACGGTCCTGGTACGTCACGTACTTTTTACTTACAGCGCTCTACCGGGAGCGCTGTAAGTAAAAATAGGGCATGAAATAGACCGCTCCAAGATCGGAGCGATCTGTTTCAAGCCCCATAGTGACGCGCCGATACACGTGACAGGTCACGTGTACCGGCGCCTCAAAGTGCCCCTATGCGGTCATTATGGGATGGAAATGTCCCATAACGTCCGGTCCTTAAGGGGTTAATGGGTGCTAGTTCTACTTTCATATTCCTTATAGCTTGTGGGCTGTATATTGACAGAAGAGTAGGAATTCTAAGACAAACCAATAGGGGAGAACAAAAGATCCCTATTGATTTAAATTGGAATTTTAACACCTTAAATGCTAGAGAGGTCTCCCACCCAGTGTGATGGGGATAAAATCTCCTTTAACCACTTAAGTGCCAGTGGCTTGGGGATTTTTTTTTTTTTATAAACTTTAAGCCAGACACATTTTCAGCATTTTTGTTGTCCATCTATTTGGTATGATTCCCACTGATAAGTTTCCAATTATATATGGAAAACTATATATTGTTTATGGTGTCATAGATTTAAAAAAAAAAAAAAAAACCTTTTCTCTGTCGCCCAATATAGGTTACTGGTAACTTTGGGTAGGCGATTCGCCCCTTTAAGTAGGCAGGAACAATTTTAGAAATGAATGCTCTGTGGAGCCTATCGCCTATCCTTAGCTGCATCTAGCTTCTTCCTTTCCATAAAGATTTGTTCCTTGATGAAGATACAGGCAAGAGAACAGTTCTGCTATAGTTTTAGCTTATTTTTTGTTTTCTGTTAGATATGGAATACCACCATTAGGCGGATTACCATTACTGACAATTCCCTAGTGGATAGCTTAGTTTCCAGGTGCTATGGTGGACCTTAAGCCGTGGGGGGGGATATCTTGTACTCCAAGTTATTTCCTCAGGAGTTGCCCACTGATGCTTCTTTACAAATTGTAATCTGAAGTCAGAAGACCTGCTGAAAAGGTGAGCAACCCTTTGAGTGCTGAGGTCCACTTGTCCCACATTTCCTCTCCGCACAGAGGTCTCCTTTGGAGTTCCTATTACATACTCCTGCACTCATTCGGTTTGTCTGTATCTCTGCTGGGGGTTTGGAGCAAGTTTCTGTGGTAAATTTAACCATTTGTCTACAGATTTGGCATCTTTGGGGGGTTTCACAATTTTCCCTTTTAAGGTATAGTGTTTATTTAAATGTTAACATGTTTTGTAGTGTTTTTACAACTTTTTTTTACCTCAGTGTAAAATTTTGTAAAATTGAGTTCCACGTTTTACAGCATAGATACCATACTCCATTCACCTCTATGGGACTTTACAGTATGGGACATATCTCTGCAACCTCTCAACATAGCAACTTCAAAGTCGGCGCATTTTGTTTATCTGCCCTTGCTCTATCGTCCAGTCAACGTTCTGTGTGTTTAGGGGGCTCAGGGGACTTCGGGCTCTGTTGGGGTACTTTTTTTTTAGGGAAAACTACATTTCCCATGAGCACTTGCTTCACAAGCTCATTTCTGATTGGCTCTTGTCGCGGCAGAATTTTCTGCTTTCTCTTCACGAGTATCCTATGCAGGGCTTGGACCCTCCTTCTTTCCTCAGCATATTAACCCTTTGCCTTCCAGATCAGTGCAAATTTGCTATTTCTGGGGTGAAATGTTAATATTACATACTCTATTTATGTTGATTTATACTTGTAATGTTGTGACACAGTTAGAATGTCAACACTGTTAGAACTTGGGACTAGACTTATGACGAAGGATACTGGGGTGTCTGTGACCCCCATTGCGCTTTGCTCCTTATGTCAATCAGGGTTACCTAGAGAATGCTTGGGTCGTTTATGCCCAGCATGCGCTGCTGCCCCTGCGTCTCTTCCGGGGACCTCCAGCCATGCACTAGAGCCAATGAGGATGCAAGAGTTTAAGGCTACTACCAGAGACTTGCGGTCTACCTTACAACTCCTTCCATCCCAATTGCAGGGGGTCTTCCAGTCTTGGCAGCCCCCTACTTCTGTCAGGTCTTCCCTGCCAAAATCGCAGGGAGTACCTGAAGTATCAGATTCCTCTGTGGAGGAATTGTTGGTGGATTCTGATGAAGGGGAATGTTCTGCAGTGGTCTCTTCACAATTCTGTGGGGACCCCTTTGAGGCTGATCCTGATCCCTCAGCTAAGGGCCTGATCAGGGCTGTGTCAAATATCCTAAACATTCCCTTGGTTCAGGAGGTCCCCACTGATCCCTCTGACGTGTTTCTTGAGCCTAAGTAGCTGTCTACCTGTTTTCCACCCAACCCCACTCTTGACCTTCTGGTGTCTGATGAGTGGGAGTCTCCTGACAAAAACCCTTCTGTATCTAAGAAGTATTCTAAGCTGTATCCCTTCTCTGAAGCAGCATTAGCTCAGTGGGCTCATCCACCCAAGTGAACTCCCCTGTTTCTAGACTCTCTAAGTTCACTGCTTTGCCTGCGGCAGACATATCTGTCCTTAAAGACAGGACTGACGAGACTCTTAAGACTTCCCTGAAGGCATTTTTGCTATGGCTGGTACTTTCTTTCTCTCAGCGTTCTTGCAGCTTGGGTGAACCGGCCCCTTGCGGTTCGTACTGAACAGCTGACTGTAGCTGTCTGTTAGGGAGCTCCTGCTGCTCATATGTTGCGGTTCCTTGCAAACAGCTCTAAGGCTCAGTATTATGTTTCTACTGCTATATTTGATGCCATCCATTTGGTGTCCAGAGTCTCTACCATGTCTGTGGTAGCCAGACGGGCTCTTGGCTCAAGATCTGGTCTGCAGACACTAATTCTAAGAAAGCCTTACTTTCATTACCCCCTTTAGGGTACCTCTCTGTTTGGGTCAGAGCTTAAGGACCTCATTAACGAGGCCACTGGGGGCAAGAGTACCCTCCTGCCCTTAGTCCCTAGGAAGAAGCCTCCAACAAAGTGGAATCAGCTTTTTTTGTCCCTTTTGGGCTAAGGTGCACCCAGGCTCCGCGTTCCTCATCCAAGCCAAAACAGCAATGGAGGGCTAAGTCCTCCACCAAGCCCAGACGCCGTGGTGGATTTGTGGGTTTGGCAGGTGGAGTCAGATAGGTACAGGATCCTTTTTACACCTCTCCCTTCTTTCAGGTTCCTTCCTTCTCACATTCCTCAGGGTGTAGAGAAACACCGTCTTTTCAACTGCGTCATCCAGACCCTTTTGGACAAGGAGGTACTGGAACCAGTCCCCTTTGCAGGACATGGGTTTGGGTTTTTACTCAAACTTGTTTGTGGTTTCCACGAAGGACAGTGTCTGTCGTCCAATTCTGGACCTCAAAGATCTCAATTCCTCTGTGGTCTTGACTCACAATCACCAGGAGTCCCTAAGGACAGTGTTAGCAGCCAGCGTACCTGCATTCGCGATTCATCCATTTTCTTGCGACCAAGGGCATTTTCAGTTTTCTACTCCCTTTGGTCTGACTACCTCCCCAGGTCTCATTTGCGTCCTGGGAGCCTTAGTGTCTGTCCTTCATTGGAACGGCATCAGAGTCACTCCATACACAGATGACTTGCTTCTGAAGGGCCCCTCTCCGGAACTCCTTCATACACAGGTCAAGGACTGCATTCATGCACTAAGCCATCACGGATGGATCCTCAACATGGGCAAGTCGGGCCATGTACCTTCTCAGAGACTAGTCTTCCTGGGTATCCTCTTCTACACAAACTGGGCATGGTGTTTCTCACAGACAAAGTGTCTGTTCTGGCTCACGATACAGTTCCAGCCAAGAAGTTGACCTCTCTAGCGGGGAAGTTCATCTCCACCGTAGAAGCGGTACCGTTTACCAGGGAGCTCCAGAGGTTTGTAATCTAGGTGTGCAGAGGACAGCTGGATCTACTGAAGATGTCGGGGTGTCTTCTCCTTCATGTGGAACTGAGTCTGTCATGGTGGCTCAACCTCTCCAATCTGCTGAAGGGCCAACCCTTCCTGGTGTCCTTTTGGACGACTGTGACAACGGATACCAACCTCTCTGGCTGGGGAACAATCTTGATTAGTGGTCAAGGCTATTTTGTCTTGGGCAGAAAAACATGTTCCTGCCATATCCACAGTTAATATTCCCGGCCTAGACAATGTTCTAGCGGACTTCCTAAGTCGACACATAGTGGACAGCGGAGAGTGGGAACTGCATCAAGAGGTGTTCATCCTCATTGTTCAGAGATGGGGACTTCCTTCCATCGACCTGATGGTGACGAGACACAACCGGGAGGTCTCGATGTTCTGCTTCCGCTGGAGGAATCCTCTAGCTCTAGCAGTGCATGCCACATTGATACCATGGCACATTCCTCTGATGAACATATTTCATCCCACTCCCATGTTGCACAGGGTACTGCGGAAACTGCGGCTGGAGAGCTGTCCAGTCTTTCTGATTGCTCTGTACTGGCCTCGGCAGGCTTGGTTTCCGGAGCTTCTGGATCTCTTAGCGGGGAAGCCGAAAGGGATCCGACCACTGTCCGGATATTCTTCTACAGGGATACCTGTAGAAGGAGGATGTCCATCGTCTGGGTTTGACGGCATGGAAAATGAATCCTCAATACTGAAGAATAAGGGTTTCTCTTCTGGTGTGGTGGCTACTATGCTTAGTGCCTGCAAGCCTGTTTCCTCTAAGGCCTACCATCAAGTCTGGTCCACCTTTCTCTCTTGTTGTCGTGATAAGGATCTTTTCCAGGAATTTGATCTTACAAGGGTCCCATCCTTTCTGCAGGATGGAGTGGATAAGGGCCTCAGCTTGAGTTCCCTTAAGGTTCAGACTTCTGCTCTCTGTCTTCTTTCAGAGACACATCGCTATTCTTCCTGATGTCAAGGTTTTCTTCCAGGGCTTTGCTCATACTCGCCCTGTATTTAAGAATCCTGCTCCTCCGTGGCATCTTAACTTGGTTTTGGGCATCCTTCAGCGCCCTCTATTTGAGTCCTTGGCTACTATTCTGATATGCCTGCTGACTTGGAAAATGGCCTTTCTCCTGGCGATCGTATCTGTTTGCTGGGTTGCGGAGTTGCATTCCCTATCTTGTAAACCACCCTTTTTGGTGTTTTGCAAAGACAAGGCGGTGCTTCGCACTTCTCAGGAGTTTCTCCCGAAGGTGGTCTCTGCATTCCACATTAATCAGGAGATTGTGGTGCCTTCTACCTGCCCTGACCCTACATCTGACAAGGAAAGGGATCTTCACTTGTTAGATGTGGTGCGCTGCCTTAAGTTCTATATGCACCACACTGAGTCTATTCATCTGTCTGGCGCTCTTTTTGTTATTCCTGAGGGTCCCAGGGCAGGAAGACCGGCATCCAAAGTGATCATTGCTTCTTGGATTAAGTCTACCATTCGTATTGCTTACAAACTGAGGAAGAAGCCTGTCCCCTTTCGGGTCACGGCTCATTCCACTGGGGTATCTTGGGCTTACAAGAATAAGGCCTCAGCCAATCCATTGTGCAAGGCTGCCATTTGGTCATCTGTGCACACTTCTCTATACGCTACCGTGTTGATGTGCTGACATCGGCTGATGCTAGCTTTGGGAGGAAGATCCTGGAGGCAGCTTTGCCTGTCTAGGATCTCCTTTGTCTCTACAGTACTCCTTCACTTTTGAGCCCAGTTGGCTCTAGTTCTGTGTGCTGTGTAACAGTTCCTGGGGTGTTTGTACCCCTCTTTTTGTGTCCGTTGACACTTTGTTTTTATTGTTGGGCTATCTATGATCTGATGGTTCCTATATGCTCTGGTGACTTTGGGGGCCCTGTCTCTGGTCCTTGCCTTACTTCCCACCTCTGGGAAACTCAATGTTTGGACATCCCAAAGTTAACAGTAACCTATATTGGACGAGAGAGAAAATAGGATTTTAGTCTTACCTGTTAAATCCTTTTCTCTTAGTCCATACAGGTTACTGGTCTCCCACCCTGGAGCATGCTTGGCTCTCCTGTGACTGAACGTGGGAGTCCTTTCGGGTTCATGCTCACAGGAGTCATCTTTTCCCTTCTTACTACCTAGTCACTAGTTAGTGTCTCAAATCTTTCTGTAGAGGAAGTGGCTAGATGCAGCTAAGGATAGGAGGTGGGCTCCTCCCAGCATTCACTTCTAGAATTGTACCTCCCTACTTAAAGGGGTGGATCGCTTACCCTATATGGACTAAGAGAAAAGGATTTAACAGGTAAGACTAAAATCCTCTTATTTTGCCTCTCTAATAATAGCAAAAACACGTTGATAGTAATAATTTTTTTCATTATTTTTAAATGCCTTGAACCCCCAGAGTACAAAAATACCAAATATGTTTAGTTTTATTTACATGCATGTCCTGCACAGACACCCAACTGTCAGGAGAGCAAAATGGTATTTTGAAATTTATGAACTAAAATGCACAATCCATTAGTACATGGTAAAACTACTCTTCAACAGCTAAGTATATAAAACCATATATGTTCTGAAATTACATATCCTGCTGCATCAGATAAGGGGCCACTTGTCTTTCTACCCCAAGCTTGGTGTGCACAAATGGTTTCAGAAGGTGGCTCTAAAGGAAACAATATTTGTTTTACATTTCTACCAGTTCAAATGTACCGAATTTTTGAAAACTCTGGAATTTCCTACCTTATTCATTAGATACCGCTCTTATGAGAAAAATGGCACCCCTTTCGTATGAGTTGACATACTGTAGGGGGTTGCAGAATTATTAGTTCTCCCCTATAGTGCAATTTGTTATGTCCCATAATTCCTCAATTTTCCTTTTGAACATACACCCCCTACTAGAACATTACTTATGTTTTTACACAGACTAAAAAAAAATTAACATTTATGCATTGGCTACCTGTCTGGCTCTCAAATGGTTAAAGTGAAGTCTTGCTGTGTGTATGTATTCAAGATGAGGTGCCAAACAAATGTAAATAAATAAATTGAATAGACTAACAATGTGGAATTATTACATTTGTGGACTCTGGTTTGTTTTTAAGTCTTTGGTTTTACCTCTGTTTATTTGACATACTCCATGAGGCTGATGTGCTAAGAACTGATGCAATTATGAAGCAAACCAACTGTACAACAGGTGAAAAATATACATTTCCAAAACAAAATTTGATCTAAATGTTCCTCTTAACTCTTTGAAAGCTGGACAGGTCTTTGCAATGTATGTAAGATCTCTCTAACAGTCATGTAGTTAAACCTCCACTTAAATCAATAATAATTTGTATTTGTCCTATGGTCTAGTTGGTTGGCTCCAGAGCTGTCATCCGTTTTTTAATGCATTGGCTTCCATGTACACTTTTTCTGGAATTGCTAAATTTATACTGTTTATAACAGATCTGTATGATTTCCATGTTGCCCACCCCCTGAAAAAATACCTTATTTGCTATAAGTATGGTAATGTTGTCCCTGGCATCTTCTCGCATGAATTCAGGCACTCATTTGCCCCAGAGAGCCCTCTACAGCTTCTGTGATGGTCACGATTCCAGCTTTTTTCCATACCTCCAAATTGGCTGCAAAGAATCTTTGTACATGTAGTGCATCCAGATTCATGGACAAAGCAGAGGATTTTATACTACCAGAAGGAGGACTTGGAGCAGTGGCTTCAAATCTTTTTTTTTTTTTTTTTTTTTTTTTTTTTTCTTTCTTTTGTCCAAGACATCTGTAATAGTCTGGAATTTTCATCGCACCCCTAACTTCCTATACATTGTTTGTCCAGGACATATTAAGAGAGAAAAAAAGCATAAATGTTTATTAGATCTTGCAATCAAAATGACAAAAAAATTTGTTCGAAGTTCAGCACTAACATTTTTGTCAAAGCCTTCATAAAAAAAAAGTGGCACTGGGGGACGTGGCTGGCCGTTGAAGATGGCCGCTTGAACAGGGAGCTCCGCTGACTTACCTAATTTGCACTGCAATCTGCTCCTACCCTGCCACTGTGGTCCGCAACAAACGTAATGCTGCTGTACCTCTACCCCTGGTGATATGAGGAAGTCTTCCTCGGGCTCACTGAAGGACTTTTTTCACTCACAGGGGTCTGTTGACTCCCAAATGGGAGAAAGTCTGAGGGCGGGATCGCCATCTTGCTCCCACTCCTCCGGCGACGATGGACTTGAAACTGGGCGAGACGCAGCACCCTTACCAGGCACTTCTAACTTAGACTCGACTCAACATATCTTTTCCACTAGTAATTCAACAAATTACTAGTGGAACTGAAACACACTGTTCAGGATGAAGTTTCCAAGCTGTGCACTGATCTTAAGGGCCTTGAGAGACGGGTGACGGAACAAGAGGAACTGTCTTCCCAACAAGCACGCACCCTTACCCAACTTACCCAAACCTCTTCATAGCACTCCATGTTCATGGCGGATTACAGTCGGAGGTTGGAAGATCTATACAACCGCGGTCGACACCATAACATTCGTGTGAGCGGGTACCGGAGGCTGATTCATGGGCTGATGAGGATGTCGCACAGCTCTTAACCACCATCTTCAACGCTATGCTTGGTTGCCCTGCGGCTTCCGCAATCATCCTAGATAGGGCGCATAGGGCCCTCCGCCCCCAGGGCCTGGCTGGAAGCCCTCCGAAGGACATCATATGTTGCCTGGCGGATTACAGACTGAAAGAAGATATCATGAAGAAGGCACAAGAGCTTGGGTCTTGGACCCATGATGACCACATTATTACCTTCTTTCAGGATCTCTCGGATCTGACATTGCAAGCCCGTCTATACTATTGGAATCATCCTTTTGTTCTAACGGTTCATCTACGGGATTCCAACCATACCCTAGGCTTCTACCATGAATTACCTGGCTTTCTGGAAGAGGCTGGTTTCCCTGATCTTCAGATCCGGGATTGGAGTCTTCCTGAACCCCGGGTTCCACTGCGGGCCCGTACTCTCCGTACTGCCCAGAGGCCTGACCCTCTCCGGGACTCACAGGGTGCTGTGGACCAATGCTATCGCAGAGATGTGGAGATTGAGGAGTGACCGTGCTGAGCTGCTTTGCCCCTAGAATTTTCACACCTTACCTTTAACCTGTATCCTGTCTAACTGACCAACGGACTGTTGGGCTGCTTCCAGCAGTGGCTTTCTGTTCTAGATTTGTTGAATGCCACCTGATGGGACTGACCCTCCTTCCCATATCCCACCATTAAGACCCTTGTGAGACTTTTGCTATTTTGCGCTTAGCTTATCCCTGCATTACTGATTCTGCAAACTATAGGATCATTGGTCTTATGTTGCCCATTGCTCACCTGGGCACTGTGCTTCTATTGCTTTTGATACCTGCCCCTTGCCCTCTCACTCCAAGTTCTTTGCTCACTGCCTTGCTGACTCCCTGTCGCCCCGCTTCCCATTTGACTTCATGCCCCCTTAATACTCTCCCTGCACTGCCTCATAGCCTTGCGCTATTAGGACTCTAGCTCTAGTTGGTTCGTGTACAGATACAATAAAATGAACTTTATTAATAAAGAATTAAAAGAAAGAATATATCTCTGCAACCTTCACTAGACCAGGTAGGAACAATGCAACAGCACTTCCCCAACCCTTCGACAGGCTTGAAGACAGAGAAATATTATACCCCAGAACGTTGGAGTATCTACCAGGAGCTACAGCACCTCTTCCACCTTCATGAGGCCCGGTATAGGACAGTGTAATGACCCTTCCACAACACTTCACTAGACAGGTGGAAGAGAGGTGAACCGAACATAACTCCAGAACTCTGGAGCAACCAAGGAGCGAGAGCACTTTTTTTCCACCCTTGCGAGGCCCGGTATAGGACAGTGTAACGACACTTCCTCAATACTTCACTAGACAGGGGGAAGAGAAGTGAACAGAATATACTCCAGAACTCTGGAGCAATCAAGGAGCGAGAGCACCTTCTCCTACCTTCACGAGGCATAGTCTGGGAACAGTGTAACAACTCTTTCCCAACCATTCATTAGACAGGAGGATGACTACCAGACTATACACCAGAACGCTGGAGCAGCACCAGCAGCGAGAGCACAGCCTCCACCTTCACAAGGCCAGGTAAAGGGACAGTGTAACAACACTTCCCAAAACCCTTCACTAGACAGATGGAAGTAGGGCACACCGACTACACTCCAGATCGCTGGAGGACCACAAAGAGCAAGAACACCTCTCCAGCAGGAGATGACTAGGCTACGGATCGTCCCTAGATACTAGGGTCCCTGACAGGCAATGGTGACCTCCCCTAGACGGCTAGGGGTAACCAACAGACAAAGGTGACAGACCCTAGGGGATATAACTGGCTACCCAGGATAGGCCGCAGGTGGACAACAGACTAGGCAACAAGCACACATACTGCCAGGAAGCAGTAGTGCGGTAGCGGCAGGCTAGTAAACTAAGGGAGGAAGGCAGCCAGGCCTGGGTAGGCGTAGGTGCTAAATCAACCTGAGTCGGGAGTGCAGCAGAGCAAGTGTCAACCAAAGCCAGAAGGTATTGTAGAGAGCCAGGGGTCTCAGCCGGATAGGGTAGTCAGATGAAGCCAGAGGTCTCAGCTGGAACGGAAGTCAGACGAAGCCAGGAGTTATACACAAGAATCAATAAATGGAATACAGAAGCACAACGCTCAGGTACACCATGAAAGGGCAAAGGTGTATAGTAGGTCTGAGGCCTATAAGGCCTAGCATATGGGCAGAGACCACTAATCACCCTCTAGTGGCCTATAAAAATAGCGCATAGTAAACCTTATCAGACATACACATTCCCCCCTGGGATCCACAGCATGTTCATGGTTTGTTTGTGTTTCTTGCACTGTTATTGTATGTACTGCATCGTTCGTGCCCAGACGGTGACCTGAACTATGAACTTTTCTCGGGGTTCGGCCTGCAATGCGGGTGTATCCCCTGGAGTCTACATGATTCCTTTGCACTTATGAGTTGCTTCTGCTAAGCGTCTGGGCTTGACTTGGGTTATGACACTTATTTGACTCTGAGCAGCCGGGTTCGCCCGGCTCTGCTGCGGGGTGCAGTGTGTGGTGGACGTGCAGTGTTCCCCTGGTGGACTTTTTTTTGGTTCACAGCCAGGAGTGGCACTTTTAGTAATTCATGTCTATCCTGTTTCTAGGGGAGGGTACATTTTGCTCCTCTATGTCCTGTGGTGATGGTGGTATAGGGAGGGGGCTGCTCGCAAGCTGGGACTGGGGGTAGGGCAGTCCCGTGGGAGACTATATTCTACCTCCCCCCCTGGGGATGGCCCTTCATTTGGGTGGTGTTTACTTGCCATCCTGGTTTCAACTGAGATCTTTCTTTGGACCCTCCTCCCCAGTGATGAGCTATATAAGATGTCTCTCATCTGCCCCTCGTGCCCCCACTGGGAGTGTGGGTATGTGGGTCTCTGGGTGGGGGATACGTTTAACCTCCTTTGTTGGGATGGGGGGTTCCCTGTACTAGTTGGTTGTATTGTTTAAATATGTTGATTAGACCTTCTCTTGGGCTCCAGCTGCATGGCCTCTGTGTTATTAGTGGAGGTCGACCAGTTGTTGCTTACGTTCTGGACCCCTTCGTGGTACAGGGTTCTATGTTGTTGCTCCTTATGATCTTTTTGATTGCATTGTTATAAATATTTAAATGTTGCACTATTGTGTTGGAATGGTAGCGGAACTCGCCTCTTTGGTGTTGTTTCCTGCTCCTTTGTCAAGGATACGGTTGCTGATCGTACCTACACCTTTGCTTCTATTTACCTCCCTGATGTATGCCAGCATACTTGCTTTGTTGCTATTATGGCTTCTTTGCGGCGGTTCCAGGAAGGATTTACGATCTTGGGGGGTGATTTTAACATTGCATTAGATCTTCTCCTTGACACGTTGACACCCAACCCACTCAGTGTTCCTGGCGGCTTAATGACTCCTTACTTTTAGATCCAGCCGCTATGTCTTCTACTAAATTACTCCTAGCAGAATATTCCACTAATAATTCCACCCTTGACGTTCCGGCGCCTACGGTCTGGGAGGCGCATAAGTGTGTGGTGCGGGGTCACTTCATTAAACTTGGTTTTTCTGTGAAGAAAATGCGTATGATGCGGCTTAGTGAGCTTTGTTCCCAAATTGCTCTTCTGGAGCGTTCCCACAAAGTTACATTGTGTGGTGAGGCTCTTCAGAGTCTTTTAGTCCACATGTCCCAGGCTTCCCCTCCGCACAGGGGTCTCATTTGGAGTTCCTATTACATACTCATGCACTCATTGGGTTTATCTGTATGTCTGTGAGCTGTCTGAAGCAAGTATGTGTGGTAACTTAACCCTCTTGCTGCTGGTTAGCACCTTTTAGGGGGTTTTTAGGCACTTTCCCTACTGGGACCAGTGTTTATTGGGTCTACTGTTTTATTCTAGTGGGTTTTTGAGTGGTTTTATGTTTGATATTCACCTCATTAACTTTATGTTCCGCACCTTTAAGGAGTGCGTTTACCGCATAGACGCCATTGCTCCATTCACTTCTATGGGACTTTACAGTTTGGGACATATATCTGCAACCGCTCCACGTAGCGAGGTCAGAGATGGCTCATTTTGTGGGTTTGCCCTTGCTCTGTCATCTGGTCAACTTTTGGGCATGTTGGGGGCTTTAGGCAGCTTCGGGCACTGTTGGGGTACTCCATTAGCAAAACTATGTTTCCCATGAGCACTCACTTTGCGCACTCATTTCTGATTGGCTCCTGTCACGGCAGCCATTTTGTGTATTCGCAGATCGAGTATCCTATGCAGGGCTTGGACTCTCCTTCTCTTCTCTGCAGTTTAACCCTTCACCTACCAGATAAGTCTTATTTAGCATTTCTGGGGTGCATTTATTTATCATACAAACTTTTGTGGGTGTTTTGAAACTTTGACCATTTGATTCTGTGAGAATGTCTACTCGTTAGACCTTGGGGCTAAACCTAAGACAAAGGACACTGGGGTGTCTGTGTCCCCCATTGCGCATTGCTCCTCATGTCACTCAGGGTTACCTATAGAATTCTCAGGTCATGTTTGCCCAGTATGCGCTGCTGCCCCTGAATCCCCTGCAGGGGCCTCCAGCCATGTACTAGAGCCAGTATGGATGCAAGAGTTTAAGGCTACTACCAGGGACCTCTGGTCCACCTTACAACTTCTTCCATCCACTTTACAGGGGGTCTTGCACTCGCGGCAGGCCCCCTCCCCTATCAGATCTTCCCTGCCTAAACCGCCAGGTGTACCTGGTGTGTCTGACTCCTCTGAGGAGGAGTTATTCAGGGACTATGATGATGATAATGACTGTTCAGCTGTTCCTTCATCTCAGTTTTTTGGGGGACCCCTTTGAGGCTGACCCCATTCCTTCGGCTGAGGGCCTTATCAGGGCTGTGTTTACCACCCAGAACATTCCCTTGATACAGTAGGTGTCTTCTGACCCCTCTGATGTGTTTCAGGAGCCTGTTAGGCCCCATACTTGTTTTCCACCTAACCCTACCATTGACTGTTTGGTATCTGAGAAGTGGAATTTTCCAGACAGGAAACCATCTGTGTGTAGGAAGTTTGCTAAGCTTTACCCGTTCTCTGATACAGCCCTGACACCTGTGCTTTCAAAGACTGGACTGAGAAGAAGCTTGAGACCTCTGTCAAGTATAGTTTTGCGACAGCTGGCTCTACCCTCCGGCCTGCCTTTGCTGCAGCGTGGGTGAATAGGGCTGTGGCTGTTTGGACTGAACAGCTCAATTCGGCTGTCCGTCATGGGGCCCCTACTGCTGACATGTTGCGACTTCTTGCTAACATTGCTGAGGCTCAGCATTATGTCTCTGCTACCCTGTTTGATGCTGTGTGTATGGTAGCCAGGACATCTACCATATCTGTGGTAGCCAAACATGCTCTTTGGCTCAAGATCTGGTCTGCTAACACAGCCTCCAAGAAGGCTCTCCTGTCTTTGCCTTTTCAGGGATCCTCCCTGTTTGGGCCTGAGCTCAAGTATCTCATCAGCGAGGCCACTGGAGGGAAGAGTACTCACCTGCCAGTGGTCCTGAAGAAGAAGGTGCCTGTCAAAAGGAATCTGCTTTTTTGTCCCTTTCAAGCAGACTCGAGCCAAGCGACCCAGACTGTCCCTCAGGCTCTGCGCTCCTCATCCAAGCCTAAGCAGCAATGGAGATCCAAGTCCTCTGCGAAGGCCAAGGCTTCCAAACCTCCTTCTGCATGACTCGCCGAATCCGGGTCCCCACCCACAGGTAGTTGCCCGCTTATGCCACTACCTCTCTGCTTGGCAGGCCTCTGTGGCGGACCCGTGGGTTTTATAGGTAGTTGGTATGGGGTACAGGATTCCCTTCACCTCCCTTCCTCCTCCCAGGACCTTCTCTTCTCGTTCTCCTTTGGAAGCAGAAGAGCGCCACCTTTTCGAGGAAGCTATACAGGCCCTTCTGGACACGGCGGTCCTGGAGCCCGTTCCTCCTCAGGAGAGGGGCTTGGGATTGTACTTCAACCTCTTAGTGGTTTCCAAGAAGGACGGCTGCTGTCATCCCATTTTGGATCTGAAAGATCTCAACTCCTTTGTGGTCCGGTCCCAGTACCGCCCGGAGTCTTGCGCACATTGATAGTGGCCATGTCCCCTGGGGAATTTCTGGCCTCTCTGGATCTTCAAGATGCCTATCTGCACATCACCATTCATCCAGAGAGTCAGCAGTATTTCCGCTTTGCCTGCAACCGAGGGCATTTCCATTTTTTTGCCCTCCCCTTTGGCCAGACCACAGCTCCTCGAGTCTTCAACAGAGTCCTGGGAGCACTGATCTCCGTCCTACATCCGGAACGGCATCAGGGTGACTCCATATATGGACAACCTCCTTCTGAAGGCCTCTTCTCCGGAACTCCTTTATCAGCAGGTGCAGAACTGCATTCATGTTCTCTCCCATCACGGGTGGATCATAAATTTGATCAGACCTTGTTCCTTCCCAGAGGATGGTCTTTCTGGGCCTCATCGTCAACACACAGAGAGGGATGGTATTTCTCACGGATGAAGTGGCTATCCTGTCTCAGGATCTGGTTCCAGCCAAGAAGTTGTCATCCTTGGTGGGGAAGTTCATTTCCACCATAGAAGCAGTTACGTTTGCCATAGCTCACACCAGGGAACTTCAGAGGTTTGTAATCCTGGCATACAGGGGTCAACCAGATCTCCTGGAAAGATCCCTATCACTCCCTCTTCACGTGGAGCAGAGCCTCTCGTGGTGGCTCAACATGAACAACCTCCTGAAAAGCAGACCCTTCCTGGTGCCCTTCTGGACCACAGTAACGACAGATGCCAGCCTATCCAGATGTGGAGCCGTACTGGGGCACTTGAGTGTACAGGGCCTGTGGTCTCAAGAGGAATCTCTCCTTCCCATCAATGTTTTGGAGCTTCGGGTGATATTTCATGCCCTACATGACCGGAGACGGCAACTGGAGGATTGCACGGTCAGGGTACAGTCGGACAACACCACAGTGGTAGCCTACGTCAACAAGCAAGGCGGCACAAGAAGTCTCGCAGCTTAGCTAGAGTTCAAGGCTATTTTATCATGGGCAGAGGAGCATGTCCCTGTCATTTCCACAGTTCATATTCCTGGTGTAGACAACGTTTTGGCAGACTTAAAAAAACATACATGCCCTGGCTGTAGTCTGAGTCCAGATGCTGCATTTAGAGCACAAGTTACCAGCATCCTCCCCAGGAGCACAGCACAGTGCCCGCTTCTCTTGCCAGCTGATCTTGGCTGCCACATTATATGAAAGGGACACGTGGCCCCGATACAACACTGGGGGGGGGCAGGCTTACAGAGGAAGATTGACAGAATGAGAGCGCTGCCAATAAGTCTAAAAGTCATCAATATGGCAGTGCTCTTCCTGTAGCCTCCAAAAAAACAAAGCCGTATAAATACACAACGTAGTCAATTATTGCAATTAAATGGACATTTTTAAGCCTTTTGGGGGATGATAAACCAAATGGGTGGGGGAGGTTGAAAGGTGACAGTTCTGCTTTAAGAAGGAGGTGTAGAAGTTACAGTTTTAGCATATCCCTGTATCCCAGGGAGCCCAATGGTTCTTCACTATCCTAAAACCCGATACAATCTGATTAGTTTCTTATCTTGTCTGGCGGTCACTGACACACACAGCCTCTGCCAGCCGGTAAGGATAGCGTCAGTTACCTGCTCCTTTAAACCTTTGAGGACCAGGCACACCTCTTGTCCTTAACCATCTGAGTGCCAGATAGGTATCCAACACATTGCAATATGATACACCTTATGTTGCCCTTATTCCAGTGCAAATACTTATTTTAACCCTTTGTGTGTCAGAAGTCTAAGCAACATATTGCAAAGAAATGTGTTTTGTACTTCCCTGGCACTCAAAGGGTTAAGCCTGTAGTAGTTCTGCTGTGACAGAGGTGGTATAATGGACACTGATGTGTGCAGAAGAGTATATTATTGGCACACAACATATTCCTCACTTACTTGGGTGACAGTGGTGCTGTTGCGACACCATCCTATGGACAGCTCTGATCAGTTGACCATAAATCTCCATAGGATGGTGTAGCAACTGCGCAACTCTATACTTTCAGGCCACTGAGATGCTGCACATAAAGTATTCAAGTTTGAGGTGTAATAACTTTTGAATACAACACCTTTCAGCAGTTGGACTACCCTTGTTTTACTCAGGGGGATAATCCATCCAACATATTTTTTTACATTTTAAATATTACTATCCCTTTAAGATTACCATGTACATTGAGTGGAGTTTGAGGTTGTGGTCTGGCTAACAGCTGTCATGTCCTCCTCCATGGACATGACATCCAGGACTGACTGAAGACAGTATCTCTTGAACTGTGGGAAAAGGGCAAAATCCTCATTGATTTAAAAGGTGCTTTTAAACTATTGAAAGCTATAGAGGTCTCCAATGAATTGCAAAGCAATGAGTTGATGAATTCTAACATTCAAGGGGTAAAAATCACCATTTAAATCATTGGGGATTTTCTAAAAATGTTCAAACCTATGCATAGTTTGTTGTTCAAGAACTGCATCTCTTGATCTTGATAAGGCCTCTTGTCCCCACTATGCCTCGAAAAGGCCTTGAAGTAGGGGCATTTTAATCCAGGGGTTGTGTGCACCGGAGGACTAAAGCCATTTTGTTTGGAGAGCCAGTACATGTGATCACTTGCTATGGGAGAGGCTGAAACTGACTGCTTTGGTCTTGGAGCAGTCAGTTTTAGACTCCCTGCTTAATCACATTGCTCCCTCAGGGGTGATTTGATAAAAAAATGTTGATGTGCCTGGACCATCACCGGTCCTTAATGAACAGACAGTCATGACGGTCCTGGCACATCTATGGTCCTTAAGAGGTTAATGCGTAGGTATACTCTGCATTTGCTGAGGGCCTCCATTGTTAGTGGGGCCTCTTTGTCTACCCTATTTAATCACGTGGTAAGATGGTCAGAGAGATGTTAAGCTGTTCTGTACACAGCACATAAATGTGGCTGTTTTTTCCACAAATAAGTCAAATAAACATTTACCCACGGACGGAGGATTCCTTTAACAATTCTTCCACGGCCTCAAGTATTCTTAAAACTGCTCTGATTTGGAGCAATGAATGATGGGTAGAAACCATTCACCCAATTGCAACAGCACCCTTAAAAACTTTGCTGCTAAGCTGCTCCACAAGCCCCCAACCCCAGGTTCTAAGAATGTTTTCACACTTTTGTTTAGTCAAATAACAATTTTGGTGCTTTTCAGTCATCAGCCCACACATGTCATATACTGTTTTTTTTCAGCAGACTCTGAACTTTCAAAACGTACCACTGGTTTTCAGATATCCCCTAACATGAACATTTTTACTCAGAATTTAGAATTTTTTTTTTATTGGAATGTCAGTGAAGTGAATGACAATCAACTATTCTGGAATGTATTTTTTCTATTTTCCAGTAGCAAATAGCTTATGGTTCTATATTTAGCATTATCTTGATTTTCTAAAAAAAAGAAAATTCATCTTTGTATGAGTAGTTTTTTTCACATGCAAAAAAAGACAAAAAAGATGGCACCAATAGTGCCTATAATAGAGATAATAGAAATATAAACTAGAATACAAATATGCCTTCACATTAGCCTGCATAGATACCCAGCCTGTCTCTGCTGGGGTAATCCAGATTGTTGTACTAATATAAAAACTGTTCCTCCAAAAATTATGTTAAAAATATTTATGTATACCTAATAATAAAATACATACAATACTATGCTTTGCCCTGCTGAAACAGCTGCTTTATGAAATTAATTCACTTGATAAAAACATTCCCTTGATAAAGTAGCTTTATTGTATATTACGCTTCTCAGTAGTGGTTGTATGGAGAGGAGTTGCCTGCTGTCTATGAGAGATTTCCCATTGATCTCTACAATTGCCTGAGAGAATCTGAGTATATTATATAGGGTGTGCAGTCGAAAACTCACTTTACATTTGTACATATTTAATTTATACACTATACATAAGTGTTGTTCAAGCCATTCCTTTTGTGAGTAGTATCCATACACTGGTGGTAGTGTGGTGAGCAGTATTTTTGGACTTATTGCACCATGAATGCCTCCCTCCTTTTTTCCTTTTATTTTTTACATGTATACTCTTTCAAATTACTGAATTCCCTTGAAAACCATGGAATACCATATTAGTTTAGGTTTCTAGAGACCTGAGTAAAATGGTACTCTATTGTATGAACTGGCAGATCGAAGGGACTGCTAGGACCACAAAACTGCACAGAGCAAGAATGAATGGTAGACAAGACATACCATTTTGGAAAAAAAGACAACTCCCTGCATCAATTGAGGGGACACTGGACTCTCTACCCCTAACCCAGTGTGCACAAATATTTCCTGAAGATGTTGCTAAATGAAGAAATATGCATTTTTAAAATCTTCTTCTTCAAAGGTACAGAAATCTATTAAAAAATAATTAGAGCTACATTCCTAAGGTAAATAACACTCCATTGATAATAACTGACATACCATAGGGATTGCTAGACGTCTAAAACTAGTCCTACCAAAATTCATTTTTTTTTAACATTCATAAAATATGTTCTTCTTGTACTAACATGACTGAAGCAACTACAGGTATGAAGAAAAGGTACACATGCCATGCCAGTTTGGAAATAATACAACCCATTGCATTACATTAGTGGTCACTTGCCTTTCTACTCATGTTTCCATGAGGTTGTATTATTGGAAAAAATATTTTTTAACAATTCCACCACGTTAAAGATACAAAAATCTTTGAAAACCATGGAATTTCCTACTCTAGTAAGTACCTACAGCCAGCCTGACAAAAATGCTATCACATTGGCATGGTTTGACACATCATAGGTGGTGCCTGGAGCACTAACCTACACTGATCATTTTGTTTTGTAACATTACCTTCCTGCACTAAAATGGTCATAACACTTACAGAGATGGGGAAAATGTAGACAATGCCTTATATTTTGAAAAGCAGACAACTGGCCACATCAAATGAGAAATGATTTGCCTTTCTACCCCATGGCTAGTATGCACAAATGTTTCCAGAATGTGGTGATATAGGAAAAATAGTTCTGTTTATACCCACCCTTCAAAGATACAGATATCTTTGAAAACCAAGGAATTTCCTACTGTACTCAGTACATTCTGCCAGCCCAAGAAAAAATGTACCTTATTAGTAAGAAATTACATATGACATGGTTGCCAAGAGATCAAAATCATGTGTACCACAATATTTTGTTTTCTTTTTAAGATTTTTTTTAAATATAAACATTTATGCAATGTTGTTGTATGATGAATTGATCACCAACCATAAGTATTTTTTAAAAGCCTCATCTGAAAGAGAGGCCTTCCCTTTATCATGTTTGGGTACACCTGTCTCTCTAGTGTAAGTGTATGTGTGGTGTGCGTGCATGCGTGCACGAGTGTGTGTCTGTGGTATGCATATAGGTTTCTGAGTATGTGATAACAGTTCGCCTAACATACACACTATTAACCCATTGAGTGTCAAAGGGGCAAGCATCCTAAGGGGCAAGCAATGCACTGTGAAGTAATACATTGATTACCCCTTGTCACTCAAAGGGTTAAAAAGAGTCTCCCCTCATTCACAGAAGGGCACCTAATATTTTTTTGAGCTAGAAGAGGTGGGATAGGAGTTCTATTGGAGCCTACCTCCCAGCTCCCCTATGGTCACATTGTTTGTATTCTGTTCACGTCAGGTGATCTGTTATCATGGACATATTAAAGGGTGGACCCACACATGGGTAACCCCACAATGGTAGGTGCTAGTGGAGCCAACATCAGAGTTCTTTAAGAGCTCCTTCCTCCCTCTGTCCTATACTATATTATAATGTAGTGGAGGTCACAACATCACCTGACAGTATAATACACAAGTGTACCCTCTGTTGATTCAAAAGATTCCCCTCTTTCAAAAGAGGATACTCTGGACCCATTTGCAGTTAGGATAGCTGATGCTCTTAAAGACCCTCCTCCCTGCTTGAATGTTAAAAAAAGAAAGTTCACCTGGAGTATATTGGGATCCAGTACATACATTTTATCATCATGCTTGTGAGTGTTGATATCATTTATGTAATGGGATTTCCCCATTGTGGAACTATCACCGGGCACTGGAACTTCCCCTAAGGTAAGCTTCAGCTGAAGACATGGATGGTCACGTTCTCAGCAGAGAAGTGCTTTAGGATCCTTATTGATGAGATGAGCTGTTACCTGCCTAGGTAAATGCTGCTGTTATACAGATTTAGGGACACTTAGGGCAGAATGCAAGAAAGTGGAGCATTCAATATTTTTTGAAAGCCTTACATTTATGTGCCATTTGTAATTGCTCACGTTTTGATGCAAGAAACATTGTAGTGCCTTGATGCTGAATTTCACATTCTCCTAAACTAACAGCAAAGCTAGCAAATACCCTTATATTAATGGCAAAGTTAGTGACTGCGTCTAAATTAACAACAAAGGTAGCCTCTGATAAAACAGCAGACATTTTAGCCACACCCACTTTTTGAAACGCATTTGCACAAAAAAACAAATGTTTGCTAATTCTGAAAAAACATTAGTAATTCTGTAACATTTTGGTGCTAATCATTTTGCCATCAAAAGTACACTGTAACTAGTGATTGCCCAAGTTTCTTGCATTCTACCCTTATTTATATTGATAGAGTTCCCCTTTAGCCCCTTAAGGACCCATGATGGTCCTGGCATGTCATGGGTCCAACATGCGATCAAGACCCATGACGTGCCAGGACCATCATGGATTTCAGGGCTCCCCGCATGGATGCACGCCATTCGGGAAGCCCTGATTAGGATCGCTTAAAAATAAATAAATGAATAGTCCGTGGTCCTTAACCCCTTAAGGACCAGCATTCCTGGGACGTTCCCGTCCCATAAGGACCTCTTTGATCCTTGCTGACGCGCCGGCACACGTAACCTGTTGTGTGTATCAGCATGCCGCTTTGGGGCCTGAAAGAGATCGCTCCAGTCTTGGAACGGTCAATTTTAGGCCTCATTTTTACTTACAGCGATCCCGGTGGAGCACAGTAAGTAAAAAGTACGTGACATACTATGACCATCATCGGTCCTTAAGGGTATAAGGACCATGACGGTCAAAGTATGTCATGTAGTCCTTAAGGGGTTAAGCACCTCTCTATCACTCAAAGGGTTTAAATCAATGAGAACTTAGATGAACTGGAGCAATTCTGTGGCAAACCAATTACAAAAATCACCTAAGTAAATCAGCCACACTGGAGCTTATGTAGAAATACATACTTCCACAAACCCAGGGAACAAATAAACATTTTAAATAGAACTTTTAATCCACTGGATGCTAGAAAGGTTTCCAACGCATTGCAAAGCATTAAATTGGAAATGCGTCTAGCATTCAAGGGACCAAAATTCTTATTTAAATCACTGGGAATTTCAGGAAAATTTACTTGTCCCTTATGGTACAGTTGGTGTGCTCCAACACTGGTTCACATCTTAGTACATCAGCATCAGCGATACTCCAAAGACAGTTAAAAAATGAGATACAGTTTAACCCTTTTCATGCAAGAGGAGTATGCAAAAAGTACTTTTGTTTATGAAAGGCAATTTGTCTTTTAGTAAATGCATCTCCATACTGTAGATACCCCATATGTCTATGTTTGAAAGAAATATACATCAAAAGCACAACAGCAAGGCGTGAAACAA
Source organism: Rhinophrynus dorsalis (assembly GCA_037306005.1). Taxonomy (NCBI): domain Eukaryota; kingdom Metazoa; phylum Chordata; class Amphibia; order Anura; family Rhinophrynidae; genus Rhinophrynus; species Rhinophrynus dorsalis. The sequence continues at coordinate 169,309,185 of CM074719.1, read as the reverse complement.
CTTCACAACACTCATGTTTTATTAAATGATCATTAAGCTGCCTGTAGCTGACATTGATAATTTTATAGCACTCTGATAAACCAATTGGGCAAGACAGGTCTGAGGCAATGCTTTGTATAACTCTCTGGTGCCCATAGGGATAATTGATGCCTTTGGTGGGCGATTAAATAAAATTGCTATTCAACCGGTCAAGGTCTTTCTTTCAAGAACGCAGAATAAGAATTTGTTCTGTACGATACTGAAGCATAGAAAAACACTTGTAAAACAGAATAGGTGAAAAAAAATAAGCTGTGGGTGGATGAGACATTAGTAAAATGTATGCAAGAAGAAATATGTAGACACAAAATGCCTTTTAACCCTTTGAGTGCCAGAGGAGTATGGAACACATTGCAGAGCAACTAGTTCCGTATCCCTTTGCCACTCAAAGGATTAATAAACCTTTGAGTGCCAGAGAGGTATCCAAAACATTTCTTTGCTATGCACTGGATACCTCTCTGGCACTCAAAGGGTTAAAATGTGTGTTGGAAGAGCCCGAACCTGCATGTACCCTAATGTTATAAAACAAACAATAGGGCTTGCTCCACAATAACACTCAGGAATACTGTGCAGGAAGCAAAACATGAGCAGTGATTGAATGTACCAACTCACCATGAGCAGGTGGGGGGGTTTAGATAAAAAGTCACAAACTTACCACTGATTTAACTGGAATGTTAATTGCCTGTATGCTAGAGGTCTCCAAGGTATTGCAATGCCTTGGAGACCTCTCTAGCAATCAAGGAGTTAAAGCAACAGTCAGCCTACTCTTTGACTTTACATATTCTGCAAGTACATATCGAATATACTTTTTAATATTTATTTCATTTTTCCACATTCACCTATTTACACTTTTATGTGTCTTCCACGAACGTGATTTTCACTTTCCAGAGAGCTTTCAGTCAGGACCTGTGAAAGCAGGGTCAGTGATAAAATGTTATACTATCTTTTGTCTCCATTACAGCATACACAGAAACCAGTGCTTCAGGGATGGTGCTATATTATATCACTATCTCTGCAGCTCTCTGAATGCTTTGGTTAATAGACTGGAGGCAGACTTTTCTGCTGTAGGGACTACATGAATATCCCTGTTTTCACAGTCTCTGACAGAAAGCTCTCTGGAATCAGATATTCAGATAGCTCACTGTCAGGGAGATAAATGTGGAAAAAGTATAATTTAATTTACATATTCTGCTCTTGCAGACTATAATTTAAACACTTTCATTGCCAGAAAGGTGACCACCACATTGCTCTGCAATTCAAATAATACCTCTCTGGCACTGAAATAGTTAAAATACCAATTTAAAGTGATAGCAATGCATGAAATTACATACATTTAATTAGGTAGATATTTAAAAAAATAAATTAATTGTGCTTTTTCCAATAAAGTTTTGGAAGATATCAGTCTGCTAAGTTCCTCCTTCCCTCCCCTTGTGCAGACATCAGCTTTCTAACTTAGAGATGGAGATCCCAGTCCATAGACCGTCCCGTGACTCTTCTGCAGAGCTGCGATGGCGGTAGTTATAAAGAAATACTTCATTTGAATGGTCTACAACTTGTGCTTGCAAACCAGGCACACATTGTAGACCATTCAAATGAAGTATTTCTTTGCAACTACCACAATCACGGCTCTGCTGAAGAGCCGCAGGACAGTCTATGGACTGGGATCTCCACCTCTAAGTTAGAAAGCTGACGTCAGCACAATGGGAGGGAAGGGGGAACTTTGCAGACTAATATCTCCCAAACCATAAAGGTTTGGGAGATCTGAAACAGCACAATTAAATTATTTTTTAAATATCTACCAAATCAAATGTATGTAATTTCATGTATTACTATCACTTTAAAGGGGATCTATGTTCTAGAAAAAGCTGTCTCTTAATTTGCATATTAAATTACCTAGGTAGATATCTTTCACACAGCAGTCAGATATGGCTATCTTTATGCTTTTGCTTTATCCCTGCTGTTTCCTGCACATAATGTAGGCTAGGCCACACCTCAGTAGAGCAAGTGATGGGCTTCCTCACATGTGTCTGGATCGTAAGGGAAAAAAGTTTTATCACATAATAAACAGAAACGACTGGACAGTGGTCGATAAGTGAAAGAGGATAAACAACAAAAACTAGCACTATATGTTAGGTAACTGCTGTATGAAGAAAATATTTCTAGGTAAATTGTTGTGTTAAACAAATTAAGAGCCACTTACTCCTAGGGCACAATTCTCCTTTAAATGAACAGCAAACTTTTTTTTATGAAAAAATATATATTGTAGGGATTTTCCTCTTGAGTAAAATAAGAGTACTCCTACTGCTAACAGATACATAATTCCAGATTTATTACAGTTTAAACCCATGTTTTTGTACATTGGCAGTGCCATTTAGTAGTCAAATTCCAATTAGTTTTTCTGGTACATATTAATGGAGAGGAACGTCAGTGACATACAGTTCTTCATAGAATTTGATTGAAAGTCACTTCCTGTCAGAACTACCAGGAAGTAAACACACAGTAAATTAATCTCCTGATTATTTGAACTGTTATAGCTTTTGAATGAAACAACTGACAGCAGTAGGTATTCCCTTGTTTTACTCAGTAGGGAAAAACTCTATAACATATAGATTTTTTTTTTAGTTTACTGCTCCTTTAAATAAATGGGGACTTTAATTTTGTTCCTAACATGCAGTTGGTTTACTCCACAACCACAAATCTTCTGTTTCCTGTACAAGGCTCTAATGGCTGTATGTTTAAAAGAAAAATATAGGGGTTCTGGGGCAAACCAGTTACACTTCAGAGGAGAACTAAAAATTCCCATTGACTTAAATGGGGATTTTAATGCCTTGAATGCTAGTGAGGTCTCCAATGCATTGCAATAGCAATCCGTTGGAGACCTCTCTCGCATTCAAGGGGATAAAATCCCCATTTAAATCAATGAAAATTGTTAATTCTACCCTAGAGTGAAAATGGTTTGCCCCAAAATTCCTCCACTTTTCTTTTGAACATATGGCCCTTTTAAGTGTTTATCACTATTTCAACACCCCCTTGGATTCTAGAAACATCTCTGCGTATTATGGAGCAACGCTTTGGACATCCTTCTAGCATCCAAGAGATTAAATACGTTGAATTAAAATAATTTTAGTTATATATAAGGAATAACATATCCTAAATTCTATGTTAAATATATGTTTGTGTTAAACAAAATATAAAAACACTTATTAGACAGCAGTCTTGGTGTAATCCAGTTTCTTTAAAACATTGCAGATACAGTATATGCAGCTTGTATAGCTGAGACAGAAGAAGAGCAACATAATCATAATTTACACTAGTATAAAAGCCCGTGTACACGGGCCAAGGTCCGGGTGATGTTAACCCTTTGAGTGCCAGACGGGTACGCAACGCACTTCTTTGCAATGTGTTGCGTACCCCTCTGGCACTCAAAGGGTTAAGAAGCCGGTCCTGCTCTGCGTCCTGCCGCTGACGCAGTCATGCACTGTAGAGACTGCCCGAAAGCACAGAATGCTCCCAGCATTCCTACAACTCCCAGCATTCTGTGCTCTCAGCACAGAACTCCCAGCATTCTGTGCTCCCAGCATTCTGTGCATTCGGGCAGTCTCTACTGAGCATAACGGCTTCTGACAAACATCCTAACAAAGTTATTATATAGGATGTTCAAATTCCTTCAGTTATTTCTTTGGTTAAGTTGTTTTTTTGTTAGTCTTGATATCTATGGTAGTATCCTTCATGGTGTCTATAATCATCCTGGTAACCTTCTTCGTATCCCTGGTGAGGGTAACCATGGTAACCATACCCGCCATAACCGTCATCCTCTGGACAACGCATCCCCAGTGATTGCTGAATAGCCATTTCCTGTCTCCGGAGCTGCATAGAGTCAATCAAATCATATACAATGGCCATGGACCACATAGGGGAAGGATACCAGGATTTTACATTGCCATCTTTACCAACAAGGAGCATAGAAAAATATTCAGGGCTGACTTGAAAGTAGTTTCTTATATCTTTCACCAAGTTGAAAGAAAGATCTTCCCGCTCAACACTGGAACTTCCTGTAAGGAAAACACAATGACAAAAGTATAATTAGTGGTCTAAATGTAGCACCAGTTTAATGTACTATTTTTACAATTATTGGTTCTTGAAATAGCACCGGTTTTGATATAGCTTATTGTGACCCCATCATCACCTAAAAACAACTTTGGTTTTTGAAAGAGCTTTCAAAATCACCTATATGTTGTACAGATTTATAGATTATGTTAATTAAAACATGTCATACAGTCACTTCCTGCCAACCCTACTTTATATCCCCCCACTGTCTGACACTTAAGACTTTTGATTTTTAGGGGAAGTGTGACTAGGGTGACCACATGTCCCTGTCCCTTAATTGTGTCCTGTGTCCCGCATCCCGAATCAAACCCCCCCCCCCCCCAGAACAATAAAGAGTCCTGGAATTAAGCAATTAGTAAAGTCACCCAGTCTGTCCACTTACTCTAGTCAGCCCTATGCCTGCCAGTGCCAGCCCAGTCAGTCACATCATGGCCTACTTACAGCAAAGCTGTACGCACACCACCAGCAGATGAAAGAGGAGAGTATTTGCAAAATGGTCCTCTCCTCATTGGCTGACTGGTGCGTGCATGCTTGCGCATACGTATGCTGGCAGCGCATGCAATAAAGTTGTGAGTGACTGTGAGAGAGTGAGTCTCAGGTAGCACTGCAGTGAGAGATGGAACACTGAAAAGTGGAACACTGAAAAGTGGAAACCAAAGCAGCAGCAGTGGCAGGCAGCACAAACAAACTTGTCTCCTCTCCAGGCAAGTGAGACTGAGTTCTGCCTGCGCTCCTGTTCTGAGGCTGAGAGTAAAGCTACTGTCAGTGTCAGAGTAAGTGAATCTGCGCGGTACCAAATGAGTGTTAGTGTTACCGCCTTTGGAGAGATGTAAGCGTGTATTAGAGTTCGCCTAGGACTAGCGCCTTATGGGTGTCACAGTCACCACGTGTGTGTGCGCTTCATGACGCAACATGCAGCCTTTCAGTGCTATCCCTTCCTTGTTGCTATACTGGGCCGTTCCTCCCCCATCGTCCACTACTCAGAAGCCACACACATAGGGAATCTCCCGTATCCCGCTCCCTGACAGACAGCAGCCTAGAAGAAACCCAACATCCGCGATGCATGCAGCTCCAGGCGCCAGTAAGACGTGTAAGACCATAGGAACAAGAGCAGATGTCACGCAACGCCTATTCCCTTCTTTCACACCAAAACCAGTAGGGATGGTGAGAAGCGAGTCCTGCGCTACAATGAAGAACTCAGATGCCCTTGTTTTGAGCACAGTAGCAACCAGTCAGGTTGCTGCTATGCATGCAACCGCTCAGGGCCTCCCATTAGAGGAGCCCATTACAGAGTTGTACGTAGGGTGACCGCATGTCCCGGAATGGCAGATTGGAAATGTGGTCACCCTAAGTGAGACATGCATCCAAAAGCTCTTTTGAAATCCCCAAAGTTGTTTCCAGCTGTTAAGGTTTCTTTAAGTACCTATATAATACACTTTTATGTACATTTACATATCTGAAACAAGTCAGAAAATATGTCTCTGGCAAAGAATCCAAAACTTACAATGCTTCCATTACTTTCCCAGAATTCCATGTGGCAAAATGTAAATGAGTGTACACACTGATCATTTAAACATGTAAATCTTCACACAATTATATTATATTAGTTGAAAAGCCTGTGTACACTGGCCACAGTGCCACCTAGCAACCTCGTCTGGTGTCCGGATCCTCTCGTCACTGGCGGTGCTGCAGTCATGCATAGTAGAGAATGCCCGCACCGTGTCTGATACGGAACAAGGCGCTCCGAATTCAGACCATAGTCCTCTCTGCGCAGAGAGAACTCTGGTCTGAATTCAGAGTGCCCCGCTCCATATCAGCCGCGGCACGGGCAGTCTGTACTGCGAATGACTGCAGTGCACGCAGCCGTCTATACTGCGCATGACGGCTTCTGACAAACATCCTTAGTGAATTATTATATAGGATAGGTACTGCATTCTGTATGTTATTATTTTTTGCTCAACAAACTAAACTGATTGTGTAAAATAGGTTAAATAAGCTTGACTTCCAGTGACGAATACAATTCTGAAGTGTTACACAAAAAGAAAAAAAGAAAGGAACTACAGGCGGAATGCAAGAAAGTGGAACATTCTCTATTTTTTGAAAGCCATAAATGTATGCGCTATTTCCGATGGAACATATTTTGATGCCGAACAGCACATGCTCCTAAACTAATAGTAAACTTAGTGAAAGCGCCTCAATTAATGGCGACATTAGTGAATGCACCTAAATTAATGGCAAAGTTAGCCAGATGTATAAAAATGTGTGCTAATTGCTGAATTAATCACAATTGCTCGTCGTCTCACAAAAAGGCAGACATTTTAGCCACTCACACTTTTTGAAATGCATTCATAAAAAAAAGCTCACATATTCGTAAATTCTGCATTCGCAATTCAGTAACATTTTGAAGCTAATCATTTTACCATCAGAAGTACACTGTAACCAGTGATTGTGAATGTGTCTTGCATTCCACCCTACATGTGCTCTGATTAAACTGCATCCCTATGCTCATTTGCAATATTGTGCACTGGACATGATGCAGTAGGAGCCTCATATTGGTTTGTTGCAATGAGTACTTGCCAGAGGCTGTGCATTTGTTGCTTTAATACAATGTATGCTTATTTTTCAGATAATTAATATCTGCCTTCATGTTCTACTAACCATTTATATTTAAAATAAACAGTTTTTGAGACATGGGAGGGAAGTGGGTTGAACAGGGTGAGTAGTGGACGGGAAGTGGGAGAAACAGGGTGAGAAGTGGGCAGGAAGTGGGAGGAACAGGGTGAGAAGGGGGAGAAGTGGGCAGAGCTTCACTGTCAGAGAATAAGCCTCTGTCTCTAGAGACCTGGTAGTAACTCTAAAAACCAGAGACTCCAGGGCAGATCTGGGCGGTTTGTGGGTATGATTGACCCTCACTGTGCTAATACAAATGTCCCAGTCACTTTCTGACTAGATTCATTCATAGGACAATGTGCTCCGAACAGAATCTAATGAACAAAGTGCCATTCAAAATCTGTTTGTATTTGTTGCAAACAAATAGATAGTACAACATCAGTAGGCATTCTTTACAAAACTTAATTAAACATATCTTAGGGTGACAGATCTGTCAATAGCAAAGCACAAAGGGCTGGAAGCTAAAGAGGAACAAATCTGAAAAAAAAAACAGAGGCACCATATAAGGTAAACAGGGATGGATTACCCTATCAGGCAAAGTAGGCAACTGCCTAGAAAGTTCTGTGAGACTCCACAGCTGTGCTGGCCATGCCCACATTCTGGGCTGTGAACAGAACAATCCTGATGCTTCTGGTTTACGCAGGTGAGGGTATTCGTCAGTTTACAGACCCATTTACCAGCCATTATTTAACCCCTTGACTACTAGAGAGGTTTCCATGCTTTGCTTTGCAATGCACTGGAGACAACTTTAACAGTCAAAGTGTTGAAAATGTTATTCTGCTTGTATGTTATATGGTAAGAGTATTTCCTGTACCAGGCAACAGAGGTCTGGGCTAGGGGTGGGGGTCTTATAAGGAGATGGGTGTGGCCATGGGTGGAGCTATGGGCTCCATGGATGCTTTTGCCTAGGGACTCCTCAGATGTAACTCTGGCCCTGAAGACAAATATAAATTCCCCAAATTTCCATTGATTAAATTGTACATTTAACCCCTAGGATGCTAGAGATGTGATCAACACATTGCAGAGACTTCTATAGAATTTAAGGGGTTAAAAGTGCCATATAAGTTAATGGAAATTGATGTGTTCCCCTGTGGTATAGTTGGTTTGCTTCACAACGTATTAGAGATCTCTTTAACATTCAAGGGGTTAATACCCCATTTAAAGCAATGAGAATTTTTGGAATTTTTAGTTCTCCCTATATTACAAATGGTTTGCCCCAGAACTCCTCCACTTTTCTTTTGAACATATGGCACTAAGAATTAGGTATGATAAGGGAGGGGAGAGACATTGGCCATTAGTATATTATTTTGGTGTAAAGTAAGCTGATGTGTTGTAATGATATATCTACAGCTAGATTTATAACTGGGCTAATAACCTACTCAAAAGCAGTATACTGCAAACTTCTCCTAGCTGTCTAATGTTAGACTTCACCCTTTTAGCCTTATGTGACTTCCACATCTAAATGGTTTTCAAATAGCTCAGTGCTAAATGACCTGACTACAGACCCTGTTTAAGCCTCAAGGTTGCAGGTTCAAATCCCAGCAGTGTTACCTCAGCCTTTCAATCTTCTGAGATGGATAAATGAGTACCATTGATTGTGTAATAATAACATCTATTGTTCAGCTGCTGATTTGGTTAATTACAAGAGCATGCTATAAAAGTGCTTTGAGTCCCACTGGGAGAAAGTCTCTGTATAAATACTAGTTGTTGTTATTGTAAATACTGCTCCGTTTTATTACATTGCCCCAGCTTTGGGCATAGTATTCAAGGTTGGACCAAGGATCCCAGTGAGTGAAAACAGGAAAGTCATGATAAATTACTGTTCCACCCTAGCAGCTATATTTGAATTAAATAGAGGCATTTATTTACAATACTGGGGTTCACCTAATTTTATGGACCCACTGAATGCAGAAATGAAGAAGGAAAGGATTTTTCTGTAGATTGCAGTTAATTAGGGGATAGTCCCTCATTCAGCAGATCCAAGACTGATCAAGTGTGCAAGCACGCACACACATATTATATACATGTCTATTCAATTGCAATCATGCACACAGTTAATACTAATAATTATTTGCTTATTATAAGAAGCGTGTTTTGGTTGCATGAAAATGTCCAACATTCTGCTCCTTATGCTTCTTTTTGCCTCACCGTTGATCGGATACAGTTCTAGAACACCACTGGCATCAACACCAATGCCAACCATTTTCAGCAATGCCATGTGACGCAAACCTGTGTAAAAAAATAGAAAAAGAGGTTAGAATTTCCAAAATGATTGTACCATATATCTGTCATGATTGTACCTAGTAATTTGGCATGAAAAATAACTGTTAAAAGGGAAAATGTACCCTAGAAATAAGTGCCTGTATTGGTTTAAAGTTAAAACTTACCTAGTTCATACTACAGTCCAGGATATTTGTTTATATGTTCTTGGGGAGTTTTGCATTGTATCTGTGGTTTCCTTTACAGCAGTGGCCAAAACCACAGACACACACATACACATATCTATCTATCTATCTATCTATCTATATACAGGAACAATGGGCACTCCTATTTGATACATTTGAACAGATCACTACTGCCTCGGCGCTACTTATATAAATAATTATATCAAAAGAAATTATGGAAAACCATGACATAAGTGCACACACAGGACTTCAAAAAAGTGCTGGTTTGTTAGTCAACGTTTCGGCCCCCTGGAGGGCCTTTATCAAGAACTGAAAATACACCAAAGTGTCCTTATATACAAAACCTGCCTAAAACGTAGAGCAGCAACAGTTATGACATCAGAGCACTATGTCTGGCGTTCTTAGATTGAGCAGAGGATGATGGGAAATGTGGCCCACATCTGGAAGTACCCTAAGTGTAAATAATATACAGTGAGAATAAAAGGACCACACGACTGGGGCTGGTATGGGTGAACATTTACACATATATACAGTAATATACAAGAATCCACGTGTGGATAAGAGGCCAAGACCGATCAAATTTGCTCATGAGACAATATTCAGAAAGTTTTGGCATTAAAATATCACTGTCCCAAAATAGAAACAAAGTATTTCAGACCGCCATGGTCGAGCAGCACCACAAGATACATATAAGTAACAGTGTCAAATGCAATGATACAAGTTGCACAATCAATATAATCAAATAATCAAAAGCAAGTACCTTGATTGTGCAACTTGTATCATTGCATTTGACACCGTTACTTATATGTATCTTGTGGTGCTGCTCGGCCATGGCAGTCTGAAATACCTTGTTTCTATTTTGGGACAGTGAGATTTTAATGCCAAAACTTTCTGAATATTGTCTCATGAGCAAATGTGATCGGTCTTGGCCTCTTATCCACACGTGGATTCTTGTAAATTACTGTATATATGTGTAAATGTTCACCCATACCAGCCCCAGTCGTGTGGTCCTTTGATTCTCACTCTGTATTATTTACACTTAGGGTGCTTCCAGATGTGGGCCACATTTACCATCATCCTCTACTCATTCTAGGGAAGCCAGTCACAGTGCTCTGACATCATCACTGTTACTGCTCTATGTTTTAGGCGGGTTTTTACACATCCCTCTTGTATATAAGGTGCATTTTCAGTTGTCTTGATAAAGGTCCTCCAGGGGGCCGAAACGACTAATAAACCAGCACTTTGTTGAAGTCCTGTGTGTGCACTTATGTCATGGTTTGCCACCATTTCTTTTGAGATATATATATATATATATATATATACACATACACATGTGTGTTTGTATATCAGAGGCCTCAGACAAGTAGCTTGTGAGCTACTGGTAGCTTGTCTGCTATCACTGAGTAGCTCTCTCCAAGTCAATCAGGTATCAAGTTATCTGGCCTCCCAAAGTCATGCCCACTGGTTGAGATCTGCTCCCCTGTTGGCTGCAGCAAATCTGGGCACAGTTTAATTTGCTGTACCCAGAGGTGCTCAATCAAAGCTGATAGTAACGCAGGTAGAGTGACAGCAATTTCATGGTTTTAATGTGTTAGAAATATTAACTGACAGGTTTTGCAACATGGACTATGTTTTTTCAAGAAAACTAATTATTGCTGGTAACAAAGCCCTATGACAGGAGTACATATATATCTATAATTATATATCTATCTATGTATATATATATATATATATATTTACCATTGGTGGGATTTTGCATATTGCTCATGGATTATCCTGCATGCTGTATGTAGTAAGTAGGAAATATGTGGTGTCAATAGAGCCACAGTGTAACTACACATTCACCCATTATAACAAAAGTTGCCAGCTTTTTGTTATAGTCATAATAACAGTATTTGGATTGAATATTAAAAATATTTTCAGACTAAATTCAGATTGTTGCAAAACATTTAAATGCCAAACAATCTTTTAAAAGATTTACACTCTACATTAGACTGTTTAACTCATTTCACAATGCACTGTACACCATTCTGGATCCCAAAGGGTTAACCACATAGCCACCTTTCGACTAGACTGACATTTGCTTTTTTTAATTTGGGCAAATATTTCCAGATTGTATAAGGTTTACATAATTAAGCCTTTGAGTGTCAGAGGGGTGTGCAATACATTGTACACCCCTCTGGCACTTAAAGGGTTAAATATGTGACAGCATCTGGCACACTAGTTTCCCTGTAGAAATGTACAATGCATTTAGCTTTTGCATATTGTAGTAGATTTGGATGAGTATGTTCTTGTTAATTTTTCAACTGGTTCCTAACAATATTTTTTGTCACTAGATGGCGCCAATTCACATTGTTTCAAAGAATCTGGTCCTCACAAATGCAAGAATTCCTTACTTATTACTGATATTTCAAAAATATTTAAAATAATTAAACAACAGGACGGTTGATGTAATTCTTATTTAACCCGTTCCAACAATGGAAGTTCATGTACGTCCTGCAAAAACTGTCACTTAGTGACAGAGGATGTACATGTACGCCCCGGAAGTCCAGGTCCCTGCGCAGCCGCACACCGTTCGAGGACTCCGGAATAATTAAAAAAAAAAAATTCTTAGCCAAGCGTTAAGTGACGGCTGTGTGTGTGCGCGGCCGGTCACTGAGGGGTTAAAGAGGGAGTAACATCTCCTACTGATAAGCCCACTTGCCTTACTATGGCCTGAAAATCCTAATGGTCCTTATGATTTTTTTTCCTTGCTCCTTGATTCAAGAGATAACAGGAGAGATGTACTAAGGGGCGGTTAAGAGATGATAATGCGGAGATGACTTCTCCAGGGATATCACTTCTCCAGTTTCTATGTTATTCTATAGAGCCTATACAAGATCTGAAAAGTTCGAGAAATCTTTGCATTGGCTCCAAAGAAAACACAAGAATTGGAGAAGTGATATCACTGGAGAAGTCATCTCCGCTTTTATTACCTCTTTGTCACTCCCTGGTGCATCTCCCCTAACATCTTCAAGCAGTCATGGGTGCCATGTCCATGGGTGAAATACACTAAGGTGTGATAAAGTGGATATATTTTCTCTAGTGTGATAAACTCTCCAAGTTCTATGCTATTATATCGAACCAATGCACTAAGTTTACTCCAAGTTGAGAGATATTAGTGCATAGGCTCTGTAGAATAACATACGACTTGAAGAATTTCTAACACTAGAGTTACCTCCTCTGTATCACCTCTTTACTACACCTTAGTGCATAGCCCCCAGCAGGGGCGGATTGTGGTGCAATACCAGCCCTGGGGATTTTTTATTTAACTGGCCCACTAGCTGGTATTGAGTGCCGGGGGGGGGGGGGGCATTGCTCAGCATTGATAAAGAGGCATAAATGCTTATCTATGCCTTGTTGACATATTAACCCCTTGTGTGCCTGGTGCGTCTGGAGCTATATTTGTCTGGGTATGAACAGTGTATCATCTGCCTTGTTGACATATTAACCCCTTGTGTGCCTGGTGCGTCTGGAGCTATATTTGTCTGGGTATGAACAGTGTATCATCTGCCTTGTTGACATATTAACCCCTTGTGTGCCTGGTGCGTCTGGAGCTATATTTGTCTGGGTATGAACAGTGTATCATCTGCCTTGTTGACATATTAACCCCTTGTGTGCCTGGTGCGTCTGGAGCTATATTTGTCTGGGTATGAACAGTGTATCATCTGCCTTGTTGACATATTAACCCCTTGTGTGCCTGGTGCGTCTGGAGCTATATTTGTCTGGGTATGAACAGATATTAACATCTTGTGTATCTAATTTATCAAACCTGCTAGCTCATAGACTGTGTGTCTGCATTCCCTTGGAGAGTTAATTTCCCTCTCACACCTTCCATTTCCCTCAGCCTTTTGCTCCATCCTTTGATATGTTGATAGTTTGATTGCTAATCAATAGTTTGTGGCCTATATATCTGGACACACTGTGGGGGAAAGCATTTTGCAGGGGGCAGAGCATTGTGCCCCTCTTCCTAAGTGCCCCTCTTCTAAAGTGTTTCCAAGAGTTTAACAACTGAGTTCAACAACGAGGACAATGCACAAGGCAAAACACAAGGCACCAGAAATCCTGCATTACCTGTAAGGAGCACCTGTAAGAAGATAATCAGCAAAGACATTTCTTCTCTGGCATCAGATTTGGACTTGCAATGTTGACATCTGCTATTTATTTTGTTGTTATATGTTCAGTGCTCCCCAGGATTCTTGTCAGCCTCAGCTCTCCCCTTGACTTTACAAACTACATACACATCTCTCCCTCTCTCCTCCCCTTCACACCTGTCTGCTCCTACACACTTCTCCAGATTTTAACTCCTTCTACCTCTGCAGTCCCTATTCCTAAGCACCAATACAAATCCCACTCCCACATCTCTGCCCTTTGTCTTATCCTTCTGCTTGCTGCAGGGGATATTGCTCCCAATCCCGGCCCAATCCCCATACCCACCTGCTATCAGCCACGGCCCACCATTTCCTCCCACCGCAACTTGGAGGGTTCTAACCCCTCAAATCTCATAAACATTCCTCTTTATTCACCCTCCTTTCTCCCCTTCTCCTGTGCTCTGTTGAACACCCGCTCCATAGTTAATAAGACAACCCCCATTCATGATTGTTTCTGTGAGCAATCACTGCAGTTGTTTGCCTTCACAGAAACTTGGTTATCTGCACAGGACACAGCTGTGGAGGCTGCACTCTCTCATGGAGGGTTCTGCTTCTCACACACCCCTCGATCCACTGGTCGAGGTGGGGGGGTAGGTCTCCTTCTCTCCTCCCGCTGCCGCTTCCAGACCCTCTCAATCCCACCATGTGTGCACTTTTCTTCATTTGAAGTACACGCAATCCAGCTCTATTACCCCCTGTCTATGCGCGTGGCTGTAATATACAGGCCACCTACTAACTCCTCTTCTCCTTCAAACTTTCTCTCAGATTTTGAATCCTGGCTCTCCTTCTTTCTCTCCACTGACAATCCTGTCCTTATTCTGGGTGATTTTAACTGTCATATTGACAACCCCTCTGTCCCCTGGGCTTCCCGTCTTCTAGATCTAACCGCTTCCCTTGATCTCCAGCAGTGGACCGACAGTGCCACTCACAAAGCTGGTCACTGCCTCGATCTTGTTTTTACTAAGGGTCTGGACCTTTCCTCTCTCACAGTTTCCCCATTCCCTCTATCAGACCACCATCTTATATCCTTCTCTCTTTCTCACACTGCCCCTTCCCCCATCCCTCCCACCAACAGATTTATAAGGGATACCCGCTCACTTGATCTTGCTGGGATGAGCGCCTCACTTAACTCTAATCTTTCCTCTTTGCTAGCCATCTCTGACACAGACATCCTAGTTAACTCCTACAACTCCATTCTATCCTCTGCTATTGATTCCTTTGCCCCACTGAAACCACAACGGAGCCGTCAAGTCAATCCACGACCCTGGCTCAACTCCCACACCCGCTTCCTAAGCTCCTGCACTCGTTCTGCTGAACGCCTTTGGAGGAAATCTCGCTCACATGCAGATTTCATCCACTTCAAATTTATGCTGTCCTGCCTGCATTCTGCTTTATCAAAAGCTAAACAAGAATACTACACCATACTAATCCACAACAATAAATCAAACCCGCGCCGTCTCTTTGCAGTCTTTGACTCCTTGCTCCATCCTTCCACTGCTTCCTCTCACCCCATACATTCACCTCAAGCTTTTGCAGATCACTTCAAGCACAAGGTGGAATCTATTCAAAAACAGATTCCTACTATTCCATCTGCCTCCGAACTCTCTCTCCCCAAACCCCCCTCATCATACTTTGATAGTTTTACCCCAATAACAGAGGAAGAAGTTTCTCAACTTCTCCTATCTACCCACCTCACTACCTGCTGCTTGGACCCTTTGCCTTCCCACTTACTCAAACCACTTGCACCAGTCCTTACACCTATATTAACACACATCTTCAACACTTCTCTCTCCACAGGCACCTTCCCTTCTTCCTTCAAACAGGCCCAAATTAAACCCCTGCTCAAAAAGACTAACCTCGACCCCTCCTGTCTCTCTAACTATCGACCTGTCTCCCTTCTGCCACTTGCCTCAAAACTCCTAGAACGCCTGGTCTTCTCCCAAATAACCAAATTCCTCAACTCTAACTGTCTTTTGGATCCGATGCAGTCTGGTTTCCGGTGCGGTCATTCAACTGAGACCGCTCTCTGCAGGGTGGCTAATGATCTCCAGACTGCAAAAGCCAAAGGACAGTTTTCAATACTTATACTACTCGATTTATCCTCTGCCTTTGACACAGTTAACCATTCTCTGCTTGCTCAAATTCTCCACAGTCTTGGTTTCCGAAATCAAGCTGCTTCATGGCTCTCCTCCTATCTCTCACAACGTTCCTTTTTTGTGTCCTCTAACAATAACACCTCCTCCACGGTCCCTCTGTCTGTGGGGGTGCCTCAAGGCTCCGTTCTGGGTCCTCTGCTTTTCTCACTGTACACTCTTTCATTGGGTGAACTTATTAGTTCATTTGGCTTTAAATACCATCTATATGCTGACGATACCCAAATTTACATCTCCACTTCTGATCTTTCACCACAAATCCAGCTGCAAATTTCAGACTGCCTCTTGGCCATTTCCTCCTGGATGGCACAGCGTCAGCTGAAGATTAACATGGCCAAAACCGAACTGCTAATCTTCCCACCAAGACCTTGCCGAACCCCTAGCTTCACCATTACAGTTGATGGAATTGATATTGATCCGGTCAGCTCAGCACGCTGCCTTGGGGCCATATTTGATTCCTCTCTTTCCTTCTCCCCTCACATTAACTCTGTGGCTAGATCATCTCGCTTCTTTCTCCGTAACATTGCTAAAATCCGCCCGTTCCTCTCCCAACAAACTACTAAAACTCTTATACGGGCCCTCATTCTGTCCCGCTTAGACTATTGCAATATCCTACTAACTGGCCTCCCTGCTACTCATCTTTCACCTATGCAATCTGTTTTAAACTCAGCTGCACGAATCACCACACTCTCCCCAAAAACTGAACCTGCCCACATAATTCTCAGACATCTGTCATGGCTCCCAGTTCAGCAGCGCATCAATTACAAAGTCCTTCTTCTCACCTTTAACGCTCTCCACACTGCTACCCCTCCTTACATCTCTTCCCTCATCTCCTATTATGTTCCTGGCCGCCTCCTTCGCTCAGCACATAATGCACTTCTTGTTGCACCATCCACACCCTCTGCCCTCTCCCGTCTCAAACCTTTCTCGCTTTCTGCTCCCTACCTCTGGAACGCCATACCCCTCTCCTTACGCCTAGAAAAATCCCCCTCTGTCTTTAAGTCTACCCTTAAGTCTTATCTTCTGGAGCACTAGGACCATGCACTGCCTTTGGCCAAACTCAGCACTTGTAATCTCAGCACTTAACACCCTCTTACCCCATTGTATGTCTCCCTTTATCCATTTAGACTGTAAGCTCCTTGGGGCAGGGAACTCTCTCCCATTGTTTCTATGAATGTCGCACTTATTTCATCCCCTCTTATTTATTGTAACATATGTCTATTGTAAGGCGCTGCGTACACTGTGTGGCGCCATATAAATAAAGATACATACATACATACATACATACATCTATTAATCCCTTAACCTACTGTATGCAATGCATTATCAGTTACTAACCTCTTGCATGTCAGAGAGGTATACAGCAATGTGTTCTACGATTAACCCATTGATTGTCTCATAAGTGCACAACACATTGCAGATGAATTTGTACCCCAATGATTAACCCCTTGTGTGCTAAAGAGGAAGAATTCATCAGTAATTAACATCTTTATTCATCTTTCTGGCATACAAGGGGTCAATTACTCATGAATTATGCCTCTTGAGCATACAAGGGGTTAAACAGTGAGGTACTGCACCTATGAGGAATTCAATGGGTTAATAACAGAATAAAACATTGCTGTAATTCTCTCTGGCATGAAAAAAGTTAATAACTGATTATTTATACCTCTCTAAAGCATACAGGGGGTTAAAGGGTTAACAGATGATAAATTAAGTTTCTTAATAACTACCAACACTGAGATCTAACTCGCTCTCTAATTCTTTCATATCACTTAGTAGTAAGGGGTTAAAATCAGCAAGCACTTGTAATGCAGAGCTTCATACTTCAATAAACTTAAAGAATGATAGGAGGTTCAGTTATATCCTAAACATTACTATCCCTTTAATATGAAAAAATATATATTGTAGAGTTCATCTAAGATTTTCTGGTCATAGTAAAGTAAGTAGGGTGTATTATTAAGAGGTGTTAGCTCTCCTTTAAAAAAAAATACAGGTTTCAAAATCTTCTCTCAAATTTGTCGGAAGCAGTGCAGTAGGTAGGATTGACTTTTGGAGGGGATTTATGCTCAAATTGATGGGCAAAAGTGTTTGTGTGTGTTTATATTCACATCTGCAGTAGCAGAGATTAAACAAGATCTTTAGGAAGCAAATTAAAGGAACACTGACCCTAGGGAATGATTTACACAAGACAATGGGGAAAATGTAAAAACAATTTGCATGAGTGTATAACCTTCATGTATTTTATATATTCAGCCTTAATTATAAACATTTCCTTGAAGAAAAGACCTATGTTGTCTTGAAAGCCTGCATCCTAGAGCCACTTAGGCAATAAAGGTGTCACTTTCACTCTAAAAGTCTTCTACTTTTTTCTATGGCTAACACGGTACCACCTTTTACTAGTGTGATAAATTGTATGTAGTATGTACATCATATGTGCTTTGATGTATCTAACTGGAGAGATCTTAGTGCATTGCCTCCATAGAATAACACAGGAGCTAAAGAGTTTAGCAAACTGGAGAAGCTATCTCCTCTTTATCACACCACTGTCACACCTTCAGTGTACACCCCTCCTGGACTCAACAAAGAATCATGTCTGCCTCCAATCCTATATAATAATTCGCTAAGTTGTGTGTAACGCCCGACATGCGCAGTAGACACTGCTGCGCGTGCGGCAGTCATGCGCAGTACAGACTGCCCGCGCCGCGGCTGATACAGAGCTGGGAGCTCCGAAGGAGCGTCCAGCTCTGTATCAGCAATGGCGCGGGCAGTCTCTACTGCGCGTGACTGCCCCGCGACCGGCTGCCAGTGGCACTGTGGCCTGTGTAACGGGCTCTTCAACTAGTACTTAATAAAGAGTAATATTGGGGAAACCAATTCACCCAGAAATGATTTATAGGAGCCATATGGAATATTGCCCAGATTAAAGTAAGCAGGGGGTTATTATTAGGAGACGTTAGTGGTCTTTTAACCCTTTAAGGACCACTACTGTCTCAGCGTGCCGCACGGATAGTAATACTTAAAATGTAAAAAAATATATGCTGTACAGTTTATTCCCCTGAGTAAAACGAGGGTACTTCCACTGCTGAGAGATATTTTATTAAAAAATTATAACAGCTCTGTTCTGTAGATCATAAATCTCCACAGGATGGTTTAGCAACAGCACCATTGTAAATTTTCAGGCCACTGTGATATTGCAAGTTTGAGCTGTTACAATTTTTTAATAAAATATCTCTCAGCAGTGGGAGTACCCTTGTTTTATTAGGGGATATAAACCCTACAACATATATTTTTTTGCATCTTAAGTATTACTATCCCTTTAAGGACCACGGAGCATTTTTTTTTCAGAAAATTCCATGACGTGCCAGGACCGTCACTGGTCCTGAAGTGCAGGACAGCCGTGATGGTCCTGGCACATCATTGTTTCTTAGGGTTGCCACCTTTTCTTAAAAAAAATACCAGCCATGGCATTCCCTCCATAGACTTAACATTGGACAGAAGCCAATTTTTTACCGGCCTGCCGGTAAAATACAGGCTAGGTGGCAACCCTATTGTTCCTTAAGGGGTTAATAAACAAAATGTTCAGAATGCAGAAAATGGGAGCAATGACTAAATGTATTGAAAAATAAAGTCTAATAAATAGTGAATTGTGATTAATTTTGTTTCTCAATTATCGACTGTTAGCACTTTGAATGCAGCAAATGGGACTGATTTTAGTAAGTGACATACAGTTACACATTTAGAGAATGCATCTTATACAAGAAGTACAATAGTGACTACTTCCTCCATGTTGCCCTATCGGACATGAATTACATCTTCTTAGTCTTTACTCTTTCTCTATATGCTCTAATTGTTTTAGCGCATATAAAAGGTCATATTGCTACACTACTTACTACTACTATTGCGACTGAGCCCATTTCATGCACTTCCTCTATAATATTTAAATTCTCGAATGATAGAAAGGTCTCTAACACATTTCTTTGCAATGCATTGGAGAACTCTAGACCATTCAGCTGGTTAACTGTATGATAATTTACCTCTCTGTTCTATATGCTATGTCTCTGGTAGTGTGAAGGTTCTAAGGGCCGTATGATCAAAGGGATAACTACAAAAAATTGTCGTAGGAAAGACAAAAATAAGTCATTGAATGCATGAACGACATATTTTCTGTAGAGTATACGACAAAAAACTATTAATGTCCGTTGTGTACGATACAACTCCAGAATTGACAGCATGGAAAGGGTTTGGCTAAACTATTCTAAAGTGTCGTATAGAGGAAAGAAAATTTGTCGTAACTAACGACAAAAAAATGTTTTAAAAGACAAAATTTGTACGTTAAAAAAAAAGTGGAGGGAATGTGTTCTGAATGTGAGAATTTTTGTCTTTAGTTAAGACATTTTTGTCGTTAGTTAAGACATTTTTAAGACCTTTTTGTCATTAGTTAAGACTTTTTTTGTCGTTACATACACAAATTTCTCTGAAAATATTAATGATCCCAAAGACACTGTACTTTGAAAAGTCATTACTAACGACAAAAGCTAATCCACTACCACTTTGAACATATGGCCCTAAGACTTACTGTGTTTCTTTTTTCAAAAAGCCTCTCTTATTTTTTCCCAGTCCATTGAGGTGGTAACATTTCTGGAACTCTTTGTGTGGTTTATCAATTCACAGCTACAAGACTGTGAACGTTAACAGTATTTGCAACTTGTATGTACAAATGCAAATGTACTCTGTGATTCAGTGCCAAAAAAAGTTAGTGTAGATGATTTTTGAACAAGCTGTAAAATGCCTGTTCTGAAACAGAAATCTGCTTATCAAAAGAACAGCACTTTAACCACTTGGATGCTAGTGAGGTTTCCAATGCTTTTCAATCTCAAGCACCCAAGGGTTAAAAGTATTTGTGTCATTGCTTACAGCAGAGAAAGGGGAATGAGTGATGAGGGGTGGCAAAAACCTAGGTGATTGAAACCTAGGGTGGACTGGTAGAAGTGAGCCTGATGAAAGTTTATCAGTAAACTTTCTTTTATGAAAACCTATATGTTATAGAGCTTTTCCTGCTGAGTAAAACAAGGCCATTCCCACCTCTGTCAGTTGTTTTATTCAAATGATATAAAAGTTCAAATAATCAGGAAATTAATTTACTGTGTGTTTACCTCCTGATAGTTCTGACAGGAAGTGACTTTCTACCACATTCTATGGAGAATTGTATGTCACTGACTTTCCTCTCATTAGAATGTAACAGAATAATTAATTGGAATTTGACCACTAGAAGGCACTGCTAATGTAAAAAAAACCCCACAGGATTAAAATGTAATAACTCTAGAAATATGCATCTCTAGGCAGTGGAAGTACCCTCATTTTACTAGAAGCCAATGCACTAAGATTTCTCCTGCTATAGAGGTCTTAGTACATTGGCTCCATAGAATAAAATAGGATTTGGAGAGTTTATAACACTGGAGAAATCATGTTTACTTCATCGTCTCTTTGCCACCTCTTTATAAAACCTTAGTGCATAACCCCCCAGGACCCAGAAACCGTCACTAGGGAGGGAGGAAGCAGTGGCAGGAGAAGGGAAGGTTGCTGGGACGTGCACAGACATTTTGGGGGGCAGGGGCTCAAATGAAAAAAGGGCACTTCTCATAATTATTATTATTATTTTTTGCTGTTAAAAGGGCATGAGGGCACTTTGGACAAAAAGGGCAGGTGCTCAAGCCCCCCTTGGTGTCTATGTGTGCACGTGCCTGGAAGGTTGAATGGGAAAGAAGTGAGCATCAAGGCACATGTGGGTGGCCTCAGACGTTGAAAGAGGAAGGAGGTGAAGCGGTGCTCCAGGCTAGATGGATGGGACTTCTTGGAAAATGAGAAGGTTTTGGGGAGAGAGTGTTGCATTGTGTTGGATACCTCTCTGCCACTCAAAGGGTTAAGTGAACAATTTAATATGGAAAAAAGTTTATAATAATAAACTTATAATATTTTAATCCACAAGAAAAATCCTACAGCATATGGATTTCCATAATAAAAGTTTCCTGCTCCTTTAAACTGTCATTACATTTTGGCAAAAACATGTGTCTTAGAAAACATTAGGCTGTTGGAATCAGGCTAGTTTGGACTTCAGCCCACAGAGTAGCAAAGTCATCAGTAGATAACATGACTTGTTTAATACAATGACCCATCCGTGTCTGGATTATTTCCACATGAAGCAAAAGGGAAAAATACATAGGCCTTATGTATAAACACAAAATGGAGCGATACCGGTGAAAACTAACTTCAATATTGGGAATAAAAGGGCTTTGCAATAAATTGTAAACCTGTCTTGTATTCAAGGGTTTTACCCTTTGAATGTCAGGGAGGTGCACAATGGCTTGTTTTGCGATGCGTTGTGCACCTCCCTTGCACTCGAAGGGTTAAAATCCCCATTTCAATCAATGTGAATTTGGGGAGTTATTATCTGTCTCCTGCAGTTCAGTTGATTTTCTTAGAATTTGCTGTTAAACATAGGCATAAGTCCTATATTATCAGCAATCTAACCCCCCGAACCCCAAAAATTCAACCTGCTCAAGAGATTTCTTGAAGGTCAAGAATCCAGTAGCTGCATTGATCTTAGATATGTATGGGCAACAATCTGTGGAACATTTACATTATACAATGGTTTATACAACATGAAAGCCTCCTTAAATTAAATAATTAAATTCATTTATTCATTAATTTCTTATCAAAATGACCAGGCAGTTCAACAGTAACGCTGCTGACTGATATGGTTCATCAGCTAGTTAAAGGGACTCTAATGTCCCATAAAAAAACCCTCTTGTTTTGTAGAAATAAAAAAATACATTATTTGCAGTAAATCCCATCTCTCAAACCGCTATGGTTTGAGAGATATTTGCATTGAAAGTTCCTCCCTCCTGTGCTGATAGAGGGAGAGCCGATATCAAGTTATTTAAAAATAATTACTTCATTGGAAAGGTCTACAAAGGGTGCCTGGTTTCCAAGCACACTTTGTAGACCGTTCCCATGAAGTAGTTATTTTTAAATAACGGGATTTCAGCTCTGCTGAAGAGCCTTCTCGAGTCAGCTGACTCAATCTCCTGCTGTCTGCTTTATAACGGACAGCAAGAAAAGGGAAACTTTACAGGTGAATACCTCTCAAACCATAGCGGTTTGAGAGATAGGATTTGCTGCAAATAATTTATTTTTTTTACCTCTACAAAACAAGAAGAATTTTTTATGGGGCAATACTGTCCTTTTAATGCCAGGTCAATTAACCATATTGAGTGCCAGTGGGGTACTGAGCACATTGCAAAGCAACGTGCTGGAGACCCCTCTAGCACTCAAACGGTCAACTGGCATGCCCTGAGGCCACAAGGAAGAGAATGAGTTCACTGGTCACCTTTCTTTTTAGAAAATTGCCATCTGTGGTTGGTAATGACAAGGTTCTTCATTTAATCTGTGGGGACTTGAAAATCTTGTGCATTATGTCCTGCATTTACTAACCAGCAAAATTAGACATGTGATTAATTTTACATTGCTACATCTATAAACAATGTGGTAGAAATCTCTAATTTACTAAAATGTGAATAACAATTTTTACTTGTGGATGTGTTCATAGAAAATAAATGAAACAATGGGTGGGATGGAGTAAGTTGAGATAAAAGTGTGATAGAATTTCCAGTGGGATAAACTATCCAGTTCCTATGTTATTCTATGGAACATATGCACTCTCTCAAGATCCGTAGTACATTAACTGCATAGCATTTATAACACAAGATAGTTTATCTCTAATTTATCACCTCTTTATTTCACCTTACTGCAGATGTAGTCTGTTAAACCTCAAGCTCTAATGGACTACAATTGGCGTAATCCCCGTGATGATAGGACTTGTAGTTCCCAACAGCTGACAGTCCAACCATTGACTACTCCTGCTTTAGATCATCCCCCCAGGCTTTATGGATCAGTATGCATGAAGAGTAACTTTTTGTAAATATTTTTTGCATATGGGAACCTGGCTCCTTTTGAATAATATGTGAATCAGGAAAATGTTTAAAGGAGCAGTAAACTTTTTTTAATGTAAACATGTGTTATAGAGCTTTTCCTGCTGAGTAAAACAGTGGAACTCCATTTGCTATCAGTTGTTTTATTCAAAAGTTATAAAAGTTAAAATAATCAGTAAGTGAATTTACCGTGTGTTTACTACCTGATAGGAGGTTAATCGGTAGTTTCTATCACATTCTATGGAGAACTGTAAGTCACTGACTTTCCTCTCCATTAGAATTTAATAGAATAACTAATTATAATTTGACCAACAGAGGGCACTGTTAATGTAAAAAAAACACAGGTTTAAAGCGTAATAACTCTGGAAATATGCATCTCTCAGCAGTGGAAGTACCCTTATTTTACTCAACAGGAAATGTCTTACAATATATTTTTTTCGTAAAAGTATACTGCTTCTTTAAGGCTTTTGTGTACAATACAGGGCGATTGGAAGAGATCCTTTTCTTGCTTAGTCTCAGTGTTGTGCACAAAGAGACATTTTACCTGTAGTTCAGCATAAATGAAAGCATTGCAAGCACAACTCTCTGATTCTTAAAAAGAGAAGACCACCATGTGAAGTGAGCAGAGCTTTATATCTTGTGAACCTGTTGGCAACTGTCATGTCCAATTTCATGAACATGACATCCAGGACTGAGACAAAGATGTTTTCACTTGAACAAAGGCACAAAACCAATTTATGGGGTTCATAGTAGAAAAAGTAGAGTTATTATTGGGAGGTGGTAGTTCTCAACATATCTTCTAAAGCCTAAGGATATGGTTGCACAAGTGACTGGAATGTGGGATTAATGATGTTATGTTCCAGTTACCCATATTATTTACCTATACAGCAATTCCCTTTAAATCCTGGTGCCATGATGCATAAATGGTGGCCAACCCATGTCAGTGTCAGCCATACATGATTAACACAATACCAACATATGTTGGCCAATGATTGGAGGTTGGGCTAAGCATTGTTATCTCCAAGCTGGCCATCTGGACGATCTATGTGGCAACCTCGTAGACCACTGTGCCTATGCAAACCCATGTTCTCCACTGAATGCCGGAAAGTTACAGCTGATGGAGAAAACTGAAGACTAAGGTTTGAGAGATATTCATATGTAAAGTTCCCCCTTCCCTCCCCATCTCCTGTCGTCAGCACTGTGCTGACAGCAGGAGATCCCGGTCCAGGGAACAAATGATTGCTCTTCAGCAGAGCTGACATTGCGTTATTTAAAAAGAATTACTTCACTGGAAAGGTCTACAAAGTGTGTCTGGTTTGCAAGCACACTTTGTAGACCAAGTAAAATATGAGCAATTCTGGAGCAAATCAACCGTCCCATAGAGGTGATATCAAATGTTGCATTGCTTTAACCCCTTAGCGACAATGGACGTACATGTACATCCTCTGTGGCTGTCACTTAGTGACAGAGGACGTACATGTACGTCCCGGAAATCCGGATCCCCGCGCGGCTGCACGCCGTTCGGGGACTCCAGATTCTTTTGCAAAAAAAAAAAAAACGTTAGACGGGCGTTAAGTGACGGCCGCGTCTGCACGCGGCCGTCACTAAGGGGTTAATCCTTTGAGTGCCAGAAAGGTAGCCAATACATTGCATTGCAATGCATTGTATATATCTCTGGCATGCAAAGGGTTAAATAGGACTTTTGACCATCTGAGTACCAGATAGGTCTCCAAAACACTGGAAAGCGTTGGAAAGCACTGGAAAGCATTGGAGTGCTCACTAGCGTTTAAGGCGTTAAAACCTATTTCAGTAACTGGGAATTCTGGGAATGTTTGTCTGCTATGGTGCGGTTGGTATTCCACAGATTTGCTTTTCTTGCTTTCTGCATAAGGACCCTAATGACAGAAGACTAGTAAGTATGGACCAAAATGAGGTGTAAGGCTTTGCACACAGTTTATATAGAAAGGCAGCCAAATGAGCTAACTGGTCTTTATCTGTAGTCATGTTGTACTGTAGCCAAGTGAGTCATCAGGGACATGTCTGAGGTGTGTTTTTATATTCACTGCTAGCTTTCCAGCTCCCCTTCCCCCTTGCATTTAACACTTTGAGTGCTAAGAGAATTGGTGGGCAACCTGAGTCCCTCCAGCTGTTCTGGACTACAGCAACTGTCTGAGGACATTGAGCATTGTAGTCCTGAACAGCTGGAGGGCCACAGGTTGCCTAGCCCTGGCTAAGGTTTTGAGGTGCTGAAGGAGAGTCATATAACCCCCCTCTATACCTAAGCTTGCCCCCCCCATTATTGACCAGTAGTGGAAGCTACTGGCATCACAGTGAACCCACTATTATTCTTTTCTTACAATACCCGCCATACTGGACATGTTTTGGGGAAGAGCAGGGGTTCCAGGTTCTCTTCTGGGATGCTGCTCTGGGAAAAGGATCCTGTGTTCTGAGTAGATCATTTTTTTTAAGTCTTGTTTCAATAAAATGTATTTATTTTACTGATGCTGGAGATGTGATTATTTTAGTTTTAACCTCTTGATCACTCAAAGGGTAAATGATACTATGCTGCCCATACAAGACACAAGGTAACACTAGGGTTGCCACCCAGCCGGTATTTTACCTGCAGGCCGGTAAAAAATTGGCTTCCTTCCAATGTTAAGTCTATGGAGGGAATGCCTTGGCCGGTATTTTTTTGAAGAAAAGGTGGCAACCCTAGGTAACACTGATTATACTGGGGGACCCTCAAAACATTAGAAGGCTTCTGTTTGCTTGTGGGAGGCTGGGTGGGGGCAGGATATCTTTAGCATCTGTCTTATACCAGCATGAACTGTTCATGGTGATACTTAAAATTATTGCATACCACAACCTTGAGATATACATTAGCCACCATGACATGTAAACAATAATTGCCTGGTAGCAATTTAAAAAAGTTGAAAAATATTTTTTAAATAATTGAATTGTAGAAAAGGATATTTTAGACTGAATATTTGGACTACAAATGTATGAAAAATGTGGAAAAAAACTGTTTTTGCAATATATGTATCTTTCTGTCTGTCTCTGTCTATCAAATTGTCTATGTAGATACACAAAGTGTATACAATCAGATACAAGTACTCTATAGGCCCATGTTCTAAACAATAATTGAGAAATTACATACATACAAACTGATGCAATAACCACAGTGGCATGAGCTAATTCAGTGATAATGTGGCACTCTTAATAATATATGTTTTGGCCAAGACATGGCTGTTATGTGGATAAAAATATAATGTGATTTACTGCAAAAGATCCCATGAGACATGCACTCATGGGACTTAGTAATCATATACACATTTATTTAACTCTTTGAGTGCCAGAGGAGTACGCAGCACATTGCAAAACAATACACTGCGTACCCCTCTGGCACTTAAAGGGTTAAAAAGCAGGTCAATGTTTTGGTCCACTAAGGACTTTTATCAACACATAAAAGCATATCAGTGGGCTTGTGGAGTGGTAGTGCATAGTGTCTGTAAGTGTGATACTATAAGAAACAATTTCCTATATTCATATACCAAAGAGATGACGTGCCTGTGGATTTACATGTGTGAATAATCTGCAGGTGTTGTAAATCTGTAGTGAGACAGAAGATCAATTGTAGAGCAACCCAACTGCACCACTGAAGACATAAACATTATCAAAATTCTTATTAACTTATTAAAGTGCAAGTCACCTCAGTTTTGACTTTACTTATTCTGCAAGTGCCTTATATGCAAAGTAATACTGCCTATACTTTCTATATTTGTTTCATCTTCACCATTTTTTAAATACTTGTACATCCTTGACAAATAACTCCCTGAGTTTTCTGTCAAGGACTGTGAAAGCAATGTGTTGGAGACCTCTGTAGAATTCAAGTAGTTAAAAGATTGGTTTAAATCAATATTAAATTATTTCCCACCTATGGTTTAGCTGGTTCGCTACAGAACTGCTAATTTCCAGCTCTCTTCATATGTCCTTATACGTAAAAGAATAAGTAGTTATCTATTTAGCAGAAGGACGTACATAGGTGGACTATATTATATAGACATATCCGACTACTGCAATAACTTCTATCTAGGTAGGTCCTTCTGTTACATAAAGAATTACTCCTACAGGTATAGTTTCCCTTTACACAAGTATTAGGGGCTTATTCATTTGATTGGAATTAACCTCAATAAAACTGTTATAGTTGGGATTATTTAACAGCACAAGAAGGTGTCTGATTCTACTGTAAGATTACTGCAGTACATGAAAACCAATAATCCCTTTCTGAAAAGAAAAGTACTAAGACCCTACAGCTGTTGTGGACTACAATGCCCATTATCCTCATCCATGTAACGGCTTACCAGAGATGTAGATGACAATGTGAAAGATCAGCAGGAAGGGAAATAGCAAGTAATCTTGGGAGATGAATTTGTTGCTCAGTGTGGACCCCCCCACAAAACATACATTTATTTATATGTGATTCTGCATTATGTGAGGTAAACAGACATACCCATATTACATGCTTGTCCACTCAGTGCATAAAGCTGTTGCTGATAGGCCCACTCTTCATCATTGGCAGAAGAAATAACCAATAGTCGTCTTCTCCAACGGAACCTTATAACAAAGTTCAGAAAATGTCAGTGTTTTCAGGATAAATGAGGTGCAAGACAATAAGCACACGTGTGAACTCTTTGGATCTTCCCTGGGGTCGCCAGGTTTCTGACTTAAAGGTATAGTAAAGTCCAGAAAAAAGTGTAGCTGAAATGATAGGTACGATAAAAATATACATAATGCTCTTATTCCTATCTCTCAAACCTTTATGGTTTGAGAGATATAATAAAATAAAGTCCTCCGCTCCCACCCCTTTCTGCCTGACGAGCTGTAAAGCTGTCAGAAGCAGAATGTGGTCGGGCGACTAGACGCGGCTCTTCAGGAGCGCTGACATCGAGATATCTAATTATAAATATTTCATCGGAATGGTCTACAATGTGTGCTTGCAAACCAGACACACATTGTAGACCATTCCGATGAAGTATTTATAGTTAGATATCTCGATGTCAGCGCTCCTGAAGAGCTGCTGTCTGATCCCTGAAACAGGATCTCATGCCGTCAGCTATACAGCTGACGAATGAGAAGCAGGAGGGAGCGGAGGACTTTATTTTCTTATATCTCTCAAACCATAAAGGTTTGAGAGATAGGAATAAGAGCATTATGTATTTTTTTTGGTACCTATCATTTCGCCTAGACTTTTTTCTGGACTTCACTAACTGGGTCTCTGGGGACAAAGGGTGATGCAACAGCTAACCCTGCTCACTTTCTCTCCCATTCTGCCCTCTTCCTGCCTTGTTCTGCACATTTGTGGGACAAACCCCAACCTTCTGTCACCCCAATCCCACACACTTCTATGAAGCCCTTCCCACATTATGATGCAAATCTTTCATTTTGGCACTCCCACATCCATACTTGTCATTTATGACAATAAGCTAAAGAGGTGCAGTTCTATATGTAATTAACATCCCCATAGGGGGCACATGAACATTCCCCAAATTCCCATTATTATACATGGACACATAAATATTCCAAAAATTCCCATAGGGATTTTTATGTTCAAAGTTCCATTTAAATCAGATGTTCATGGGTTCCCTATGGTGAAGTTGGTTTGCCCCAGAAATGCATTTCTTTAGCATACTGATCCACATGTCACACAAAGTATATATTGTATAATACATTATACTAAAATAAGGGTACTGCCACTTCTGGGAGATGCAAAAATTATTATAGCTCAAACGCAGCTTTTTTTTTATTTCTCCAACTGGTATTCAAATGACATTTTTTAAATCACATACACTCTGTTGAAATGTTTGTCTCAGTTATTATTGCTTTCTGTACTGTATGATAGGAACATCACAATCTGCTGGCCAAAACAGACATTTCAGTTTAATTAAAGTACAACTGTCACTTTGTTAACAAACAGGTGATTTTAAAAAGAGCATCCAAAAGCACCCATATTTACTGAAGACATTTTTAATTTCAAACAATAGTTTCTTAAATATTTAGCTTCATTATTTTTCAGTTTATACAGCTGAGCTAGTACTTTCTGGTAGGAAGTGACAGTTGGCAATACAGAGCTTGAGGAGGACTTGCATTAACTGACAAATAAAGCTGAATATCATATAAACTATTGTTTTAAATATGAAATGTCTAACAGTTTGTTTTTGATCTTTCACAATCACTTAGTTACAAAGTGTCAGGTCCACTTTAAAAAAGAAGAAAAAAAACTTTAAAAAACAATCACATTTTAGCTGTAATAATGTTTGAAAAAAAATTTCACAGCAATAAATGAACCTTTTTTATTTGGAAGGAAAACAACTACATTCACATTCTGTGAAGAACTGTTAGTCAGTGACTTTCCCCTCAAACAGAATGTAACAGAATAATTAATTGGAATCTGACCTATAGAGGGTACTGTTCATGTAAAGAAAACTAGAGTTTAAACTGTAATAACTAGAATATGCATCACTCAACAGCGAGAGTGCCCTTGTTTTTATTCAACAGGAAAACCACTGCAATAGGTAATCCTATATAACAATTCGCTAGGATTTTTGTCAGAAGCTGTCATGCACAGTAGAGACTGCCCGAACGCACAGAATGCTGGGAGTTCTGTGCTGGGAGCATTCTGTGCTTTCATGCAGTCTCTACAGTGCATGATTGTGTCGGTGGCAGGATGCAGAGCAGGACCGACCTCTTAACATTGCCCGGATTTTGGCCGGTGTACACGGGCTTTTACACTAGTTTTTTCAAAAAGTTTACTTTAATTTACTGCATTTTGTAACAACTAGGTTATTTTGAATGAGTTTTAAACTATATTTCTGTTAACCATTTTAATTTAAACCAATAGATTATAAGATATTTAGCGTTATTTATCTGTCAGTTAGTGCAAGGCAGACATTCCACATAGTTCTCCATTACCAACTGCCACTTCCTACAAGGAAGTACTAGCTCAGCTGCATAAACTGATAAATAAATAAACCTAAATATTTTGGAAACTCTTGTTTGAAATTAAAAATGGCTTACATAATATGGATGATTTTGGATGTTTTTTCAAAATCACCTATTTGTTACAAAGTGACAGTTCCACTTTAACCCTTTGAGTACCAGGGGTATATCCAACCCATTGTACTCAAAGAGTTAACCCCCTTAACGACCGGCCAGGCAGCCGGCAGTTAAGGACCAGAGAGCTTTTTTTTTTTTTCGAGAAATGAATTCAGGGGTCCCCAAGAGGTGTGCAGCCACATGGGGAACCCTGAATTCCATGACGTGCCAGGATCATCATGGGTCCTTAATGCAAGTTTACCCATGAGGGTCCTGGCACATTATGGGTCCTTAAGGGATTAAGTTTCTGAAGAAGAATATTAATGTGTTTATATAATGCAGAATTTGAATTTCCATTAAAGCAATGGAATATTTTTCTTTTGTACATGAATACTGAATTTATATGACTTTCATGTATAATGTTAATTTTCCTCCTCTAAAATATGAGCAGAAAATCTAATTCCTTTTTGCTGAATATTGGAAAGCATCTAACATTTATTGAAGTAGCAGACGTGAGTTATGACACACTGGGAAATCAGTTCCTGCGGCCTGATTAAAAACACACTAAATCCTATCCAAAGAATTCCAGCTCACAAAGAGAATGATTACTGCATTGCTACAGTGTTACAAAAATGTTCCATTACTAAAATCACAGAGAGGAACACTCTGAATTAAAGGAGAAGTGACAACTCCTAATAATAATCCCAATTTACCTTACTATGGCCAGAAAATCCTAAGAGCCCTTTGGATTGCCCTTGTGTCCATGTTCAACAGATAACATCTTCATTCAGAACCGTATGTCATGTCCATGGAGGCGATCATCACAGTTGCTGGTAGTTTTTTCAAACTGAAGCAGGCAGAGTGTATAAAGCAATGAATTGCACACCACTCTGGTCCCAAAAGGTTCAATGTTACCACGTGCAGTGGGTGGAGTTCTAGCAACTGTTATGTCCTCCTCCATATGATATACAGGAAAATGTTATCTCTTGAACCAAGGAGCAAGGGTAAAATTCATAGGGGCTATTAGGAACTTCTGTCCATAGTAAGGGATTATTATTATGTGTTGTTACATCTCCTTTAATTTCATTAATTTAAATATTAAAAGCTCTGACACTGTACCTTTAAAATAATCCATAAGATTACTTAGTCATAGACTAAGGTAAAATAATACCATTCTTAAGGTGCAATTCTGGAGAAAACGAACTGCACCGTAAGAGACAAATATAGTTTAAATACTGCATTGATGTGAACAGGCTTTTAACCCTTTGAATCCTAGAGAGATCTCTAGCGCATAGCATTCAAGGGGTTAAATACTCCATTTTAACCACTGGGAATGTTCATTTGTCTCCTGTGGTACATTTGGTTTGCTCCAGCATTTCTCCCCCTTGGATTGCTGAATAGGGACCTTAGGCACAAAAAAAGTGGAGCTACTTTGG
This sequence comes from Rhinophrynus dorsalis, assembly GCA_037306005.1. Taxonomy (NCBI): domain Eukaryota; kingdom Metazoa; phylum Chordata; class Amphibia; order Anura; family Rhinophrynidae; genus Rhinophrynus; species Rhinophrynus dorsalis. The sequence continues at coordinate 169,277,108 of CM074719.1, read as the reverse complement.
AGCAAACCAGCTGTGTGATAGAAGACAAATACCCCCCTTTCAACCTTTAACCCCTCGAATGCTAGAGAGGTATCCAATGTATTGCTTTGCAATGCGTTGCGACCTCTCTAGCATTCAAGAGGTTAAGGCCACATTCATAGCAAGGTGAGTTTGGGGGATTTTCAATTCTCCCATAAGGTGCACTTAGTTTGCTCCAGAATTGCTTTTCTTTTCTGGATAAGGCCCTTATCGCAAGCCTCCAAACATTTCAAACGGCCAAAGAGGGACACTTTTTTTTTTAGGGAGGTGTGGCTGGGGGTGTGACTGATGGGCAGGACATAACCATTATTTTTAAACTATTTCATGCCCTATTGACACATCTTTGTGTAGCTGAATAAATTATTTAGAACGAGACCAAAGTATTATTTCTAATCAGAATAATGTATAAACACATACAGTGAAGTTTAAACAAACATTAAAGTGATAATAATGCTTCACAAAAACAGCAGCTCCAATCTCCAATTAATCTTCATATTATCTGGGCCATGGAGAGTGTTATTTCAATACTGTCAGAGTTGTAGTTCAAGAGTAATTGTATGATAAAGTTCCCCCTCCCACCCCTTTTACCTAGTGTAAGCCATCTCCCCTCAGATATGGAATCTGGTTCTGGGACCGGACAGCTCACAGCAAGGGACAATCTTCTTACTGTGAGCATAAGGAAAACCCTGCCCAACTTAACAGGTTTTTTCTTCACTGAAGATTGTCCCTCTCTGCTATCCATCCGGACAGTCTTGCTGTTACATCAGTAAAAGGGGCGGGAGAGGGATACATTATCTCTTCAGTTTCTCTTGAACTACAACTCTGACAATATTGACTCAGATCTACCCAATGACGTACTATGACCATCAAGGGTCATTAAGGGGTTAAAATCCCAATTTAAAAGTAAAGGGAATTTTAGTTCTCATCTGTAATGCAACTGTTTTTTCCCAGAACTCATCCACTGTTTTTTCTTGATATATGGCCATATTATAAAATGGCAGGACTGTTTGGAAATTATTTATATGACTCAAATTCTGAGCAGTGGTCCATATTTATTGTTTTCATTTAATTCAGACTGGCAGTCAGGGCTGGTGCAAGGATTTTTTTTATACACAGGCGAAGGTGCATTTTGATGCCCTCCCCCCGACCCGGACACAATCCCCTGCCCCCCCGACCTTGCCACAATCCCCTGCCCCCGCCCACATATTTACCTCCACATTGCCCCTTCCACAATGCTCCCTTCATCTCCACAATGCCCCTTCCACATTGCCCCTTCATCTCCACAATGCCCCCTTCATCTCCACATTGCCCCTTCATCTCCACAATGCCCCCTTCATCTCCACATTGCCCCTTCATCTCCACAATGCCCCCTTCATCTCCACATTGCCCCTTCCACAATGCCCCCTTAACTCCACATTGTCCCTTCATCTCCACATTGACCCTTCCACAATGCCCCCTTAACTCCACATCGCCCCTTTATCTCCACAATTCCCCTTCACAATGCTTCCTTTAGCTCCACAATGCCCCTTCCACATTGCCCCTTCATCTCCACAATGCCCCTTCATCTCCACATTGCCCCTTCATCTCCACAATGCCCCTTCATCTCCACAATGTCCCCTTCATCTCCACAATTCCCCTTCACAATGCTTCCTTTAGCTCCACAATGCCCCTTCCACATTGCCCCTTCATCTCCACAATGCCCCTTCCACATCTCTCAGCGCTCCGTATTACTACAGAGCCTGGGTCTCTCTGCGGTGTGTAACATAGACGCTGCGAGGGAGCGCTGATTTACACTACCAAGCGCTCCCTCGCGGAATCTTTGTAACACACCGCAGAGAGACCCAGGCAGATATATATATTATAAAAAAAAAAAAAAAAACAACTTCCCTCTTTTCGGCGCTCCTCCATTGCGGCGCCCTAAGGCAGCTGCCTGTTCTGCCTTAATGGCAGCGCCGGCCCTGCTGGCAGTTCTGCTTAGTGCAGCAGTGGGCTACCTGCAGCTTTCTGGAAGGTGAACTAAAACTTAATACTTAATCAGTATGGATATTAATCCTGTCAGCATATCAATTTATGGTGACAATGGCTAGTAGCTGGCTGCAGATCATGGGAGTTGTAGTCCAATAATAACTGCAGAGCCACATGTTGCCCTAACCCAAGACAATTGCAACAGAAAATGAAGATATTTGGTTTGCAATGGCATGTAAAAATGAAAATAAAATATGTACCATACTTCTCAAGTGTCCCTCTTTAACCCCTTCGCGACACGGGACGTACATGTACGTCCCGTGTGGCTGTCACTTAGTGACAGAGGACGTACATGTACGTCCCGGAAATCCGGCTCCCCGCGCGGCTGCGCGCCGTTCGGGGACTCCGGATTGTTTTTAAAAAAAAAAAAAAAATGTTAGACGGACGTTAAGTGACGGCCGCGTCTGCACGCGGCCGTCACTAAGGGGTTAAGAGGGACAGGCCCTCTTTGAGACCCAAAAACCTCTGTCCCACCCTGATGTCCCTGTGTTTAGGAAATCAGACCATGTGGTGTGTATATTTGTGTTCACATTGCTCCACAGCAACACAACTCACATTAATGTCTGTGTAAACATCAGTATATGTGTTTATAAACTAGGCTGTGTAAATAAAGTACTTTGGTCTTGCACTAAATCATGTATTCAGTTACACAAAGAGGTGCCAATAGGTCGTGAAATAACCTAAAATTATCAGTAATGCCATGCCCCCAGCAACAACACCACAAAAAATACGTGTCCCTCTTTGGCCAGCTGAAACGTTGTGGGGTATAAAATATGCTTTCTGATTTACAATATGTCTGTAGACACCAACCAAGTGTAAGAGCATAACTGATATTTAGTCTAAATATCAGTTATGCTCTTACACTTGGTTGGTGTCTACGGATGTATTGTAAATGAGAGATGAGTGCAAGACTTCAAATCATATTTACTGGCCAGTAAATGTGATGGTGGCCAGGGTTAAATCCGGTTGCCTGGCATTGCAGTATACACTGATCTATGGATAATCACTAATGGATGGATGGTCCATCTATATACTCTGGCACAGGGATTAGGTATTCATCTACCTGTATACAATGAGATCAGATCCCTGACACATGGATGCATGATACACAGATAGATGTATAATCTAGTGGTATCAATCTATCTATCTATCTATCTATCTATCTATCTATCTATCTATCTATCTATCTGTCTGTCTGTCTGTCTGTCTGTCTTTCTGTCTGTCTGTCTGTCTGTCTATCTATCTATCTATCTATCTGTCTGTCTGTCTGTCTGTCTGTCTATCTATCTACACTGGGAAACAGTCTACCTATACACACTTTACTATAATGAAATGATCTGCATCTGAGAAAATCCCACTGAGACTAACAGAGCATCCACATCCATGCCACCTGTGTGCTGCCAAAAGTGAGCTAACCATCACTGCCTCGCACAGTGTACCATGTCTCTCCTGGCATTTCGCAAGCTCATCTCAGCCTGAATGGGACTCTGCTAGTCTCCACTCACTATCCCCTAGCAGACCATCTCATTACATCTCACCCACAGGACTATGTCAGTGCGTCTCACACGCAGAGGTTTTCAATATACCAAAACATTTCACCTTGCAGGGCATCATCACATATCCCACCAACTCTTTTCACTGTGCAGAGCATTGCAGGATATCCCAAGTCACTTCTTAAGGCATTGACTGCCAGAGGAATATATACCTCCATGGAAGGGTTAATACCGATCAACATCATGCCTTTTCACCTGAATGCCTCTGCTTATAATGTGACCCAGAGTGACATGATAAATATAATATGAAGGTATTATTGGGTTGCAAAACATTACAGTTCTATGTGGTTTTAGGGGCAGAAGAGGGGTTAATATAATTATGGATGTGGCATGTTTTGGTGGGAGTGGTTTTGGTGTGTGTGTGTGGAGGGGCAGCATTTTATCCTTAGACCCAGGCAGCACAGTGTCTTGGTCCGGCTCTGGGTATACGTGTGTTTTCTCCATGACTGGCCAACTTAGCAAGTTTCCCTGCTTCGCATATACAAATATCCTACACTTTCTCTATGAGGTGTAGGTTAGAGGGCAAATCATTTTCTCTAAGTGGTGTAGGTTAGAGGGCATGGTATCTTTCAGGGTCAGGGTAAGGTAGATGCCTAAATATTTGAGATCTGTTCATTTCCAAGGGAACAGAAAGGCTGATTGCAGTGCCGTTTGCAAGTCGATTGGAACATTTAGTGCCATGATTTCAGATTTTGTAAGGTTGATTTTCATCCCAGAGAGGGACCCATACATCCCCAGGAGGGAGGTTAGCGATCTTAGTGTGATGCAGGATTTGGTATGACAGCCAGAATATCATCCTGTCCCCAAGAATGAGATCAAAAACAGAGGGGTTGGTGCGTAAATAGGCCAAGAGTGGTTTAAGGGTGAGAATTAATTATAGCAGGGAGTGAGGGCATTCCTGGTGCGTGCCAGTATAGATTGGGAAGGGGGATGAAAGTGTGCCATTAACTGTCACTTGAGACGATGGGGAGTGATACAGAGAGAGTATAGCACCCAAAAAGCAAGACTTAAGTCCAATCCACATCAAGACCGCCATCATGTATGACCAGTCCACTCGGGCAAACGCCTTTTCGACATCTAATGACAAGAGGAGCGATGGGGCTGAGTCCTCCAAAGCAGCTTGTATGACAGCAATAGTAGTAATTATGTCATCCCTGGTTTCCCTCCCCGGTATGAACCCCGATTGGTCTGATGCTATTAGGGTCAGTAGGAGGGGTTTAAGCCTGGTAGCCAAAATCTTTAGCAAACAGTTTGAGGTTGTTATTCAAGAGATAGGCCTATAACTACTGCCATCAGAGGTGTCTTTCCCTGGCTTGGGGATCACTGTGATATGTTACATAGTTACATAGTTACATAGTAATTTAGGTTGAAAAAAGACTTGCGTCCATCCAGTTCAACCCTTTTCCTATTCCTGTTTACCATCGCTGACCCAAAAGAAGGCATCCGACTCCAAATGGCAATCAGATTTCTCCCTGGATCAACAAGCCCTAACTAAATATTAATCCCAATACTAACGTGCATAGCCCTCTATATTATGCTCTTTTAAATAAGTATCCAGGCCCCTTTTAAAAGCATCTAATGTATTTGATAGCACCACCTCCTCCGGAAGTGCATTCCATACCTTTATTGTCCTTACTGTAAAGAAACCCTTCCGCTGTTGTAGACTAAATCTCCTTTCCTCAAGTCTAAGTGGGTGGCCCCTTGTCCTATGTACTGTTCTGTTAATGAACAGGTCTTTTGAAAGCCCTTTATATGGGCCTTGAACATATTTATATAGTGTTATCATATCCCCTCTAAGACGCCGTTTCTCTAGTGTGTACAAGTTTAACTTTTCTAGCCTCTCTTCATAACTAAAACATTCCATTCCCCTTACTAGTTTTGTAGCCCTCCTCTGCACTCTCTCTAGTTCCATAATGTCCTTCTTCAGAAAGGGCGCCCAGAATTGAACAGCATATTCTAGGTGGGGTCTTACCATGGACCTGTAAAGAGGCATAATTATATCTTCCTCCCTTGAGTCAATACCCCTTTTAATACATGCCAATATCTTATTGGCCTTTGCAGCTGCCAGCTGGCACTGCATGCTACTGCAAAGTCTATTGTCTACCATTACTCCTAAATCCTTTTCATTAGTAGATTTCCCAAGAGAAACACCATTTAAACTATATGTTGCATTTTTATTATTATACCCAAAATGCATAACTTTACACTTGTCTATATTGAATCTCATTTGCCATTTGCCTGCCCAGTTACTCAATTTGTCCAAGTCCTCTTGTAATGAAGACACATCCAGTTCAGACTTTATTACCTTACTTAATTTTGTGTCATCGGCAAACACTGATACATGGCTTCCTATGCCCTCTGGGAGGTCATTAATAAACAAATTAAAAAGAAGAGGACCCAGGACAGATCCCTGAGGCACTCCACTTATCACGTTAATCCAACTGGAGAACTTGCCATTTACTACCACTCTTTGCATTCTATCTTTCAGCCAATTTCCAATCCACTCACAAACATTTTGCCCTAGTCCTATTTCATTCAATTTGTACAGTAACCTCTTGTGTGGAACCGTATCAAATGCCTTGGCAAAGTCTAAATAGATCACGTCAACCGCCTCTCCCTCATCTATATTATTACTTACTTTTTCATAAAATGCGATCAAGTTCGTTTGACAAGACCTATCTTTCACAAAGCCATGTTGGCTATTGCTAATGATATTCCTGTTCCAGCAGAATTCTTGAATATATTCCCTTAGCAACCTTTCAAACAGCTTCCCTACCACAGATGTCAAGCTTATGGGTCTGTAATTTCCTGGCTGGGACTTTGATCCCTTTTTAAATATGGGCACCACATCTGCTTTACGCCAATCCATGGGCACCATACCAGAAATAAAAGAATCCCTGAAAATCAGATATATCGGTCTGGCCAGGGTCTGGCCTAGCTCCCTAAGTACCCGTGGGTGTATACCATCTGGCCCCGGAGCCTTGTCTACCTTGACACCATTCAATTGTTTTAACACTTTTTCTTGTGTTAGCCAGTCCCATGCTTGCTGTGCCTGTTCTGTAAAAGTAGTTTGCAGATTCTTGTCCAATGGGTCTTCCTTGGTAAAAACAGAAGAAAAGAAATTATTTAAAATATCTGCCTTCTCTCTGTCACCTTTGACCATCTCACCCGTTTCAGCTAACAAGGACCCAACATTATCAGACTTTAATTTTTTGCCATTAATGTATTTAAAGAATTTTTTTGGGTTGCTTTTGCTCTCCTTAGCAATATTTTTTTCATTCTCCAGTCTAGCTAATTTAATAGCCTTTTTACAGGTTTTGTTGACATTTTTGTATTCTGCAAATGCCTCTGCTGATCCCTCAGCTTTGTAATGTTTAAATGCCGCTTTCTTGTTATTTATTTCATGAATTACTTTACTGGTTAGCCACATTGGTTTCAATTTGCTTCTTTTGTATTTGTTTCCAACAGGGATAAATTTATATGTGTATTTTTGCAATATTATTTTGAAGGCATTCCACTTACCTTCTGTGTTTTTTCCTGAAAATATTTTATCCCAGTCAACGAGACCAAGGGATGAATTAAACCTGCTAAAGTTGGCCTTTTTAAAATTCAGTGTTTTGGTGGAACTCGTATCAACTTGTTTTTTTGAATTAATCTCAAACGATACCATGTTATGGTCACTATTCCCCAAGTGCTCCCTTACTTGGATGTTAGAGATAAGTTCTTCATGGTCAGTTATTACCAAATCCAGACATGCATTCCCTCTGGTTGAGGTCTGCACTAGTTGTGACAAAAAATTGTCATTCAACAAGTTCAGAAACTTGCTGCTTTTAGCAGAGTTAGCTATTCCATTTTTCCAGTCTATTTCTGGATAATTAAAATCCCCCATAATTATAGTTCTCCCTATTTGGGAAGCCTTTTCTATTTGCATTAATAGCTGTGTTTCTTCAAGGTCACCAATGTTTGGTGGTTTATAACAAATACCCACTAATATTTTCTGGGCAGTTTTATCCCCAGTGACTATTTCAACCCACAGGGATTCCACATGTTCACTACTGTCCTCACATATATCTTCCCGCAATTGAGGCAATAATGCTGGTTTGATATACAGACAGACCCCACCACCTCTTTTGCTTGACCTATCTTTTCTAAATAACATGTAGCCCTCTAAATTGATTGCCCAATCATGTGTGTCATCCCACCATGTTTCTGTTATGCCTATCAAGTCATAGTTTTCAATTTCAGCTACCAGCTCCAGTTCCCCTATTTTACCAGTTAAACTTCTGGCATTTGCAAGCATACAATTTATGCCACTGCTGTGTTCCATTTGTGATTTAATTTTGTTGTGTCTTATAGTCTTCTCCCTATCATCTGTACTAACCCCGCCCCCAGATCCTCCCACCTGGTTATTAACTACATCGCCTTCCCTTTCTATACTATCTATCCCAGTATTTATTGGCCCCTCCCCCCCCCTTCCTAGTTTAAAATCTCCTCCAACCGTCTGGTAATCCTCTCCCCAAGCACTTGAGACCCTCTTGCATTCAGGTGCAATCCATCCCTGCTATAGAGATTGTACCCCAAAGCAAAATCAGCCCAGTGCTCTAAAAACCCAAAGCCCTCCTTCTTACACCAAGACTTCAGCCATGCATTGAGCTCCCTAATCTCCCGCTGTCTCTCTGGCGTAGCGCATGGCACAGGTAGTATCTCTGAGAATACTACCTTGGAGGTCCTGTTCCTAATCTTACTGCCTAAATCCCTAAAATTACCTTTTAGGACTCTCCACCTTCCTCTAACTTTGTCATTGGTACCAATATGCACCAAGACAGCTGGATCCTCTCCAGCCCCTCCCAATAATCTGTCCACCCTGTCTGCAACATGCCGAACCCGGGCACCCGGGAGACAGCAAACCATTCGGTTGCTGCGATCAGAGCCACAGATTACCCTATCTGTTCTCCTAATAATAGAGTCCCCTAGCACCACAACCTGCCTAGGCTTCACTTCCCTCTGGATCCCCTCTGTGCTAGAGGAGCTGTTCTCCCGGCTGTTAGGGAGAACAGTCTTCTCCAGCAATTCCACTTCTGGGTTTGCCTCCCCAACATCTTTACTTAAATGAGCAAATTTGTTTGGATGGAAAAACCCAGGACTGGCGGCCCTCTTCCTCTTCCCTCCCCCACTGCAACCACTTCTAACTGTCACCCAGCTATGTGCCTGGTTCCCTTCTAGCTGATCTCCTCCCTCTTTGCTAGGTGACCCAGCTAGACTCTGCTCCGTTAGCAAGAGACTCCTCTCAAGGTTGTCAATGTCTCTCAATGTTGCAATATGACTCTCTAGAGCTCCAATCTGAGCTTCTAGAAGGGCCACTTGCTCACATTTGCTACAGCGGTATGGACCCTGGAACTGCTGTTCCAAGCATGCATACATATGGCATGATGTGCACTGAGTGAGATCTCCAAACTTGCTCATCCTGTATGGTGCAAATGTGAGTTCCTAAAATGTAAGCAATTAATTTACCTGTGTTGCACTAACTCCTCTGTTTCCCCAACTGCTGTGTTTCACAAACTGCACACTTATTCCAGAGCACTTAGGAAAGAGCACGCTCTATTTGTGAGCAAGCTCTGTGAGTCCTGTACCTAGATTTATACAGGCCTACACAGGGGATTGTTCACAAACCCCACCCTTAATTAATTAATTACACACACTCCCAGAGAAAAACACAACCTTTTAAACTTTAACCCTTTAACCTTCTTACTGCAGGTTAGAATGTCAACACAAAAAACACTTTTTCCAATGCTGGGATGTCCAACTGTTCAATTCAAATTACTCCAGAACACACTTGAGCTTGTGAGCAAGATCTGTGAGTCCTGTACCTAGATTTATACAGGCCTACACAGGGGATTGTTCACAAACCCCACCCTTAATTAATTAATTACACACACTCCCAGAGAAAAACACAACCTTTTAAACTTTAACCCTTTAACCTTCTTACTGCAGGTTAGAATGTCAACACAAAAAACACTTTTTCCAATGCTGGGATGTCCAACTGTTCAATTCAAATTACTCCAGAACACACTTGAGCTTGTGAGCTCAATATGTGCCCTTAATGAGTGTCTCAGTCAGGGTTCCCTTGCTAGGATGCTGTAAAATAAAGCTTTGATGTGGGGGAGAAGGTGGTCAAGAAAGGTTTTGTAGTATAGCATAGAGAAGCCGTCCGGGCCAGGGCTTTTACTTGAAGGAGTGGATTGGAGTGCTTTGAGAATTTCCACGTATTTGACAGAGGCCTCCAAATGGTCTGCATTGTCAGTAGATATGCGGGGAATGTGCGCCTTCGAGGGTAATGTCTGGATCGCCGAAGACAGGGGGAAAGACAAGCTAGAGGTATTCGAATGTTTCAGATTGTACAAGTTGTGATACAAAGTAGCAAATTCCGCTGCAATTGCTTAGAAATATAGCTGGGCGCCAGAGGTAGAATGTATGTGATGTACATGAGCAGAGGAGCAAGCTTTCTTGACAAGGGGTGCCAATGTTCTGCCACATTTGTTACCCCGTAGTTAATGGTTAAAGGTATAGTAATGTTTCATAATAAAGGCAGCTCTAATTAATCATCATAGTATTTGGACTTTGGAGAGTGTTATTTCAATACTGTCAGAGTTATAGTGCAAGAGTAATTCAATGACAAAGTATCCCCCTCCCGCCCAATTAACTGATGTAACACTGCTCAGCCAGAGCATAAGGGAGGTGCTCAGGTAGACTGCCGTGAGGGACAATCTTCAATTAAGATAAGGGAAAAAGCTGAAAAGCTTGTCAAGGGGGGCAGGGCCTTCATTGTTCTGATAGGAAGAATATTGTCCCTTGCTGTTATCTCTTTGGTCTATGGACTGCATTCCACATCTGAGAAGAGATTGCTTACACTAGGTAAAATGTGCTAGGTAAGACATTGAAATATCTCAAATTAACTTTACATAGCTCACTGTTAAGGGACAGACTCTTACACATAAATATATATGGGAATTAACACATTAACCACTGGGAACACCATCAAAACCTCCCCTCCCTTACTTATGTCAGTGAAAGCTAGCAAACCACAGAGACAAACAATTTTATATTGTGTCTTGGACTCAGATGATGGCCTGATTACAGGAACAGGTCAGTAATTTAGCTGAATCTTTCCACTTTTCACTTCAGATGGTGGTTGGCTGTCACATTGACCAAGAACAGTCACTGACCAAGATCCCACACTGACCTAGATTCCACACTAAACAAAAGGACTCATTGGCCAGCATCCCTTACTGAGCATCCAACGGGTTAAGAGCTTTTCTGCACTTCTACATTAAAGGCTAATGGTATGTTCTCTGCCAGGGAATAGTGGTTGGGTCTGTGGGCAGAGTCATGTAATAAGTGTGGACATAGATGTGTCATACAAGACTGCAAAAAAAGGACCAAATGAGCAAAAGGAAAATCTTCAGACCACTTGAAAATCTGCAAGACTAACTGAGATAGCTGGGTTACGTAGCTTGGTTGTGATGGTTGTGTGTGGGGTGTGAGTACAGCCTTCCTCTGGCTAACAGCTGTTGGTAAAGATGTCAACCATAAGACTGAGTGCCAATCATCTACTGAGCAACTGGGAGAGGATGACAGTACCCACTAGTTGATTGGTAGCAGTTGAACCAAGAGGTCAGATAAACTGGAAGAGAAGAAAGGGTGCAGCAAATACCAAGGCCATTGTATGAGACTGTGGGTGGGATCATGTGATGGAAAGGGGTGTGGCCATGGGCTGTGCTAAGGGTGCCTAGAGTGCCCAGCCTACTGGCGCCTGGAATGTAAATCCAACCCTGCATATCCAGATGTCTGAAACCGTAAGATCACAGGGAGCAGAAGAGTATATTAGTGACAATTTTATTGGAATAGAACCCTACTTGAGGCAATCATGAAGCAATACTCACTTCATCAGGGGTACCAAATAAATAAACAAAAAAAATCCAGGATATATAATATTAAAAACATGCAGTCAGTCATTCGTTATTTGTCATTCTCCATGCTGCTCTAGCTGGCCTGAGGTGAAAGATCAAAACTGTCATGTCCACCTCCATAACATGACATAAAGGACTAATGGAAGCTGTTATCTCTTGAAAAAAAGGCACAAGGGCAAAAGTCATAGTGACCATTATGGATTTTCTGGCAATTATAAGGTAAGGGAGGGGTATTATTAGGAGGTGTTACTTCTTTAAATGGAGATTTTAACCAGTAGACAGCTATAGAGGTGTCAGGACATTTTTCTAGTAGTCAAGGGGTTAAAAGCCTTAGTTAACTCAATGAGATGTTTAGAAATGTGTATTTGTCTTTTATGACAAAGTTAGTTTCCCCAAGAATGGCTCCAGTTTAACTTCTTGAGGACCGGGGGGGGGGGGGGGGGTGCAGTGTATTGCTTTCAATTCTTATGAGATTCCTAGGCCCCTAAGAGTGTTTTCTGTGCAGGGATCATTGGGAAAGACTGGGGAGGGACATGTAAGATGTGGGTGTGGCCACAGCAGGGTGCTAAGGGTGCCTAAAACGCTTCCCAGAGACACCTGAGAAGGAAATCCAGGAAGACTCTTACCTTGAAAGAAAGTTTTCCAGTGACCTAGTCTTGTCTTCCCGTTTGCATGTTATACCCTCTCTTTTTTGCTTTTCCATTTCTTTGATTCTGGACTGAAAAGTATCTATTATATCGAACACAGACTTCATTGCAATGGGCACTTCATAGTATTGCTGTGTAAAAAGAAAAAAAAAACCTCAACAAATGAAACATTTGGAGAATTCTACACAAAATTCTAAGTGTTTCTTATTCTTGAAGGTATAGTAATACTTCTATTAAAGTGCAGCTCCGAGTCTTCTTTACATATTTTTAACATGTATTGCTATATTTAATTACAGTGTTGTAGTTCAAGCGCTTTTCAAGCCCAAAGGATCCCCCTCCTGCCCCTTTCCCTGTGACACTCAGCCTCTCAGTCTGGTCTGGATGTAGAGCAGTGAGGGACAATCTTCAGTAAGCAAAAGGAAAATCCTGCCCTCCTTCGACAAGGGAGGGCAGGGTTTTCCTTATACTTACTGACTGAAGATTGCCCCTCGCTGCATCCTTCTGGTCCCACAACCAGATTCCAGATCTAATGGGAGGCAGCCAGAAGGGGCAGGAACCGGATCCTTTCAGCTTGAATTGTAAGTAATTAAATATAGCGTTATATGTTAAAAAATATTTTAAAAAGTCTCGGAGCTGCACTTTAATAGAAGTATTACTATCTCTTTAAGAAGAGGTTTAAGTAGAAGGAACATTAACAATTATTAATAATAAACTGATACCTCAATCTGGGTAGAACATCCTAATGATCCCAATGTGCCACATGTTCAGAAAACTGAAGTAATTCTGAGGCAAAGCAACTGCACCACGGGACAATTAAAAATTCCTACAATTTCCATTGATTTAAATGCTGTGCAATGCTTTAGAGACTTCTCTATCATTCAGTGGATTAATGGAAATGTTTATTTGTTCCCTATGGGGCAGTTTTTATACCCCCAAATTACTTACATTTTCTACTAGACACAGTGCCCTATGAATTCATTCTGCATGGATTGGTTCTACAAAACACTTAAATCACAGCTGAATATTATGTCCACAGAGGTAGACAGGATTCTTTGCTGCAGCAATCCAGGATAACTCAGAACACTTCAGCAATGTGTTGCACACCCCTCTGGCATTCGAAGGGTTAATTAGCATATAACACATCACTGAAAATCTTCATATGCATATGAAACATCACTGAAAGAATTCATTAGCATATCAAATGTCACTGGTACCACTGGGTACCAGAATTAGCATACATTAGCATGCGGTACCAAGTATGAATATTTCTTAACAGATAATGTGCTGTTTTTTTGGATAATATGAAAAATAGGCAGTTTTTAATTATGTTTTCAAATATGCAAACTTGAATCAAGGTGACGGATCCAGCTGGTTGGTGATGCTGCTAAAAGACAGATGTAACAAGCAGTGCAACATCATTGTTTTACTCAGTAGGGAAAGCTCCATAACATAATTTTTTTTCATAAAAAATGACTGTTCTCTTAAAAAGAAAGAAGAGATCAACTCTTCAGATAAGTTTCCCTTCATAGACTTTATACAGACAAAACCACAAAACGTAACTCCTAATTTTAATTTAATATTTTGTTGATTAGTCATACAAAACAGAATTAAAAATATGCAGACATTTCACCAGTAGCAGTAATTTTCCATATTAACTAGAAATCTACCTTCCCATGGTTCAATGGGGGTGAAGAACTAAAGTGTAATGAAGACCATAGGAATTGGAGAATTTAAAAAATTTTAAGTTATCTCCTCTTCATATGTTATTCTGTGGAGCCATATTCACTAACATTTCTTAAGTTTTGGAGATCTTAGTGCATAGGTTCCTTAGCATAACATAGGAACTGGAGAAGTGATATCACTGGAGAAGTCATCTCCACCGTATTACCTCTTTATCACATCTTAGTGCATAACCCTCAATGTGAATTTTTGTCGGCACTAATGTCACTTGTTAAAAGTACATAGAATTAACCCTTTGAGTGCCAGAGAGGTCGCAAAAGCAATGTGTTGCAATGCTTTGGATACCTCTCTGGCACTCAAAGAGTTAAGAAAGTTTGTTTCTTTTTACATTCCGAGCTTAACTTTAATGCCAGAATTATATCACATTTCTCATTACTCCATTCATATAAATTCCCCCTAGTAAACCTTAAATATGAAAATATATGTTGTAAGGCACGGGCGTCCAACGTTCAGCCAAATGCAGCCCACCAGACCACAGGGTGCAGCCTGCTTGAGCTTTATAATACATACATAATTAACTAGCATGCCTGAACTAATAGGTCTGTAAGTCCTAACTGACTGCCAGTTCCGTACATCTCAAGAACAGTCGTCTGTTAAATAGTAGTATTACTACTATCATTGACTTGATAAATTCATATTATTGCACAGCCGACAGGCTATATTCGCCATTCTTATCAATAAAAAATATATGTGACCCATGACTGAAAAATCTGCGAAGCCCCTGTTGGAGGAATTTTGGTATTGAGTAAAATTAAGGTACTCCCAATGCTTGTTTCAAAAGCTGTTCCAGGCTTCACTTGGTATTTTTTGATAGCTTGAGTTCAAGATGTTTTGCAGCTAGGTGGTGTTTTTGCTATTGCGTTCTATGGCACTTAGCTTTCACAGGTAGTAATAACAATAACTCCACCTGGCTGCAAAGCAATCTTTAACCCCGACTATGAAATAACATTTGATTGAGTGCTGTGCAATGGTTGGAGACCATTCTAGAAGTTAAGGTGTTAAAAACTCAACCCATTTACATCAATGGGAACATTTCTTTGTCCCCATGGTATACTTGGTTTGCCACAGAATTGCAGAAGGTCCTCTCAGTACATGAGCCTCATTGTCCTATGTGGGGTGGATGACTGGACCGTCCAAATAACCATCAGGTTTGGCTTCTAGACAAGAATTCTGACTAGCCCACCAAATTGATTTTGTTTTATTTTATCTTTGCCTTCTGTGGAATGTGAAACAGTAAGGCTTTTATTAAAAATGAGGCATGTTATACAAGACAAACAACAGGTTAACTTAAAGCAAAATCACCCGCTGCTGCCTACCAGACTCCAACTCTTTCATGCATACCTGTAGCTATCGTACGCGATCAAAAGATTTTCCTAGCTTGAGCCGTGTAGTAAAAAAAAACAACACCCAAAACAAAACATTAGTGTCTGCAGAACACAGCTTTCCCTGTCTGCAAAGGTATGCTAATGAACAATTTGTGGTTATGTGCTAATAATCAGTCATTACACACCGGTGTTGATATAAGAACAACAGTTTATTCTGTAAATAGACTCATTGGGGGACTTTTATAAATAGTATTCTTGCTTGTTTTTGTGAACAGATCCTTAAAATGTCCTTATTCCTTATTATGAGTGTTGGTATTTATAACGTATTCTATTTACATTTATATATATGGTGACCATAAAAAATAAGAACAGGTCAAACATGACCCAACATATTTGGAGAGAATTATGTCACTAAATTGTCATAAATAGCAACATTTTTTTATAAATTCGCTGAACCACTTTTTACAAACTTCCTTATTCCATTTTATAAAAAAAAATAATACACGGCGTTATGTCCCCCTAAACTGTCCTTAATACTTTTATAACTACCAGCGGCAATCTTACAGCCATTTTAATGATTCTTTTCATAAAAGAATCATTTATAACCCCCCCCCCATTGAGTCTAGAGAACTGAAGCAAGTGTTTAGCCAACTAACTGCACTAAAGGGGACAAATAAACAAAATGTTCTAAACACCCACTGATATAAAGGAACATTTAACCTCTTGAATGCTAGAGGGGTCTTCAATGCACTACTTTCCATTCAAGGGTTTAAAACCAAATTAAAATCAATGGCTATTTTTATTTCTACCCTGTTGTGCAGCTGGTTTTCTACAGAATTGCTTCTTACTGCATCATACTAACTGGGGTTTATGTCCAAAATGGATTCTATGTTAAATCAAGCACAGGATACTGAGTAACCATACCTGCCTAGAGTCAATTTACTATGCTATCTACACTACTTGCACAAAGGTGCAGTCTATGGGCATTTTGGGGAAGGACTTTCCTTTATGCCTGCTTAGACAATGACTAAGGAAAGAGAAGAGGATACTGTGAAAGGGTACACCGGTTCTCTGGTGAGGCTGATGTGCAGGTCTTGTTGGCAGTAAAGTTCTATAATGGGGGAGTGTGCCTGCAGGTATTCACTACAGTGATCATACAATGTAATGTATACTCTTTGGTGCAGCTACTAGTGTTAGATGCTGTCAGTGAGGCTGCAGTGGCAAATTCTTACACTCTCCCAAATTCACACTTCCCATGTCATATCAAGTCATCCATTTAGTATATTCTCAAGTTGGGGGGTTGAAATAATGAGAACAATCAGAGATGTTGTAGAACAAACCAAATTCCATTATAGGGGTCAAACATTCCCAAAATCAATGAGGATGAGATATGCAACACATTCTAGCATTCAATAATATAAACAGTTTGAGTGCCCAAGATATATGCAACTCATTGCAAAGAACTTAAGGGGTTAAAAGCCATATTATAGCGATCTATATATCTCTACATATATTTTATTTGTCCCCTATGGCTCACGTGGCTGAATTGCTCCAGTCCTTCATGATAGATCAGCCTTAGAATCAATTGATTTAGTCATCAAAAATGTATCCCGCCCCCCCAAAACACACCTACCCTTTTTATATTCATAATTAATATTAAAGGGGAACTATCACCCCACATAAAATTTCCCCCCAAGAATTACCTATCTGGCGATTAGCTGAACAATATTACTATTCGAATAGTTAACGCCTTATAGAGAAATCCTACTGCTGCCAAGACTGACAGCCAGGCAAAAGCGCAGACATCTTTGCTTAGAGACATCTGCACGCCTGCACTGCCAGTCCCGGTCTCCTCTAGGAGGCTCTGCTTGGTACCTTAAGGTACCGGAAGGGACTGAGGGTGCAGGTGCACTGATTCATCTAAAGAGCTGTTGCCTGGCCATCAGTCTCGGCAGCAGTAGGATATCTCTATAAGGCGGTAATTATTCTGGCAAATAGTACTATTGTTCAGCTAGTCGAAAGATGGGTAATTCTTGGGGGAAAACTTTATTTGGAGTGATAGCTCCCCTTTCAATTAGAACTCCTTACCTTGATTTTCATGTCAAAATCTGTTAGCACCATGAAAAAGTCATTGTATGTCATGCCGTACTCTTTTCTCAATTCTGTTATGAGATCATGGTCCAGTAGTTCATCATCTCCAATGACTTTCATTGGTTTTTCATTATCTAGAGTGGCAATAAAAAATATACATATTACAAAACGTTTCAAACATTTTATTTGTGTATATAAATATATATATATGTGTATATATATATATATATAATTTATTTATATACATGTGAGTGTGTGTGCATGAAAACACTGTCCGTTTTACTCAAATGTTATTACAGTTCAAATTATCAGGAAGTGAATTTAAAGCATGTTTACTTCTTGAAAATTCTGACAACATGAATCAGCAGTTTCTATCACATTCTATGGAGAACTGTTTGTCATTGACTTTCCTCTCAAATAGAATGTAACTGAATAACTAATGTGAATCTGGCCACTTGAGGGCACTGTTGATGCAAAAAACACAAAACAAATCAGAAATTTATTTTGTAATAAGTCTGGAAATATGTATCTCTCAGCAGTTTGGAGTACCCTCTTTTTTACTCAGTCGGGAAATACCTACAATATATATATTTTTAATTCCAAAAGTATACTGATCCTTTAAAGGTGCAGTGGCTCCTAGGATGAAATTGAGAATTGAGGTAAGTATAGCAGCATGTTAAAGGGAGTAAATAAATGTGATACTATTTTTACCCTTACTATGTCAGTTGCTCAAATCCCACTCAACCCTCCAGGCTTACACTAATGCTACATACAGTATGTCCTTTACTCACGGGAGATTTGTTTGAAAGGTTGGCAAGTATGAACCTAAGACAGGGTAATATTCCTATCTAATATGCACACTGGGCACTATATACAACTCTTTTGCTATAATTTTGCATTGAATGGACAGTTGGATCTGTTATTAAATATTAAATAGATAATTTCCTAACAATAATTTCCTCTTAAATGTTAGTAGAATAAAAGTCCATAAGTGTTAAAGAAAATTTAGGAAGAGGTTAATCAGAAACTTCAAATATCCTTCATATTTAATTCTTAACTGTAGTATTACTGGTTACAGTAAACTGTGGGTTAAAGGCATACCTGGGAGCTTTCAAAACTAACTGACCCCGGGATCTTTGAAATAGTAACCCATAAAGGTCCCCCAAATGTAGATCTCAGGAGATAGATCCCTGCTTGCTCTAACTGGGAGGTTTTCTTATCTGTCCTCAAGAAACCCTTAACTCTTTGAGTGCCAGAGGGGTGTGCAACGCATTGCAAAGCAATGCGCTGCATACCCCTCTGGCATTCAAAGGGTTAAATACTGTAAGAGTTTTCAGTGCTTGAGAATATAAAAGAGAAGCTGGATGTATACACCTGTCTTTTGGGTAGAAATGGCCACAATTTAGGACAATGGCTTTCAATTTTTTTGCTCAAGGTACTCCAACATACAGTCTAGATCGTTCAAGGCACCCTACAACATTTAATGTAATTTATCAAGGGCAAAATGAAGGGTACAATTCATAAATATACCGTTATTATTAGGTCTCAATCACACTAACAAAAATAATCATATTGTGCAGAACAATTTTCATAAATAAACTTTAAACTCAATATTCACATTTTTGTTAGTCATCACAGAAAACACAGGACACCCTAAGTTGATGTCAGTGGCACACCAAAGTACCACGGCACCCTGGATGAAAACCACTGATTTAAGGACTAAGTAAGCAGTTCTTTGATGAATGTGATAGTAGTTAACCATGGGCTCTCTCACACTGAGAATCTGACCTTCATCCTGGAATTTGGGTCAAAACCATGGAAATTCCCAGGAATGGTTAATGGATGTTATGTCTTTAAAATAATCTTTAGAGTTGTTATTACAATATTCTCTTTTGTCTGTTTATGTTAATCTTACTAAATAAATAACTATCATTGGTAGAAGACCCTACATATAAATTAGGGACGTATGCTCACAGGAAAATTCTGGGGCAAACAATTTGCACTATCAAGGGGTTAAATCCCCATTAAAAGGAGTGTAATGCTAGTTTATAACAGATTTTAATATTTAGACATTAAAATATTAGTACAAAGATCTCTCTTCATGGTTTGAGAGATCGAAGCATCTAAAGTTCCCCCCTCCCGCCATTTTACAGAAGTCTGCCCACTAGCTGAAAGAAACAGATTCCAGTCCTGGGACCATCCTGCGGCTCTTAATAGCGCAATATAGAAATAAATACTTCATTAGAAATAAATACTTCATTGGAACGGTCTACAAAGTGTGCCTGGTTTGCAAGCACACTTTGTAGACTGTTCCAATGAAGTATTTATTTCTATATTGCACTATTTCAGCTCTGCTGAATCACACAGGATGTCCCAGGACCAGAATCTGCTTCACTCTGCTAGTGCCCTGACGTCTATGAAAGGGGCGGGAGGGGGAACTTCAGATGCTTCGATCTCTCAAACTATAAAGGTTTCAGAAATGGGACATAGCCTTTTGTACTAATATTTTTAGTGTCTAAAATAATAAAGTCTGTTATAAACTAGCATTACTATCCATTTAAAGACAGTGGGGATGTTTAGTTCTCTCCTATAGTGCAACTGGTTTGCCCCAGAACTCCCCCACTTTTCTTTTGAACATACGGCCCTAAAAGTGTCAATCCCTGCATTACTCTTAAAGCTATGGGAATGTTTTATTAAAAAAAAGCATATATTGTGGTGTGTATCCTACCAAGTTAGGGCAACCCTTTGATCAGGGAGGGATTTCCAAATAGGCAGAGCAGGCAACTGCCTAGAGCTCCAAATATTGAAGAGCGCTTCAGCTATGCTGGTCACACCCATGTTTCAAACTGTGGGATTGGATGTCCCTGCACCAGTTTTAAACCCCATTACAGACTATTATTTAACTCCTTGGATGCTAGAGAGCTCTCCAACACATTGCGAAGCAATGCATTGGAGATCTCTATAGCAAAGAAGAAGTTAACACTTTTATTTGTCCTTGCTTGTTATAGGACAAGGATATTTTCTATAGCAGGAAACATTGGATGGGATTGGGGGTGGGGGTCATGTGAGGATTGGGATGTGTGGCTATGGGAGGTGCTAGAGGAGCCTAGAGTGTCATGCCTAGGGGTGCATGTGATGTAAATCCAACCCTGGCACTGATGGGAGATGTTTCATTCAAAAGCTACTGTTTTCATAAGATTTATTTATTTTGCCAAAAAAAAAAAGATTACAAAAAGTTACCAGTAGTGACACTATTGCTATTTCCTCCTTTGGAGAACTATGGTCAAAATGCAGTCTGGGACCACACATTTCCCAGAAATAACAAATAACATTTTGTTGTCTTCTTAGATCTGTAATAACTTGTAAGTGGAGTATTCCCCTGCAGTTGGCAGGCTCTTATTTTACTCAAATGAAACATATAGAAGGAGTATATATACCCCTTGTTTAATGCCATGTACATGGAAAGTGGTGTCATTTTACTCAGTTTTGCTGAACATGCTAGAGGGGAAGAGTTCGGAGTTTGCCCTCATGAAAGCACTAATAGAGAGGAGTGTGGGCATTGACGTGCAGGAAAATGATTATAAGCTGTTGTATATATCCCAAAATTCTGCATTATTTGAAGGCTAACATCTAATTCAGTGGTGGCCAACGTAAGGCCCTCTAGCTGCTGCCAGACTACAACTCCCATCATCCCCCCTGATAGCAGTTTGGGGGTCTCACAGACATTGCTCACTCCTGTAAGTGAAGAAAATTGAGCTTCTCTGGTAGATTTGTACATTCCCCTACTGTCTCTAAATTCACACTTCTTACATAATTTTTCAGTTCATCCATTTAATGTATTTTCCAACTTTTTTCTCCTAAGAAAACTTGTAGTTGATAAGAAGAGCTGTTTATTGGTTCCTCATTTAAATGGATGATGTGGATTCCACTTGTAAAAAAATTTTTTGAAGAAGCTAAGAAAAAGCATAAGACTACAGTTAGAGATTTATGTAACCTGCTGCTCTGGAATGCAAAGGATTTAAAGTAAAAGCTCCTGTTGTTAATTGATTATAAGGGCCTGAGCTACAGCTGTATGACTTTGGTATGGGGGATCAAAGGAGGTGAAGGACTACATCAACCACAGGCCTGACATAAGACAATACAAATCATTTAGTTGAAAACTTTCATCTTTAAAATTCATCAGCTACACAACGGAAAAAGTAGTGAGAGATGACTGAAGATGAGAAAATTATTTCTCTTATTTGAAGAGGACCTCTCAGTTTCCAAATCCATTCCTTCATGAAGTCTTGTTAATGTGTGAGTGCAGTCCCCATAGGTCCACTGCGTCTGGCTTGAAGCGTAACACTGATGGTCTATGGAGGCTGTAAACACAAACCTGAGAAGTTTGTGGCTGAGAACCACATATTTCCTGGTCACATTCCACCCTGCTGACAGCAGGGTGGTCAGTTTTCTAACTCCTTAAATATCTAATAGGAGAAGAGTACAGCCCCAGGCTTTGTACTGCTTCTGATCCCATAGCAGAAGACTTAGAAAGGCATGATACTTGTTTTTTAAATTTTGTTTTTAACCTTTTGAATGCTAGTGAGTTCTCCAACACATTACGTCCCAATTTTTGTCACCTATGGTGTAGTTGATTTATATAATTGTGTGTTTGTGTGTGTGCATGTGCATGTGTTTGTAATTATATGTGTGCATGCATGTGTGTGTGTGTTTATAAGTGTGTGTTAATAAGTATGTGTGTGTGTGTCAATAATATGTGTGTGTGTTAATAAGTATGTGTGTGTTAATAAGTATGTGTGTGTGTGTTAATAATATGTGTGTGTGCTAATAAGTATGTGCGTGTGTGTGTGTTTATAAGTATATGTGTGTATGTTAATAAATATGTGTGTGTTAATAAGTATTTGGTTATGTGTTTATATTTGTGTGTGTTTATAAGTATATGTGTGTGTGTGTTAATAAGTATGTGTGTGTTAATAAGTATTTGTGTATTTGTTTATATGTGTGTGTGTTTTAACAAGTATGTGTCTGTGTGTACCTGTGTGTTTTTCCATATGTTTTCTGGGGTTTGAATGTTAAAGGGATTAGTGTGGAATGAAAGCCCAGGCCTGCTGGTTCAGAATGTCAAACAGCTCTCAATAACTTCAGTAGAGAGGTGTGAGCCACCTTATTAACTGGCCTCCATGCTTGCTTTATGAAGAGCTGTTAGTTTTAATGCACTTGCAGTGTTAGTAATGTCCAAAAAAAGGTTTTTTTTTGCATATGGAAGACCTTAAAAAACTGAGCTATATTCAAAAAAACGTATCTCTCAAACCACTATGGTTTAAGAGATACAGGCGTTTAAAGTTCTCTGTCTCCTACTGACAGCTGTCATTGGAATGGTCTAAAACGTGTGCTTGAACACTAGGCACATGTTTTAGACCATTCCAATGAAGGGATTCCGTGTAAGTAACGAGATCCCGGCACTTCTCAAGCGCCACCGTGTCGACCGACAAGAATCTCCTGCTGACAGCTTTACAGCTGTCAGTAGGAGACAGCGAACTTTAAACGCCCGTATCTCTTAAACCATAGCGGTTTGAGAGATACGTTTTTTTGGCATATAGCTCAACTTTTTAAGTTCTTATATATGCAAAAAACTTTTTTTGGACATTTCTAACACTTTAATAGTGTACCCGTAAGGTTTGATTTTCTAGGTAATAAAATGAAATGGGAAAATAAATATTTCAGTTCATAGATGGAAAGACCAGTCTAATTTATCCATCAGAACAGACAACCACATAAGGAAATACAGAGTCAGATGTACTAAGTCAAACTGGAGCAAATCTGGGGCATACAAGGACATTACAGGGAACAAACAAATTCAAGTGAATTTGAAACCACTTGAATGCTAGAGAGGTCTCGAAGGCATTGCGTTATAATGAGATACAGAGATCTGCAACACTCATGGACTAAAATGAGCACTTATCCCCCATGGGCCAGTTGTATTGTGCCATAATTGCTCCAGTTCCTCTTAGTATCGGCCCCATGTCTTAGCAGAACAATGTATCAAAGTGAAGAGCAAACAATGTAAAATACACAACATTGAATGGAATGGAAAGTGATCAAGGGTGGTTAAAAGAACACTAATATTTCTTAATAATGACTCCTCAGTTATATTACTGAGGCCAAACATACAAATGGCCCCTATGAATTTTGCCCATGTGCCTTTGTTCAAGAGATAGCAGCCTCAGTCAGTCCTGGATGTCATGACCATGGAGGCAGACATAACGGTTGTTTGTAGTTTTTTCAAACTGAAGAAGTAAGAACCCATGAGTCTACTTTGAGTGTCAGAGGGATAGGCAACACATTGCTTTGCAAAGCATTGCATATTCCTCTGCCATTCAAGGGGTTAAAGATTAGAAAGATGTGTAATACTATGCAAAATAATGTGATGTACACCAGTCTGGTTGTTAATGGGTTAAGATTGCCATATGCAATGAGCAGAGTCTGAGGCCTTGTTGTCCTGCTACAAACTGTTATATCTGCCAACATGGGCATGATATCCAAGAGTGAATGAAGATGTTATCTTTTGAACCAAAGGGAACTGGAAAATTTGTAGGGGTCATTAGTATTTTCTGGTAATAGTAGGGTAAGTGTGGGGATTATTATTAGAAGGTGTTAACACTCCTTTAATTTAAGACTTCCCAGATTTTGTTACATTACAACTTTGTCTGGCTGTGGATGAATGTTGGAACATCACAAGTTGCTCTCTGCCAAATGAACTACCACAATGCAAACTTCTGCTCGAATCATAAGTATTTCTTTATATGCTTCAATAGAACACTATTCCTTAGAGTGATGCCACTTGACACACATTCAGAAATGTTATATTTAAAGCAGGGGTCCCGCAATGCTGCTGGAACATATTCCTCATTGCTTTTAACGTGCACTATGCAAAGATCTTGCTCAAAGCATGCTAACATGTCATCCATCAGCTGGTTCATGTCTGTGTCATTATTGTCAGAATCATTAGTCACGTTTTTCATTTTTTCTGTAGTAAATATAGTAGTGGAAGTAGATCAATGATTCCTGAAACTGCATGAAACCCTCAAGATGGCCTCCTCAAAAGGCTTCAGCAGCTTACATAAATCATAGATTAGCTGAAATTGACTAAATGATCAAGAAGTTCCCTCCAAAGCCTCCAAGGTAAGCTCTGTATATTCACTCATGACCTTGTTCTGCTCATACAAATGCTGCAACATGTTTAATGTGGAACTGCAGCCGGTACGAACCTCCATTTTAACCTGGTGATGATGCAGATGGTTACACTATTTGCATGTAATGCATTGCATATACTATAGACCCAGCTAAAATATGCACAGTTTGCAGGCAATATTTAGCATTTCTTTGATGGTTTTGGATTCTGATAGGAATCGAGTAACAATTAGATTTAGGACATGTGAGAAACAGGGTACATGCACCATAACTACTATACTAAATACAGCTGTTATATCAAATCCATTATTAGCAAACACAATTCTATCAAGCAGGGACCTCACTACCATTTGTTTTAATCAGGCTCACCCTTCTCACTCTTATTTTGAACTGCACTGTGAAATATATAGGGCTGTTCAACAAATAAAGAATAAATAAATAATAAAAATATATTTATGTATGGCCTGCTGCAGTTTCTTCAGCACATTTACAGATTTGCGAGATTGTCTCTCTAAGCTCTGGATGCATTATGTGGCAAGCTGATGGGATGGGCTACATTGCAGCTGCTGCTCACTGGTGGAAAGATGCCCAGTGAGCAGAGACAGTAAAGCAGATCTATACTCTGGTCACTAGTCCACATATCTGTAACCAGGTTTACTTTCATGCTGTGTGTTTTTCCAGCCCTCTACATGATTCCAACCACTTACTTGTACAACTGCGACACAATCATTCTTGAATAATAACTGTGGTTGGGATATGCCAGTGGGGTGCAAAACATGAAAATAGTTCTTTAAGAAAGAAAAATGCAGCATGTCAGCCGCCTAAAATGTGTCAATGATGCCATTCTTTGGCGTACATTCAGATTAATTTGTGCAGTTTCTGAATTCCTTCTAAGAACTCAGCATTGTTGAGTTGGCAGCATATAGGGAAAAAAATGTGCAACTTAATTGCTTTTAAACATGACAAATAGTAGTGGTGATGGTGACAGATATGGCATGTGTGGGAACTGTATGACTCTTGTCACCTCCAATTAACTCACAGTCATGCTCCTTGGTACTTCAGATTTGCAGAACAGAAGTAGGACAAGGAGATGTGGTTAGTGAGGAAAATGTTGTCCACTCGTCGAGACATCTACAACATTAATATTATATGTCCCTTGGCCCAGTGAACTTTTAGGAGTGCTTCTACTGCTACTTGTTTCATGACCCTGACACACTTTTGGTATGATCCCAATCATATCTGTGGTTGTGTGAATCTCAATGCGGATAGAAACAAGTTTAGCTTTTGAAATGTCAATGAAATATCTCCATGTTGTAGATTTCATAGAATGAGAGGTTTCTGAGACACTACTACTACTATTACTGTGTCTAAATGTTGCAGTAGTACTAGCAGTAGGTGTCTGTGGTGCCGCACTTCGAACAGTATCAGAAGCACTCATAGCTAAGTTGTAGATGTTGATGACCTCTGTTGCTGCTAAGTCAACAATAGTCCACGTGACTGGGTAGGGATTTGACTTGGAACCGATGATGCTAATGATGATTATGGTAACGGAGATCATGACTGTGTATTTTTAGATATTTTTAATTGTCCATAATCTGGCCTTCAAGTTGATCTTTCAAAGAGCTTATAAACAGGTATATTGCTCCTTTCCAGTGATGGAAGATTGAGCTTTTTTCCTTTCAGCTATTTTTTTGTCCATCATCACTCTCACTCTCTACTCATCTGTATCAGAAGAAGAGGAAGAGAATGGATGCACATGTTCTTAATCAACATCACCATTAATAATTATGGCATAATCAACTGCAACATCACCAGCATCTTTTACTTCTTCCTCACACCTTTCATGTTCTTTTATGTTTTTTTAAAGTCTGAAATGGTTTATTTTCCTTTTCACCTGTTGGGGATTTAATAGATTATTGACCACCAGTTTTTGGTTGTGTGTTACTGTCACTGTCTGATGCAACAGTTAGTCTCACTGCTAAATCCTCCTGCTCTATTGCTACAACATTAGAATGCAACCCCTCACAATCTTTATTGTTTTATTAAAGAGATAGGAATGCTTGCTTTTAATGAAGTTTAATATTGTAGATATTCAAATATAAATGCAATGATGTCCTGTCTCATAAACATGTATAGTTTGAGCGATATACTTTAATAAAGCTCCCCCCTCCCGCCCCATTCAAAGATGTCAGCGCTCTAGCTGACAGAATGAGATCCTGGTCATGGCACCGGACGGTGACTCTTCAGCAGAGACGAAATAGTGTTGTCTAGAAATAAATACTTCATTGGAACTTTAAAAGCTTATATCTCTCACACTATACATTTTTTGAGTGACTGGACATACAACATTGCATTTAAATTTTTAACATCTACAATATTAAACTTTATTAAAAGCAAGCATTGCTATCCCTTTAAAATGTTTAGTACTACTGCTGCTGGTGATAGAATTTTTCATATCAATTTAAAAAAAAAAAAAGTTCTTAGGAGGAGAAGGATCATCATCATTTATTGCACAAGCAGCCTCATGCAGGTTTTGTAGTACAATTATACTACCACCCACATGTCCATCTACTACCCCAACTCCTTTTCCCTTACTCCTAGCAAGTTTGGTGGGCATAATGATAGTAGCTTTGATTTGTCTATCTAAATACAATATATGGTACATGTCTCTATCTATAGCATCTGTAACTGTCAGTCTAGGTCACAGCTCAGGACAAGGATCTATTTCCTGTCTCTGTCACCTATCAGTCAAAAAGTTTCTTTTTTTAAACTGCCACTACCAGTCTACATAGAAATTAACCCCACACTCCCAGCAACCACAAGCAACTCCAGCTATCCCTCTTTGCTTGTCTGCCTCTAATAGTTTCAATTAGTGTGTTATAGTTCAGTCTGGAGATACAGTGTTCAGCCCAGCTCTAGTGATCACCTGGCCTCTTTTATAGAGCCACCTCTTCTTTACAGTGCTGCTTGCTCAAAGCTTCCTGTCTAGTCTTATACAGTGTATGCTGTCTGTTCATGGCATGTGCATCGTCAAGACCTCCAGAAACCAACTCCCTTCTCACTCCTCCCAATTCCCTTCTCTCCCCAAGAACTCAGACCATACAACTTGGATGGATTGAAAAGGCCACATCATTTATTAAATATATATTAACATTTTAACTTTATTAAAAATTGTATTAACAAAACATTCATACAATAAATATCCATCCCCAATAAACCTTAGTGCTTGCTAGTACATTCACGTAGCCTGACTATCCAAGTCCCAAACTCTGTCCATTTTCTACCAGAACTTGACTGCAGGCCATGCCACCATCCACCCTATCTATTTGGATGTGGCAAGTTGTAGACCAACAGCCGTACATCCGTCGACTCCTAGGACCATGCCCAACAGTTGTGAACCTTCAACATCACACTAAGCCTGTGCTTTACCAACAAGCACCCCGCCGAGGCCCAGCTGCTTGACCCCTTAAGCGGGCTGGGCCCCACCACCCAACAGAAACAAGGCCCTTTCAATGCCTTCCTTAAACCCTTCAGGAAGATGTCCAGTCCAATATCGGAGAGATGAACACCATCCTGCAGAAACAACAGCGGCTCGCCCTCAAGCTCCCTATGCTGAATCACCACACCACCAGCTTTGTGGACAAAATTGGACAGCATTTTATTAATTTTCCTCCTACTCCGCTCCACAGCAGCCTGCAACCTAGCACCCTGCCACCGCAAACACGGAACCTTCTCAGACCACACCAACACAGAGTCCGGGAACAACACCCCAAACGGCTCCCAATCCTCTTAAACAAACAAAACAGTTCCCTCTGTGAAAGAATACCCAAATCATTCCCCCTAGCATGTACCAGTAGCACATCTGGAGGTGAACTATCCCGAGCCATCCTCACCACCAACAGTAAAACTTGCACCCCTCTTATAGCCCCGACCCCCAACCAACGCACCACCACCTGGCCCTCTGGAAAACCCAGCTGTGTATCGGCTCTCTGGACTGCAGCTCTCCTCTGACCCTGGCAGACATAAGAATGGCCAACCAACCAAAACACCTTCAAACGAACATCTGAAACAAGAGAATAAAATACATAAGTCTCCAGAATCACAACAATAACCCCGGCCGCACATAAGACCTAAACCAGTTAGACTCCCACCTCCCAATCTTACGCACCATATCATCACCCAAACCCCACCGGGCTGCCTTGGTCGCCTCCCCGATGCGAAAAGAATGAGAGCCAAACTCAGCCGCCGACAACACCAGAAGCAGCAACCCCTTTTTGAAAACACTCACTGTAAGGGAGACAGAGAAGTCCCATCCTCGAGAATCAGAAAAGACAAACCCCCTGACGGTCGCACGAGCACATACTCCTGCACGCATGCCACCGGGCACTCAGGCAACCCTGTCCCAAAAAGCAAAATCAATGCCCCCCTACCTGCCTGGTTCGTTTTGGAATGCTGCAAAGTCACCACAACACAATCCCCACCCAGCTGAAATCCCCCAATGCCAGGCCTCCCAGACACCTCCGATTGGAGCTAACTAGCTCCCCAATTCTAAAAGCCACGAAGAAGGCCAAGGAAAATGCCGCCCTAAACAGGGTTGCCTCAAAAACAGACGAACAAATAACCTCCACTCCCTGCAGAAGGCCCCTCAATACTCCTAAAGACATAGGGCGACGCGAGTCCTGCAATGCCCGCGACGTCCGCAACCCCCGCAAAGCCTGCCACACTAAAAATTAATTAGTAACGTCTCTCCAACCCTGAAGCTTAAATAAAAATGCCAATGCCGCCATGCGCACATCCACAGCCGCCTCAGGCAGACCATCCTCACAAAGACGAGATAAAAACCACAACAAAACCTCCAAGCACCCAGCATCTGAATCCATACCACCAACAGCCTCCACCAGAGAAAACCACTCCTTCAGCAGCCCTGGTATCTTGCCCACGTCCTCAGGGCCACAGATCGTCGAATCAGGTCTCCAAGGATCTGGCAAGCACTTCCCACAGATGCTCTGGGCAGGCTTCCCTGTCCTCTGCCGCGTCTGGCACCAACTCCCTGAAGTGGTCGAACTGAAAACGAGAGAGGGAGTCAGCAATTACATTCATGTAGCCAGGCACATGCTTTGCCCTACACCACACGTTCAGTTCCAGACAGCGCAACACCAGTAGACGCAACAGGGACAGCACAAGAGGAGAAGAGGCCGAAACAGCATTAATCACCTGAACCACAGCAAGGTTGTCCGAGCAAAAACAAACCCTCCTATCCCGCAACTCCGCACCCCACAGGAAAACTGCCACTACAATAGGGAACAATTCCAAAAATGCCAAGTTACTTGTGAGACCCGCCACCTCCCAGGAAGATGGCCACATCCCAGCACACCAACCCCCCCCCAAAGAAAGCCCCCAAACCACAACAACCAACCACGTCCGTGAAGAGGGACAGATTGTCCGCCACCACTTGATCTAACTGGAACAAAGAGCGCCCATTGAAACATGCGAGGAAGGAATTCCAAACCGCCAAATCATCCCGCTTCCCCTGCGTGATCCGCACAAAGTGCCGGGGCTGCAAAGTTCCAGAAAGTCCAGCAGCCAGTCGTCTGCCAAACACCCACCCCATTGGAATGATAAGGCATGCGAATTTCAACTTGTCCAGGAGTAATTGAAGCTGTCGTAGCGTCACTTTCCAGGCCCCCCGCATGTCCGCAATCAGCTGCCGAAGGTCCACCAGCTTATCCTCGGGCAACCGACATTCCATCGCCACTGAATCAATGACAATACCCAAGAACTTGAAACACATAACCGGGCCCTCCGTCTCCCCTCTGCCAAAGGAATCCCAAAACATGCCGCCACCCATTGCAATGTATGCAGAAGATACAGGCACTCCTGAGATGACCCCGGCCCCATGCAAAGGAAGTCATCCAGGTAAAGCACAAGCGAGGTAGACTCCGACTCCTCCCGGACCACCCACTCCAGGAAATGAATGAAAGCCTTGAAGTATGAGCAAGAGATTGAACACCCCATCAGCAAACACAGATCGGCATAAAAACTCCTGTTGAAACAGCAGCCCAACAGGTGATGACTGCGCGGGTGAACCGGAAAGAGCAGAAAGGCAGACTCAATGTCCACCTTAGCCATGAGCGCCCCAGGACCCACCCGACGTACCAGAGACACAGCCCAATCGAAAGATGTGTACTGCACGGAACACATCTCCCAGTCAATACCATCATTCATTGAAGCGCCCGCCGGGTACGACAAGTGATGGATGAGATGAAATTTCCCCTCCTCACACTTTGGCACCACCCACAAAGGAAAGACCTGCAAATCCGCCAATGGAGGGGAAGAAAAAGGCCCCGCCATCCTACCCAAGGCCACTTCTTTGAGCAACTTGCCCCGCACCACCTCCGGAAACTCCCCCACCGACTTCAAGTTCCCCCCAACCGACCAACCCCCACCTCGTGGAAAGGGATGAAAAAACCCTGTGAACCCCCCCCCCCCCGCCGTGTCCGCAGCATTACTTAGCGGTCTAGCCACGGCAGCATTTTGCAGAGTCTCAATGGTGTCGCCCCCCAGGGGCAAGACTTGGTCGCCCCTGGGTCTGCCCAGGCTGCCTACCCTGACGGAAATACCTGGAGAAGGAGTGACCCCCCCCACAGCCGGAGCTCTCATGCTTGTAGCGACAGCCCGCCCCCCACTTACACTGGCTGTCATTGAACAGATAGCAATAGCACTGTTTCTGAACCAACGCGTTACTGGGACCTGACCAGCCTGCATCCCCTGGAAAAAAGGAGGACAATTTCCGGAGCCCCAACATTTTCATCCACAGATGGAAATCCTTGTGATTCCACTGCATGGACGGATGAGCTGCCTTACGCTGGTGAAAATGCTTATCATACCACCACCACGCGAGTCCCCCGTAGACAATACACATGCACCAAATCTCATCCACGTAGCAAAAGAGAACTGAACACTGTTCAGGCGCTCTTTCACCCAGGATGCTTGCATAAATACAAAACGCGTGAAGCCAGTTCTCAAACATCTTGGGAATCCAGAGGTAACGCTTCTTCTCCTCCTCTTCCCGTTTCCTATCCTTTTCTTTATCCTCACGCACATCTACTAAATCCTCCCTAGGCAACAGCGCAAACAGTTCCACGAAGTCACCTTTCAAAATCCGCTCATGCAACTCAGCCGGCACGTGATCCCCAGCGGACCTGCGAAGCAAACATAAGAACCGGCGTGTGCCGTATCTGCCAGCTGAACACCCACACCGCACCACTATCTGAACCCCCAGGGGAGACCTCCTCCACTGGGCTGCCAGACCCGATCCCCCCTGACACAACCGTCTCTGAGGCAGCTGGAGCAAGTGCAGAAGAACTGCCCCATGCACCTACAGGACTAACTGCCTGCACAGACCCCCCCAGCCTCCCATTGCCCTATCAACTGCTTATGCCCGTCTAGAAAACCTTGCAATGGGGGGAACTAAACACCCCCTGCAACCAACCCTGGAAACAAGAGGAAAAGACTCGCCAGAAGCTCCCGTCTGAGACAGCAGAGCCGATGATCCAGCATCAGGGATGCTTCTCACGCCATGAAGTCCCAAAGCCGCTGGAACCATCATGACACTCCTCACTCCATGGGAAAGGGAACCGCTGGCCTGGGAAGAAGTCCCTGCAGCCATACCACCAACCGACTCGTCTGGAACCATCACCAGCACCTGCTCCACCAGATCCAGGTCGTCATCTGACCCCGGGCTGTCCGACCCACAGCTGTCCTCCACCTCCTGAGAACTCCGCCCATCCAGCGACAATTTCCTGGAACTCTCCATCTCCTCCACCTGAAAGCTGCCGCCAAGCTCCCACCATCAGCCACCACACTGCGGACCACAGGAACCACCGAGGTCGCATCAGGAGTGCA
This sequence comes from Rhinophrynus dorsalis, assembly GCA_037306005.1. NCBI lineage: Eukaryota > Metazoa > Chordata > Amphibia > Anura > Rhinophrynidae > Rhinophrynus > Rhinophrynus dorsalis. The sequence goes on along the minus strand of CM074719.1, from coordinate 169,244,646 downwards.
GCTGTGTCCACGTCCAGAATCAGCAGCACCAGAGGAAGCAGCAGAAGATCCAGGCTAGGCCAAGCCACCAAATTCTCTCCCACCAGCCAAGGAAACAGCAGCAACCCCTGCAGAAGGAGCCACCAGGGTCCCCCCAAACCAGCAGGCCCCTTAGACATGGCGCCAGCAGTCTCTTGCCCCCCCCGCTGTGCCGCAGGGAAACAGAATGGCTCAATCACCGAGGTGGCCTGGAAGAGTGGGAGGGGCGTGAGGAAGAACCAGCAGCCCCACCGGGTGACTCAGCCATGCGACGCTTGAGCCACCCGGCACCACACGGAAGTGCCTCCTCCCGCAACGCGGTGAGGAGGCTGACAATCTCGATATCCTCCAACATGGAGGAAGCACAGAGGGGAGATGGAGAGAAACTGAGAAATAAAACAAAACAAAAAATGGGGCAGACAGCACAAAACCAGGTGGCAGATGGCATGGAGAGGTAGGAACTCCTTACCATGCTGCTCCTGCTGTGTACAAGATGGCTGCAGGACCACAATGCCCTGCAGCCCATATATCCGGTTCCTGCTTCCTGCCTGACATGCTCTGTCAGGACCCCTATGCCTACTCTGCGCACCAGCTACGGGGGTTTCGTTCTCTCCAGTTACTGTCCAGCTTTGTTCCTGAACACACTATTATTCACTGCCTGTTCCTGCACCAGTCCTATTCCTGACCACAGTACTGAATGCTGCTTTTTCCTGTATTGGTCTGTTGTAAATGAGCCAGTCTTGTTCCTGACCACTGTATTTTTTGCTGCTTGTTTCTGCATTGATCCACTTTTGCTGGACCAGTCCCCTTCCTGGCCACGTATTGTTTGCTGCATTTTACTTAATTGATCTGCATTTTCTTATACAAACTTGTGCCTGTGTTGGCTGTCACTTTGTGCTTGTTGCAGTTTTGCCTACAGCTGCTGAATGAGGCCTGGCATGCAGCTCCACCACACCTCCATATATAATTTCTTGTTCTTGTAGTTGTATGAGTGAGTGTGTGTAGTGGGGGGTAGAGCATTGATGTCGCTTTTCCTAAGTGCCCCTCTTCTAAAGTACCAGCAAGAGTTTAACAACTGAGTTATTGGGTGACACATATCTCTTCTCTTCTCATCCACAGGTATGAAAAATCTGAACAGTCTATCTGCCTTGTTTTAACCCTTGTGTGCCTGGTGCATTTGGAGCAATTAATCTGGGTATGAAAAGTCTGAACAATCTATCTGCCTTGTTTTAACCCTTGTGTGCCTGGTGCATTTGGAGCAATTAATCTGGGTATGCACAGATATTAACATCTTGTGTATTTAATTTATCAACATTGCTAACTCATAGACTGTCTGACTGCATTCCCCTGCAGAGGAGTTAATTCCCTCTCACACCTTCCATTTCCCTTCAGCCTTATGCTCAATCCTTTGATATGCTGACAGTTTGATTGCTAATCACTATTTTGGGGCCTATATATCTGGACACATTCTGGGGGAGAGCATTTGATGGGGGTTAGAGCATTGATGCCCCTCTTCCTAAGTACCCATCTTCTAAAGTGCCAGCAAGAGTTTAACAACTAAGTTCAGCAACGAGGACAATACACAAGGCACCAGAAATCCTGCATTACCTGTAAAGAGCAACTGTAGGAAGATAATCAGCAAAGACAGTTTTCCTCTGGCACCAGGAACTGATTTACCATGTTCACATTTGCTATTTACCTTGTTGTTATATGTTCAGTGTTCCCCAGGATTCTTATTAGCTTCAAATCTCCCTCTGACTTTCCAAACTACATCCACATCTCCCCCTCTCTCCTCTCCATCACATCTGACTGCTCTTAAACACTTCTCCAGATTTTAACCCCTTTTCCCTCTGCTTTCCCCATTCCAAAACAACAGTACAAGTCCCACTCCCATATTTCTTCCCTTTGTCTTATCCTTCTGCTTGCTGCAGGGGATATTGATCCCAATCCAGGCCCAAACCCCATACCTACCTGTTATCAACCATGGTTTACCATGTCCTCCCACCGCTACCTGAAGTGTTCTAACCCCTCAAATCTCATAAACATTCCTTGTCTTTCACCATCCTTTCTCCCCTTCTCCTGTGCTCTGCTGAACACCCGCTCCATAGTTAACAAGACAACCCCCATTCATGACTGTTTCTGTGAGCAATCACAGCAGTTGTTTGCTTTCACAGAAACTTGGTTGTCAGCACAGGACACAGCAGTGGAGGGTGCACTCTCTAATGGAGGGTTCTGCTTCTCACACACCCCTCTCTCTACTGGTTGGGGTGGGGGGTAGGTGTCCTTCTCTCCTCCCACTGTCGCTTCCAAACCCTCTCAATCCCACCATCTGTGCACTTTTCCTCTTTTGAAATACATGCAATCCAGCTCTATTACCCTCTGTCAATGCGCGTGGCTGTAATATACAGGCCACCTGCTAACTTTTATTCTTCAAACTTTCTCTCAGATTTCAAATCCTGGCTCTCCTTCTTTCTCTCCACTGATAATCCTGTCCTTATTCTGGGTGATTTTAACTGTCATATTGATGACCCTTCTGTCCCCTGGGCTTCCCGTCTTCTAGAACTAGCCTCCTCTGTGGTCTGACTGTGCCACTCACAAAGCTGGTCACTGCCTCGATCTTGTCTAGCCTCCTCTGTGGTCTGACTGTGCCACTCACAAAGCTGGTCACTGCCTCGATCTTGTCTTTACTAAGAGCCTGGATTTTTCATCTTACACAGTTTCCCCATTCCCTCTTTCGGACCACCACCTTATCTCCTTCTCTCTCTCCCACTCTGCCCCATCTCTCCCCCCAACAGATATATAAGGGATACCCTCTCGCTTGATCTCTCTGGGATGAGCACCTCACTTGACTCCAATCTTTCCTCTATCTTGGCCATCTCTGACACAGACATTCTTGTTAACTCCTACAACTCAATCCTATCCTCTTCTATTGATTCCTTTGCCCCACTGAAACTACATCAGAGTCGCCGAGTCAATCCACGACCCTGGCTCAACTCTCATACCCGATTCCTACATTCTTGCACTCGCTCTGCTGAACGCCTTTGGAGGAAATCACGCTCACATGCAGATTTCATCCACTTTAAATTTATGCTGTCCTGTCTACATTTTTCTTTATCTAAAGCTAAATAGGAATACTATACCACACTGATCCACAACAACAAATCTAATCCTCGCCGTCTCTTTGCAGTCTTTCATTCCTTGTTCCATCCTCCCACAGCTTCCTCTCACCCCATCCATTCACCTGAAGCTTTTGCAGAACACTTCAAACACAAGGTGGAATCTATTCAAAAGCAGATTCCCACTATTTCATCTCTGGCTCAACTCTCATACCCGATTCCTACATTCTTGCACTCGCTCTGCTGAACGCCTTTGGAGGAAATCACGCTCACATGCAGATTTCATCCACTTTAAATTTATGCTGTCCTGTCTACATTTTTCTTTATCTAAAGCTAAATAGGAATACTATACCACACTGATCCACAACAACAAATCTAATCCTCGCCGTCTCTTTGCAGTCTTTCATTCCTTGTTCCATCCTCCCACAGCTTCCTCTCACCCCATCCATTCACCTGAAGCTTTTGCAGAACACTTCAAACACAAGGTGGAATCTATTCAAAAGCAGATTCCCACTATTTCATCTCTCTCTCCCCAAACACCCTTCATCATACTTTGATAGTTTTACACCTGTAACAGAAGAAGAAGATTCTCATCTTCTCCTATCTACCCACCTCACTACCTGCTCTTTGGACCCTTTGCCCTCCCACTTACTCAAACCACTTGCACCAGTCCTTTCACCTATATTAACACACATTTTCAACACCTCTTTCTCCACAGGCACCTTCCCTTCTTCATTCAAACAGGCACAAATTAAACCCCTACTAAAGAAGACTAACCTGGACCCCTCCTGTCTCTCTAACTATCAACCTGTCTCCCTTCTACCACTTACCTCAAAACTCTTAGAAAGTCTTGTCTTCTCCCAAATAACCAAATTCCTCAGCTCTAACAATATTTTGGACCCTTTGCAGTCTGGGTTCCGGTGTGGTCACTCAACTGAGACAGCTCTCTGTAGAGTGGATAACGATCTCCAAACTGCAAAAGCCAAAGGACAGTTTTCTATACTTATACTACTTGACTTATAATCTGCCTTTGACACAGTTAACCATTCTCTTCTTGCTCTGATTCTCCACAATCTTGGTTTCTGAAATCAAGCTGCTGCATGGCTTTCCTCCTATCTCTCACAACGTTCCTTTTTTGTATCCTCTGGCAATAACACCTCCTCCACAGTCCCTATGTCTGTGGGGGTGCCTCAAGGCTCTGTTCTGGGTCCATTACTTTCATTGGATGAACTTATTAATTCATTTTGCTTCAAGTTCCATCCATATGCTGATGATACCCAAATTTACATCTCCACTCCTGATCTTCAAATCCAGCTACAAATTTCAGACTGCCTCTTGGCCATTTCCTCCTGTATGGCACACTGTCAGCTGAAGATAAACATGTCCAAAACTGAACTGCTCATTTTCACTCCAAAACCTTGCCCAACACCTAGCTTCACCATTACAGTTGATGGAATTGACATTGATCTGGTCAGCTCAGCACGCTGTCCAGGGCCGGATTTACATCTCAGGAGCCTGTAGGCACAGAAATCTGAAGCGCCCCCCCCCCCAACTGGCCATCTCCACAACGCTCCAAATCTCCACAATACCCCCCATATCCATATTGCCCTCACATTGCCCCCATCAGCTCAGCTTGCCCCCATCAGCTCCAACTGTCTTTCGCATCATCTCCAACTTGCCCCCATCATCTCCAACTTGCCCCCATCAGCTCCAAGCTCCAACTTGCCCCATTAGCATCAACTGTCTTGCCCCCATCAGCTCCAACTGTCTTGCCCCCATCAGCTCCAAGCTCCAACTTGCCCCCATCAGCTCCAACTTGCCCCCATCAGCTCCAAGCTCCAACTTGCCCTTCATCAGCTCCAACTTGCCCACATCAGCTCCAACTGTCTTGCCCCATCAGCTCCAACTTGCCCCCATAAGCTCCAAGCTCCAACTTGCTCCCATCAGCTCCAACTGTCTTGCCCCCAATACTCCAACTTGCCCCCCATCAGCTCCAAGCTCCAAATTGCCCCCATCATCTCCAACTTGCCCTCACATTGCCCTCAGCTCCACTCATTCTGCACCGCTTAGACTATTGCAATATTCTACTAACTGGCCTTCCTGCTACTCATCTTTCATCTTTGCAATCTGTTTTAAACTCTGCTGCACGAGTAACCACACTGTCCTGAAAAACTGAACCTGCTCACATAATTCTTAGACATCTATCATGACTCCCTATTCAGCAACGCGTCAATTACAAAGTCCTTCTTCTCACCTTTAATGCTCTCCACACTGCTACCCCTCCTTACATCTCTTCCCTCATCTCCTCTTATGTTCCTGGCCACCTTCTTCGCTCAGCACACAACGCCCTTCTTGTTACACCATCCACACCCTCTGCCCTATCCTGTCTCAAACCTTTCTCGCTTTCTGCTCCCTACGTCTGGAACTCCATACCGGTTTCCCTATGTCTAGAACAATCCCTCTCTGTCTTTAAGTCTACCCTGAAATCATATCTTCTGGAGCACTAGGACCATGCACTACCTTTTGCCAAAGCCAGCACTTGTAACCTCAACACTTGACACTCTTTTACCCTGTTGTCTGTCTCCTATTACCCATTTAGACTGTAAGTTCCTTGGGGCAGGGACCTCTCTCCTAATGTTTCTATGGATGTGGCACTTATTTTATCCCCTCTTATTTAATGTAACTTACTTCTATTGTAAGGTGCTGTATACACTGTGTGGCGCCATATAAATAAAGATATACATACATACATGCATACATACAGTATGTCAGGTTGTATCTGCCTGTTAGCCTTGAATGTATGATGTATTTATGCCTGTTTACAAAGAATCTGACACTCACTCATTTGTTCCATCTCAATAGAGTCTCAAGCTTAGCCAGGGACTAGTAGAGTAAAATGATACCTTTATTGGCTAACTGAGTGGCTCTAAGATGTAAGCTTTCAAGACAACTAGGTCTCTCTTCTTCAGGCATAACAAGAATGAAAGCTGAATGCACAATACATGACTTTAAAACTCATACACATTATTTTAACATGTAAATTCTACTACTTATCATTTTGACCATATTTAATTCCCTCGGTTCTAGTAAAGTGTCGTTGAAATGGACTAGAAGATGCAAACAAGATTAATGACCTTTTTTACGCCAGTGAGTTCTACATTCTATAGAATGTATGAGTTAACCCTCCAAGTGCCAGAGGAGTGCACAATCCATCAAATGTAATGAATTGTGTAGCATCCTGGCACCCAAAAGGACCAAACTATGTTTATTTTGTAGGATAATGTGACATAAATTCCTTATTTGTTCAAGCTATAATTTTGAGTGTTAAACTTAGCTGTCAGCTTATACTCCCAAATCTTTCTGTCTCTGTGTCCTAAAATTTCCCATAAGTACACTTACTTTGAGATCTTTAGCCCCTTAACAACCCTTGACGGTCATGGCACGTCATGAGTTGTTTTGCGTTAATGACATCATGGAATTCCGGCCCCCCCACGCGGCTGCATGCTGGAACCGGAAAAAAAAAAAATGGTCCGTGGTCCTTAAGTGCCCGCGGTTGGACCTTAAGGGGTTAATATTGTGGTAAGTTTTGCAAAAATGTTGACCCATTGGGGTGTTTCTTTTGTTGTTCACAGAGTCAACATTTTTGCAAAACTGACCACAGCAATAAAGATCTCAAAGTAACTGATCTGATGAGGAATTATAATACACAGTGTGACAGAAAGATCTGGGAGTATAAGTTGATAGCCTTTCTTTTGTAATTAACTAATTTTCTGATTAAAAAAAGAAATGCTCATATGAGTTTTTATGCTTAAACAATATTTTGAGTTAGTTCAGCATATTTCCAAAAGGCTACCATCTATGTGCTTGACTGAGTCATTCCCACAATTGTTATCAATTGAATTTCTTGGATTTACTGAGATACAATCCCATGCATCTTCAATAGTACATACAAAAAAGACAGACCTGATACAGAGCCCTCCTACACCTATTTTTGTTTTTTTTGTTTTGTTGTATGTCTGTTGTTTTTAATTGCATTACACTGGGACCCACAAGAAATAAAAACATCAAAATGTCATTTAAAGGGTCCCCACTGACGAGTTTATTATAACATCTTTCCTCAGAGAATGTCTGTTTTTAATCTTAGATAGATCTTTATAGGTGTATTAGAGTAGGACTTACCGCAAAGTGAGATACCTTGGCGTGGTGGTAAGCTTACACACGGATTGGCCAGTTTGTGGGACAAAATTCTCACTTATTTTCATTTAGATTTATCAAGAGTTATTACATATGCTTAGTACAGGGCACATTTGTTCACAGTATATAGAGGAGCACAGGTCTGTCTTTTTTGTATGTGTTTTCACTTTTATGGTGAGTAAGCGCTGTGAGCTTTCTTCCTTTTTCATCTTCAATAGTAGTTACCACACAGGATGGTAGAGTGTCTTACAACGCCCCTTTCATGAGGGCAGCATTGTCGCAGCAACAGAAAATTATGGAAGAGGTTGTGAGTCGTGTTCTGTTATTGCAGAGTGATGTAGCATGCTATAACTTTCCTCAGACAGTGCAATAATGCAGCTACAGATTTGCAGTATCCAAAGTATCAATGGAATGGCTTTGAAATGACACTGAACCACACAACTGTTGCAGAAAGCTGCTTTTTATCAATTCTGTATCTACAGAGAGAATGGGATGCTGGGAAAACAGTGCTACACTCTAACACTAAAATACATCAACCTTTTCTAGTTTCAAAAAAGTCGTGCTACATAAAATCTTCCTACACAAAAATATCCCTCTACAAAGTAACCTGTGTGAAAGAGTCCAAAACAAACAATAATTAACCATTTAAGGGCCAGATACCATGACAAGTAATGAGTTGCACACCCCACTGGTCCTTACTGGGTTAACTGATGATAATTATACACAGGCAATATGTCTGGTGTGTCATGACAAACTAAAACAGAACAAATTGCTGTGTTTCCACTTAGTTAAATTTTCCATATTTTGAATGTTTTAAATGTAAGTAATGTGAGATTTTTAAAGAACTAACATCATTCAACATATTATCAATGCATATATAAGAATACATGGAATTCAATGAATTTTAATGGGATAAAATGATATATTAAAAAAACTGTTTGCTCCCTGAAATGTCTGGTGAGATAACTAAATATGTTGCCCTATGTGATATATGTTGTACTGCTCTATGTATTTAAGTGACTCCTATATTAGAGATGGGTGACCTGAAGTCCTGAAGCTGTATTTGAAATTGCCAGCTGAGGATGATGGGAGATGCAGCCCAACAACAATGGAGGGGGCCACAGGCTGGCTATCCTTGATCTAAAGGCACATAACACAGTCGTTATACCACTATAAACACAAATCTGCAGACTTTAGTTATTTCATAATTTTCCAGTGAGAGAAAGCTGACAAATTCTTCCATTTCTATATTTAAAGTGGCCATGTCACTTTAATATAATTCTAGTCAATTTTGAAGCAAATTAAAACTGCCTATTTGTTGTACTAGACATTTATTTGTAAAAGTAACCTTTATTGGTTTGTGGTACAATTGGTGCTTTATGCTAATTAGTCTTTGTGCTGGTACAGTCTTACTACAATTATAATACCTGGCAACTTTCAAAATGAGCCAACCCTGAGATCTTTGTAATATTAAAGGAGAAGTAAACTTTTTTATACAAAAAATATATATTATAGGGCTTTTCCCGTTGAGTAAAATAAGGGTATATCCACTGACGAGAGATGCATATTTCCAGAGTTATTACTGTTGAAACCTGTGTTTTTTACATTGCAATGCCCTCTACTGGTCAAATTCCAATTTGGAAGTCAGTGACCTTCAGTTCTCCATAGAATGTGATGAAAACTGGCGAGTCACTGCCTGTCAGTTAGAACAATCATCAAGTAAATGCTAAATTCACTTCCTGGTTATTTGAACTGTTATAAAATTTGACTAAAACAACTGACAGCAGTGTGAGTGATCTTGTTTTTGTTACAGCTTACCTTAGTTTCAGTGTCATCTACAGATGCAAGGCTTCAAGCATGCAGCAGGCCTCTGTTTTATGTGTTTGCTTCCTGCAGTCTCCTCCTACCTACTTTCTCCTTCCTACTTCCTCCCCCTGAGCTGCTCCTCCTACCTACTTCCTGTGGAGGGGTTTAAAAGGCAGACTGAGTCCAGACTCAGTTTCCCTTGCGTTGTTATTCATAGCGCTTCTATTACCTTGGGCTCTGTGTAGGGTTGCCACCCAGCCGGTGTTTTACTGGCAGGCCGGTAAAAAATTGGCTTCTGTCCAATGTTAAGTCTATGGAGGGAATGCCATGGTCGGTATTTTTTTGAAGAAAAGGTGGAAACCTTAGCTCTGTGTATGACCTGGCTAGTCTTCCATCCAACCTGGTGCTGACCTGTGGCTCTGGCTGACTATTCTTTTGCTTATCCCTATAGCGGACACCCAATCTGGTGCAGACCTGTGACTCTGGTTGACTACCTGAACTGTGTATGACCTGGCTTGTCTGGCTACCCCCTCTGGTGCTGACTTGTGGTTCTGTCTGACTACTCTTACGTTTCTTCCTTGTACCTAGCAGTCACCCAACCTAGTGCGGACCTGGGGCTCTGGTAGACCAGCTCTAATACTGACTGAAGGCGAGTCAGCTATCTAATTCCCATTCTGACTGCAGGAGTGAGTCAGAGTTCGCTCCATTCCGACTGCAGTCATGAGTCAGAGTTCGCTCCATTCTGACTGCAGGCATGAGTCAGAGTTCGCTCCATTCTGACTGCAGGCGTGAATCATAGTTCGCTCCATTCTGACTGTAGGCGTGAGTCAGAGTTCTCTCTATTCTGACTGCAGGCACGAGTCAGATATTGCTCCCTACTGACTGCAGGCTTAAGTCGGTACGTCAGCTACGTCGGATCAAGATCCTGTGCTCCTGCTCCTGTTCCTGGTTCCTGCTGAGACTACCAGTGGCTAAGGCCTAGTCTCTAACACTGTGGTCTAGCCTTGCATCCTATTATTCCTGATAGCAGGGTTGCTGGTTTTAACCCTTTGCCTGTTCCTTTGTATGTATATATGTATATATTTTCTTTGTTCATTTTGTCAATAAAATTGCATTACTATACCCTACTGACTTCTGAACTTTTCTGGGTATCTGTGAAAGTTTTACTCAGCAGGAAAAGCTCCATAACATATATGCTTTCATAAAAAAAAGTTTACTGCTCCTTTAAGCCTTAAACATCCCCAACATTTATGTGGTATGGCCATTCTTGCTCTAAGTAGGAGGTGCCCTTATTGGTCCTCAAGGAAGCCTTAATATGCTTTAACTTAATTACCCCTTAGTGACCGATGATGTGCTAGGACCGTCATCGGTAAATTGCACTAAAGGACCAATAACGGTCCTAACATGTCAGATATTTTTTACTTGTACCCCTCCTGAGGGAGAGCTGTGAGCACTACCCAGGGCCAGATTTGCCATTAGGCAAAGTAGGCACCTGCCTACAGGCGCACGCCAACGAGGGGCGCCTGCCATTTGGATTTTTTTTTTTTTTAAATATTCTTTAAAAAAAAAAAAAAAAAACTAGCCGCCTCGCTGGCTGCGCCGGCGGCACCCACTCACATTACCCGCCCCCCCAGTCTTGTACCTGATGGAGCTCCCTCGTCGCCTCTTTAGGAATGCAGAGCGCTGGGAGATTACATCATCTCCCAGCGCTCTGCATTCCTGAATAGGAGACCGCACGGGAGCTCCATCAGGTGCAAGACTGTGCCAAAGGAGGCACATACAGATCTCCTATCACGGAGGTAGGAAACGGACAATGGGGGGAGGCAATGTGAGGGCAATATGGAGATGATGGGGGGGCAATGTGGAGATTAGGAGCATTGTGGAGGTATCCAGTGCAGATGGCCCACGGGGGGGGGGGGGGGGGCGCTTCAAATTTTTGTGCCTACAGGCTCCTGAGATGTAAATCCAGCCCTGGCACTACCATGGACAGAAACTGACCACTCCAAGACCAGAGTGGTCACTCTCAGAACCCCATTCAGCAAGTCTGGACACTTGATCAGTGACTTGTGCTGGATCGCCGTATGAGATCAAAGTGGTCCTTAACCCTTTGAGTGCCAGAGCGGTACGCAACGCATTGCAAAGCAATGCGTTGAGTACCACACTGGCACTCAAAAGGTTAAGGGTAATCCACTTCCCAGGACCTCTGATCATTACAAGGTCAAGAGTTTTCACTGCCTGAACATACAAAAGAGAAGCAGGATATCTCCCTCTGTGTTTCTGACAGAAATGGAAGTAATTTAGTAGTTAATTGGCACAGATGAGATATTAGTTTACATTGGGATCTCACCCTGAGAATTTTACCCTTCACCCTGAAATTTGGGTCAAAACCCTAAGAGTTCATTGCTCTATAAATGAATCTGTGAGTGATATATTTGGCCTAAAACTAATTAGCATACAGTATACAAAATTAGCATAATCTGCCGCACTGTGCCACCAAAACAAAAAGGTTAATTTCTCAAAAAAAAACCAACAATTTAATGTACGGGAAATTGCTAGTACAATGTATAGGCACAGTTTAATTTTTTGTAAACTAAACTAAGATTGTCTTAGGGTTCCACTAAGGCAACTATGGAGATAGTAAAAAACAAAATATTAATACATTATTCATGCATGGAAATTCTAGGTTTCTTCTAAAATAGCCCATCAATAATATTATCCCATGATAAATATGTCTCACACAAATTCCTGTTTTTATAAAACCATGAAGTGTTTATACTGCAGATATTCAGATAGTTCATGCAGACTGGGGTGAAATAACAAGACAGTCAGTGTTCATGTGTAAACACTAAATCAGAGTATGTGTGTTCATGTGGATTACATCTATTTTAGGATGTGAAGAACTTGTATACAAACTTCTTTAGGATGGAGACAACTGCATTGAATCCAGTGGTTGAGGTGACATAAAAAGTTATAAAAATGATACTGAAGGACTTTTGGAAATATTTAGCAGTATTTTGTGGTACAGTTAAAAGATACTATATGTTCTAATTTGGCACACTTTTTTTTCGTGAAAATAAAAATATAAACATAACTACTCTATACCCTATGGCAGCAGTCAATTGTTGGACCTCTAGCTTTCAGGCCTACAGTTCCCATCTTCCCTAACCAGCTGGAGGCCCAGCAATTGATAACCCCTGCCCTGTGCCATTCTCAAAGTAACAATACTGACTATAAGGTGTTGCACGCCTTAAAGTGTTAGTAATGTCTAAAAAAAACTTATATGCACTTAGAAGAGCCTAAAAAGCTGATCTAAATGCAAAAAAACGTATCTCTCAAACTGCTATGGTTTAAGAGATACAGGCGTTTAAAGTTTGATTTCTCCTACTGACAGCTGTAAAGCTGTCAGCAGGAGATCCGTGTCGGTCGACAGGCTGGCGCTTGAGAAGTGCCGGGATCTCGTTACTTACACGGAATCCCTTCATTGGAATGGTCTAAAAAGTGTGCGGTTTTTTGCATTTAGATCAGCTTTTTAAGCTCTTCTAAATGCAAAAAAGTTTTTTCAGACATTTTTAACACTTTAACTAAGGCCATTAACTAAAATATATGTTATAGGGTGACCAGACCTCACCTTTAACCGGGAACACATAGGAAATAGGCATATTTCGGACTGCATTGAAATCAAAGTAGCCCTGCAGTATGCTTTGCTTTTTTCATATATATATTCCTTGTTAAAGGTGAGTTCTGGTCACCCTATGTTAACATGAGGTACAAAACTTGACATCACTACCAAAATATAAGTCCCATAAAACAGGCCCACACAAACACAAATGCATGGTTTATTTTAGAGGGAATACATCACATCAATAGCACCATCTCAGCAGGCTTGTTCCTACTGAAGAGCCAACTGAATGTCAGAAAGGGAAGACCTAAGGCTGTGAGGCTGATCCATGAGGAGACTGACCTGTGAGATTTTGTACCATTCCAGTTTCAAAGTCTACCCCCATGCACATGAATTCCATGGCTCAAAGGACAAGAAAACATTCTTAATGAAAGAAAACCTTTATAGGATTTTCCTTCTGAGAGAAATAAGGGGTCTTCCAGTGTAGTGAAATGTATTATTCCAAAGTTATTACAGTTGAAACCATTGTTTTTTACATTAAAAGTGCCATCTGGTATCCAGACAATGTGACCCCTTTCACACAAGTGATATTTCTGAGGTGACAGAAAGGTATGAAAATAAACATGTGTGATTTATTGTGCCCTATGTGGCATTTCACACAGGCAACATGCACTGAGAGAAGCAGCAACTTTACTCCACAGCACAGCTTCAGATTTGTACATTGGGTTTCAATTGAATCACAATGAAATTGCAAACAATCACAGCGTGCTGCGTTTTACATGCAACTTTGTCAGATATTTATTTTGAGAGCATGGGATACAGTGAAATCCTTACCACATTGCAGCACCAACATTTTCAGTCTCTAGAAAAAAGTTGTTCTAGAAATAAGTAGTGCTACACAGTTGGCAGTATGAGAGCCCTTAAGCTACAGTTCACAGGGGGGTTGCACTAAGGTGTGATGCAGATTTGATAAACAGGGGATTTGGGGGGAGATGCACTAAGGAGTGATAGGTGATAATGTGGAGATGATTTCTATGTTATTCTATGGATCCAGTGCACTAAGATCTCTCCAACTTTAAAAGGTTAGTAATATTTCACAAAATCAGCAGCTCCAGTTAATCTTCATAGATTGGAGAGTGTTATTTCCATACTGTCAGAGTTGTAGTTCAAGAGTAATTGAATGATAAAGTATCCCCTTTTGCCCCTTTTACCTAACGTAAGCCACCTCCCCTCAGGTGTGGAATCTGGTCACTTGACCTGATATCTCACAACAAAGAACACTCTTCTTACTGCAAGCATAAGGAAACCCTGCCCCCCTTTAAATGTTTTTCCTTATGCTCACTGAAGATGTCCCTCTCTGAGATCCATCCGGACAGTCTTGCTGCCCTGAGGTAAGCAGTCTTACATCAGTAAAAGGGGAGGGAGGAGGATACTTTATCATTCAATTACTATTGAACTACAACTCTGACAGTATTGAAATAACACTCTCCATGGCCCAAATACAATGAAGATTAATTGGGGCTACTTTTATTGTGAAACATTACTATCCCGTTAAAGATCTTAATGCATAGCCTCTACACTGGAACTGGAGAAGTGATATCACTGGAGAAGTTATCTCCACGTTATCACCTCTTTATCACACCTTAGTGCATAACACCCCTTGTCTCCAGTTCCAAAGTTTTTTATGGTGCCTATGCACTAAGATCTCTCAAGATGGAGCCATTTTAGTGCCTAGGTTACACAGAATAATTATAACAAACGAAATGGATAATTTATCACACTGAATAGCACGTCTCCCAACATTTCAAATGGCAAAAGAGGGACACTTATGTTTTAGGTGGTGTTTCTAGGAGCATGGCTGAGGTGTGGGGCAGGTTTAGGTTATTTCATGTTCTATTGGCACCTTTTTGTGTAACTGAATAAATTATTAAGACTAAAGTATTTTTATTAACATATATTCTGAAGTTTATACAAACATTAATGTGAGATTTATTGCTGTGGAGCAATGTGATACACTTATATACACACACCACACAGTCTGATCTCATAAAAAGGGACACCAGAGTGGGGAAGAGGGACAGAGGGATTTGGGTCTCAAAGAGGGACTGTCCCTCCTAAAGAGGGACACTTGGGAGGTATGAAATAGTTAATCTCTTTTCCTAAGGGAAAGGTCAGTGCAGACTCCAATTTTTAACCAAGCCCCCATGCCAGCCAAAGGATTTGTTTTCTTATCCGAAAATGGTTGAAAGGAGACATTTTGGCTAAGGATGAAGGGAGTTGTAGTCCAACAGTATCAGGTCTTGGCAGGGGCTGGACATTTCAGTCCCTGCCAAACATCTAGGTCTGTTCTTATTTTTAAGTAATTCAAAATTTCATTGCAAGCAAAAAAGTTACTACATGTCGTATGTATATAATTCCTTGCAAATGCTAATAAACTTATACTTTATCTCTTTTTGTTTTGAAATAATACATAAAATGCCTCTTTATCTGTAGATGACAATTCCCCTTTAAAGCAAGGGCCAAATTAGCTGACTGTGGAGCTGTACTTAGCTCTAAACTAGGAAACCAACATATGGCTCCCCAGCTGTTCCATTTACAAGTAGCTGGAGTGACACTAGGTGTCTACTATAAACTGATGATGTGGCTGTCTCTATTAAAGACATGTCTGTGTTTAAAGCATGACAAATAAAGAAACCTGATTTTTAAGGAGATATTTCAAAGATCAAAGGCAAATCAGCTATTTGTGGTTATCTCTGCCTTAAAGTTGTGGATTTCAGCCCATACTTCAAGGATGGATCATATTAATTCAATTCTATTAGTTCAAGAAAGGGCTATAATGGGAATGGGAAAGCTGAAGGCCTCCAAGTTGTTGAGGCCTACCATTCCCATGATGCCCCACCAGCCAATGGCTGGTCCGGGGAAGATGGGAATTGTAGTAATTAACAGCTGAAGGGCCTCAGCTCACCTACACCAGATTAGAAGCTGAACACATAGGGGACACTTGCAGTTTATCTAGAGGTCTGTGCAGTTTATCTAGAGGACTGTGCAGAAATGTCAATGGACTGTCATGAACATGACTAGTACAACGGGTGGACCTAAGGCCAGATGATCTGTCTGCACATGGAGGAGAAAACTGACCTTTTGTCTCTGGCACTTACAGCCCTATTTAAAAAAAAAAAAAGAGGTGCATTTCTGGACCAAACAAACTGCTCCATTGGGGACAAATGCAATTTCCAAAAATTCCCATTGATTTAAATGGGTATTTCACTGTCGTCCAATACAGGTCACTGGTACTATGGGAGGCGATCCGCCCCTTTAATAGGCAGGAACAATTATGCAAATGACTGCAGTGGGCGGAGCCTCCCCTCCTACTTAAGCTGCCTTCAGGCCAGAGCCACTAGATTGATTTGTTCCTGTGTGCTGTGCACACCAGATGGAGAACATCTTTGCATTCATCTTAGTGTTTTGTTATTTTTATTTCAATATGGAATACCACCATTAGGAGGGTGACCATGGCTGTGAATTGCCCTCTTTAAAGTGGCTGGTGCAGCTTCCAGGGATTTTCTGTGGACCTTATGCCCTGAAGAGGGAACAGCTTGAGTCAAGCAGCTTCCCTGCTGAGGAATTTACCTCTGGTCTATTCCCACCTTATCATGGTCACCTGAAGACAGAAGTCCTGCAGTAAGGTGAGCCACCCCTTGAGTGCTGAAGGTCCACTTGTCCCCACAGTGTCCCTTTGATGGGCTTGTATTTGGGAGTTGCATTGCACTCCAGCACTCATAGGGTGTTTTTATTTGCATTTATCATGTTTATGCAATTTCTGTGGTATTCTCTGGGTTCTGGAGCTTTGGGTATAGTTTTATTTATGTTTCTCATGTTTTGGACTACTGTTTGGCACTTTTTAAAGTTTAGTGGGACTTTATTAAAATTTAGTGTTCCGCGCCTTTAAGCGCGCCTTTTCCCGCTTAGACGCCATTGCTCCTTTACTCTCTATGGGATTTCACAGTGTGGGACATATCTCTGCAACCGCTTGTCACAGCAACTTCAGAGATGGCTCATTTTACTTCTATGCTCCTGCTCTATCATCCGGTGTATGTTTACAGGGTGTGGGGAGTTCAGGAGGGCTTCGGGCACTGTTTGGGGTACTTCTGAGAGAAAACTACATTTCCCATGAGCGCCCGGTTCGCGCTCGTTTCTGATTGGCTGACCTGACGGCCGCCATTTTGTGGTGTTATTTCTCAGCGAGTATACTACGCAGGGACCGAGCCTTCTCTCCTCTCAGCAGATTAACCCTTCGCTGGCCAGATAAGTCCGATGTTAGGCATTTCTGGGGTGAAACTTTAATCTTTCACACTTTTACTGGGTGATATTGTTATGTGGTGTATATTGACGCTGTGAGCATGTCTACTCCACTGGAGCCAGGGGCTAGACCCAAGACTAAAGAGGCTGGGGTGTCTGTTCCCCCCATTGCGCTTTGCTCCTCTTGTCACTCTGGGCTGCCTAGAGATTGTTCTGGTGATTTATGCCCTAAATGCACTGATTGTCGTGATAGCAACCCTGGGCTTCCCAGCCATGCTATTGAGCTAACTTGGGTGAGAGAGTTTAAAGCTGCCACTAGGGATCTCAGATCCACACTCCAACTCTTTCCCTCTCAGGTACAAGGGTCTCTCCAGGTTTGGCAGACCCCCTCTACAATCAGGACTTCCCTACCTAAGCCACAGGGAGCTCCTGATCTGTCTGATTCTTCTGAAGAAGAACTATTGCAGGATTCTGATGCTGAGGAAGGCACTGTTATTGAATCTAACAGGTCCATTGGGGACCCTTATGAATGTGACCCTGAGGTTTCTGCTGAGGGTTTGATTAGAGCTGTGTTAACTACGCTCAACCTTCCTCTGACTCAGGAATCTACTCATGATCCAACTGACGTTTTCCAAAAACCATCTAAGGCGGTGGTATGTTTTCCAACTAACCCTACCCTTGCCTGTCTAGTCTCTGAGGCGTGGAGGAATCCTGACAAATCCTCCTCTGTGTCCAAAAAGTTTGCTAAACTTTACCCTTTTCCTGAGACTGAACTGGCAAAATGGGTTCATCCTCCCAAGGTGGATGCTCCTGTTTCCAGGCTATCCAAATCTACTGCTTTAGCTGTCTCTGATGCCTCTGCCCTGCAGGATTGGACGGACAAAAAGCTAGAACTTTCTCTTAAGTCTATTTTTGACTCCATTGGCACTGCTATGCGTCCAACCTTTGCAGTGGCGTGGGTTAATAGAGCTATTGCGGCCTGGACTGAACGACTGACTGAGGCAGTCCGCCAGGATGCACCGGTATCTGAGCAGTTGCAGCTCCTTGCTAACATTACTGAAGCACAAAATTATGTTGCTGATGCTCCCTTTGATGCTGTGCGCATGATGGCGAGGGCCTCCACTTCTTCTGTGGTGGCCAGACGTGCCCTTTGGCTGAAAATTTGGTCTGCTGATACAGCCTCTAAGAAAGCCTTGCTTTCCTTGCCCTTTCAGGGGAACTTGCTTTTTGGTTCTGAACTCAAGGAAATGATCAGTGAGGCTACTGGTGGTAAAAGTACTCTTCTACCCTCAGTCTTCAAGAAGAAGTTTCCAGCCAAACGCAATCGGTCCTTTCGTTCCTTTCAGACTGAGACACGCTCCACGTCCCAGACGGGTCCGTCCTCTGCGCGCTCCTCCTCCAAGCCCAAACAGTCCTGGAAGCCCAAAGTTACCCCCAAGGCCAAGACCTCCAAGACTGCTTCGGCATGACTCACCGAACCCGGGTCCGCATCCGGCAGTAGGTGGACGTCTCCGCATCTTTCGCCGGACTTGGGAGGAGTCAGTGGCGGACCCATGGGTCATTCAGGTAGTATCAGAGGGATACAGGATCCCTTTCTCTTCCCTTCCTCCTTTTCGGTTCCATTTTACTCGTCCTTCTCAGGAACCTACAAAAAGACGTCTGTTCGACGACGCTATTCAGGATCTTGGACAAGGAGGTTCTGGAGTTGGTTCCTCCAGAGGACACAGGTTCAGGATTCTATTCCAACCTGTTCGTGGTGGCCAAAAAGGACGGAGGTGCTCGTCCCATTTTGGATCTCAAAGATCTCAATTCCTATGTTGTGAGTTCCCACTTTCGCCAGGAGTCCCTGCGCTCTGTGATTGCAGCAATGTCTCCAGGGGAGTTCCTTGCCTCCCTGGACCTTCAGGATGCTTATCTTCACATCCCTATTCATACAGAGAGCAGGCGGTATCTCAGGATTGCCTGCCACAGGGGACATTTTCAGTTTTCAGCTCTTCCCTTTGGGCTGACTTCGGCCCCTCAGGTCTTTCAGAGGGTGTTGGGTTCCTTGATAGCTGTACTCCACCAAGAAGGGGTCAGGGTGACCCCCTACATGGACGATCTCCTCCTGAAAGCCTCCTCAGCGGAGCTTCTCCAACAACAACTGCAGCTGTGTATTCACACTCTGAACCATCACGGCTGGATCCTGAATCTGGACAAGTCAGACTTGGTCCCATCTCAGAGGCTCATTTTCCTGGGTCTCCTGTTCGACACTCGCCAATGCATGGTGTTTCTACCGGAGGAAGTGGCTCATCGGATAGCCATCCGAGTAGCTGGGATCCTGGAGCTGGACAGAGTTCCAGTACCAAAGTTGACGTCTCTGGTGGGGAAGTTCATTTCCACGATCGAAGAGGTACCATTTGCCATGGCCCACTCCAGGGAACTTCAGAGGTTTATGATCCAGACGTGCAAGAATCATCCAGATCATCAGCATCTGTCAGTCTCTCTACCTCCTCATGTCGAATCGAGTCTGCACTGGTGGTTGGATCTCTCTCATCTCCTGAAAGGGAGATCCTTTCAAGTTCCCTATTGGACCACGGTTACAACGGATGCCAGCATCCGGGGATGGGGTGCTGTGTTGGGTCGTTTCAGTGCTCAGGGGAAATGGGGGCTGGAGGAATCTCTTCTCTCCATCAATGTCCTGGAACTGCGTGCCATCCGGCTTGCCCTGAGGCACTGGGAAGCTCAACTGGAAGGTTGCCCAGTCAGAGTGGAGTCCGACAACGCCACCGCAGTGGCCTACATCAACAGGCAAGGCGGCACAAGAAGTTGCACCGCCTGGTTGGAGGTCAAGGATATTTTATCTTGGGCAGAAGATCACGTGCCTGTCATTTCAGCAGTTCACATTCCAGGCGTAGACAACGTCATGGCAGACTTTCTCAGTCATCACACAGTCGACAGCGGAGAATGGGCTCTTCATCCAGAGGTGTTTCACCTACTCACCCAGAGGTGGGGGGTACCTGTAGTGGACCTGATGGCTACCAGACACAACAGGAAGGTGCCGGTGTTTTGCTCCCGGTGGAGGGACCCTCTTGCTCTAGCAGTGGATGCCTTGTCAATCCCTTGGGATTTTCCTCTGGCCTACATCTTCCCTCCTCTTCCTCTATTGATCAGAGTCATCCAGAAGCTGAAGCTGGAGCGCTGTCCTGTCATCCTGATCGCTCCAAACTGGCCTCGCCGGTCCTGGTATCCGGAGTTGATGGCCATGTCGGTGGCGGAACCGTTTCCACTTCCTGCCCGTCCGGATCTACTTCTTCAAGGATACCTGTGGAAGGACGATGTTCAGCATCTCCATTTGATGGCATGGCGGTTGAATCCTCGATTCTAGAGAAGAAAGGATTTTCTCCTTCTGTGGTGTCGACGATGCTTAGTGCTTGTAAGCCTGTGTCCTCCAAGATTTATCATCGTATCTGGGCCACCTTCGTGGCTTGGTGTACTGATTGGAAGATGTCCCTAGATTTTCATCTTCCCACTGTCCTGGCCTTTTTGCAGGACGGCGTTGAGAAAGGGCTCAGTCTGAGTTCCCTCAAAGTCCAGACTTCTGAATTGTCTGTGTTTTTCCAGGAAAGAATTGCTATCCTTCCTGATGTCAAAGTTTTCTTCCAAGGTGTGACTCATGTTCGGCCTGCCTTCAAGAGTCCTACTCCCCAGTGGGACCTCAATTTGGTGCTGGGAGTTCTCCAACGACCCCCGTTTGAATCCTTGGCTTCCATTCCATTACGTCTCTTGACTTGGAAAATGGCCTTTCTCTTGGCTATTGTTTCAGTTCGCCGGGTAGCAGAGTTACAAGCTCTGTCTTGTAAACCTCCTTACCTGGTGTTCCACAAGGAGATAAGACTGTGCTTCGCACTACCAAGGAATTCTTACCCAAGGTTGTGTCTGAGTTTCACATCAATCAGGAGATTGTGGTTCCCTCTTTCTGCCCTAATCCTTCATCTGACAAGGAACGAGATCTCCATTTGTTGGATGTGGTGCGTTGCCTTAAGTTTTATGTTCATCGCACAGAGTCTATCAGGAAGTCTGACGCTCTATTCGTCATTCCTGAGGGGCCTAGGGCAGGGAGACCGGCTTCCAAAGTTACCATTGCCTCTTCGATTAAGGCTACTATTCGTGAAGCCTATAAGTTGTGGAATAAGCATGTTCCCTTCCGGGTGACTGCCCATTCCACCAGATCTATTGGGGCCTCTTGGGCCTACAAGTATCAGGCATCTGCTGATCAACTGTGCAGAGCGGCCACTTGGTCCTCTGTGCACACATTTTCAAAGCACTACCGAGTTGATGTACTGGCCTCGGCTGATGCCAGTTTTGGAAGGAAGGTCCTGGAGGCAGTTTTGCCTGTCTAGGCCTTCTAGTCTGTGGTTCTTAGTGCTTCTTTACTGTTGAGCCCGGTTGGCTCTGGTTCTGTGTGCTGTGTTAGTTCAGGGGTTGTTTTCCCCTGGTTGGTGTCCGTTGACACTTACATTTTGGGCTATGTAATTAACTGGTTCATAGCAGTTCTACTGACTTGGGGCCTTGCGCCTGGTCCTTGCCTTACTTCCCGCCTCTGGGTCAGCTCAATGTTTGTACATCCCAGAGTACCAGTGACCTGTATTGGACGACAGTGAAAATAGGATTTTAGTCTTACCTGTTAAATCCTTTTCACTTAGTCCATACAGGTCACTGGTCTCCCACCCTGTCAAGGGACCATGCTTGGCTCTCCTGTGGCATTCAGTGGGAGATCTTTGGGGCATGCTCACAGGAGTCTTCCTTCTTGCTTACCTATGGTCAGTTTTAGTGTCTCAAATCAATCTAGTGGCTCTGGCCTGAAGGCAGCTTAAGTAGGAGGGGAGGCTCCGCCCACTGCAGTCATTTTCATAATTGTTCCTGCCTATTAAAGGGGCAGATCGCCTCCCAGAGTACCAGTGACCTGTATGGACTAAGTGAAAAGGATTTAACAGGTAAGACTAAAATCCTATTTTTTTAACACCTTGAATACTATGGAGACCTCTCGAGGATTCGAGGTGTTAAACACCCCACTTAAACCAATGGGAATTTGTATTTTTCCCCTGTGGCGCAGTTGATTTGTCCTAGAATTACTTCACTTCTTTTAAAATTTAGGGTTGTTAAAGGTTCCACTTGGAACATGTATGATATACATACCAGGGGGATGTAGATAATGAGATCTGCATCATAAAGGGGTGGGGCTTAGTTGGATGGATGGTGCTTGCTTACCAAGCTTGTGTCATGAAGTGGATGGGAAGTGGATAAGATGGGTGGAAGAAGAAGTGGGTGGGAAGTGCAAGGAACAGGGCAGGAAGGAGCAGAAGTGGGCAGAATCAGCCTCTGTCCTGGATTGATTCATTAATGAATTGCAAAAACTGATATCTCCAGCCAGATCTGGAGCGTTCCAAGGTATGTTATGATATGATATATCCTTTCAGCTAACTTGGTGGAGTTATACCCTAAAGTCTCATGGGTGAAAATCCTGGTCTAAATGGCTCCATTTTTGCCTTGATAGTTAGGTCCATATTTATAAAAGCAAACTGGAGTTATTCCGGTGTAAACCAAGTGCACCATAGGGGATAAATACAGATTCCTGCTAAATTAGGCATTTAACCATTTGAATGCTAGGGAGGCTGCAATTACATTACAACACAATGCATTAGAGACCTCTCTGACATGCAACGGGTTAAAAAGTGCATGGGAATATAGTTATTTTTATTTTGCCCCCCATGGTACAGTTGGTTTAATCCAGAATAGCTCCAGTTTAATTTTATTAATATGGACTGTAAACCCATATTTATAAAACTGGATTTATTCTGATGTAAACCAACTGCAGCATAGGGGGCACATAAAAATATCCCATGCTTTTAACCCCTTGAATGCTAGAGAGGTCTGCAATGCATTTTAATGCAAAACATTGGAGACCTCTATCTCATTCAAGGGGTTAAAAAGCTATATTCAAGTTCATGGGAAATTAGGCATTTTTATTTGTCCCCTATGGTGCAGTTAGTTTACTCCAGAATAACTCTAGCTTTGCTTTTATACATATGGGTCAGATTGTCTTATTCACAACAAGGAGTAATTCTGGAGTAAACCAACTGGACCATAGAGGACAAAATAAAACTTCACGCTGACTTAACCCTTCGCGTCCAATGGCGTGCCCGGACCGTCACGGCTGTCCGGCACTTATGGACCAGTGACGGTCCCGGCACGTCATGGATTCAGGGCTGCACGCTGCATGGGGAAACCTGAATCGGATCATTAAAAAAAAAAAAAATGCCCCGTGGTCCTCAAGTGCAGGCTGCACTTGCGCGCACCGGTCGATAAGGGTTTAAATGGGGCCTTTAGAAGTATATTTAAGCTTTAATATTGAAAGTGTTATATAAATAAACTAAAGCATCCGTGTCTTTTTTCTTTAACTTATATAGTATAAGAGTAATCTCTATGTAAAATTTACCCCTCTTGCCCCTTTAAACTACATCAGCACTCTAGATGACAGACTTGGATCCTGGTCCACACACCAGATCTGGAGAGCCAAAATAGCAGTGCATACAAAGAAAATATTCATTATAACGGTCTACAGACTGTGCCTGATTTGAGGCAGTAGACCGTTATCATGAATATTTCGGCTCTACAGATGAGCCGTTCCAATCTGTGGACCAGGATCCAAGTCTGTCAGCTAGAGCACTGAAGTAGCTTAAAGGGGCGGGAGAGGTAAACTTTACATAGTGATTACTCTTAAACTGTATAAGTTAAAGAGAAAAGACACGGGTGCTTTAGTTTATTTATTTAATGTCTTCAATATTAAAGCTTAAATATGTGACGCATAACCATCCCTTTAACTCTTGAGTGCTTGCAATGTGTTGGAATCCCTTCTACCATTCAAGAGGTTAAATGCTCCATTTAAATCAACTAAGAGTTTGGGGATGATTATTTGTGCCCTGTGGTGCAGTTGGTTTCTCTCCAGAATTGATCCTCCATGGAGCTCTATGCACAATGGCAAAATAATCAGTTCTGTAGCAAACCAACTGTGCCATAGAGGAAAAGTAAAAATTCCATTGACTTAAATTAGGTTTAAAGCTTTACAAAAGAATGTGTCATCTTTACAATTCAAAGCACCATTTAAATAAATAGGAATTCTGAGAATCTGTATTGTTTCCCTACAGAGAAATTGGTTTGGTCCAGAATTATTCCATTTGTTTTGCCCTGATTTCTCACTGATCTAATAGGCTCTGACAGGAGACTCCTGGGTGGGGGGCGCACTAAACTTCGAGACGGGTCCAGTTTGGCAATATTTCAGTGAATTGTATCTAAATCCATCTATTTGGATGCACTAATGTGTCTTATCTTATCCCTGTAATTACACCTCAGATAAACCTACATTGTCACGCCTTCTCCACATACACAGTGTTCTAGTGTCTCTTTTTCTAATGGCTCTTTTGCATATTGAAATCTGACTTATTGTGCCATTTTCATATTCCTCAGAATGTGTTTATATTTAATTGTGAATATTCATCACATACACCAAGTTCCAATAACTGGAGTTGTTGAGGCACACAAAAACAAAGTTGCCTCAATGGGGTTATAGGTTTTGCCAGAGCTTTCTTTTTCAGCCCTCAGTCCTAAAGAACAGTCTGCCACAGTTTAACCTATTTCACATTAGTCTGCACATAGGCATCTGTAGAAATCTTTCCCCAGGGGAGGTAGGCCATAATATTTCTCAGCATCATATGCTATTGGTCAATGTCTCTCCCCAGTCGTAGCGCTACAATATAAGCAGAATAAGCAGCTGCTTAGGGCCCCCACTTGGTCACAGAGCCCATAGCGTTTAGGCAGTATCACTTCTGCATATAAGCAAAATCTCAGCTGCAATGTCTTATCAGAAATATCGACATTGTAAAGGGAAGCCCCATGTGAATTTTTTGCTTAGAGCCCCCAAAAACCTAAAGCCACCCCTGTCTCTCCCCCTTCTCTTGCATAGCTAATTCTTAGTGCATATGGCGAAGTGTGTTTTATTCTCCATGGGAAGTGATCTCTAAGCATCTCCAGACACACGTCACCATTACATTGAACCTTAGTGCATGTCCACCAGCACCCTGTCATCTAAAAACAACTTTGGTGAGTTTGAAAGGGCTTTTAAAAACACCTATATGTTGTATCAGACATTTTCTTATTTGGAAAACTAGCTTTTATTGGATTGTAATAGAAAAAACACCTACAGTATGACATTAGTCTCCAACTTCAATGTACAAAAGACACTGCTTTCTACACAGCAGTGGAAGCTATATGACCGTGACACTTTTCGAATCCATGTGTGGCTTTGTTGAGGATCAACTGTATAACACAGTGGTACACAAATATGTGACCAGACTTACAATCACCATTCTGATGTAAATGGACAATAGAATGGCAGGCACAAAAGCACCACTTTTTTTCATGCATCAGCAAATGGAACTGCTGAAACAAAATTCCCATTAGACAAAGTAAACATCAGCCTGGAGCCAATTTTCAGTCTCTTTTTAAACTGACAGTTCCCATTTAGCTGAAAATTATAGTTCTGTGACAGCTTTATACAGAATAAACAATATAATAATCAATTTGTTTGGGAAGGTGTAACAAATTAAAGTTTCAGTGTCTCATTGGTCTAAATGAAGATGGTTAAGGGAAAAAATACATTTGTTCTCTTTGTCCTGATATCATTTATATCATAAAAATATGAAAAATATACGTCAAGATGATACCTTTATTGACTAACTATGCAGATTGAGGATGTAAGCTTTCAAGACCTCTTTAGTTAACCAATAAAGGTATCAACTTGACTAGAAATGCCTCCTGTATTTCTACAGCTAACACGGTACCAACTCTCATCTTTTAAAATATATGTCAAGTATCCTATCTTGCTATGTCAACAGGCAGAGTCCTTGCTCTCATTTTCTTTTACTCAGATGATATCAGCTTTCCAAATCCCACCCAGCCATCTTAGCTCATGCTTTTACTTACAATTTCAATCAGTGGGGTTTGCTTTTGTACATCAGAGTGAGGTTTAAGCTAGATAAATGGAAGAAGGAAGAGGAAACCAGCTGAATTTAGAAGCCCTGAAATATGAATAATGGATAATATGTGAAAATAAATATACATTTTTGAACATTGTGAGGCTACTTGGAAGTGTCAAGGATAAGCTCCTTGATTCTATATTTATTAAGAAATTGAAATGTTGTTCATTTTAGGAGGAACTGCCCTTATAAGCTTGGTGAATGACACATAACTGTGTCATGGCATGACTACTATGCCCCATTCTGCGGCATGTCTCAGCTGTGCTGAAAAATATCCTTATTTAGAGTTGAGGGTGTGGCCACAGCAATTCCAGTTCCATTGCACACAAAACCTGCTCCTGATGATTATGACGGCTGGTTTATTTACCCATTTTCATACACCTTTATTGGCCATTATTTAACCCTTAGTATGCTAGAGAGATCTCCAAGACATTGTTTTGTTGACCTCTCTAACATTCAGTGGGTTAAGAGGTTGTTTTTTTATTAACTTGTATGTTTTATGAAAAGGGTATTTTTTTTCTAGGCAACATTGTTTGGGTATGAGAATGGGATAATGTAAGAAATAAAGGGTGTGGACATGGTCATAGTTAATTTCACCCTTGCAAGGGTGTCAGAAATGTAAATCTGGCCTCCTTCCAGGGGATTTGAAGACATAAATAATAGAGCTTGAAATCTCTAACCTATATCCCTATTTAACTCGTACTGCTCCACAAGCTGCAAACAAAATATGACCTTCTATTGATGATGCTGATTGTTTTTGTTTAACAAAGCTAATTGAGTCTATAAGATTTTGAACTAGAGTGCCTCATTTTAGCCTTCATAATGAAAATGTATGCTCCTGGATGCTTTATATCGTCATGCTTTCATTGCACAATCAGTCACGCTTTCATTGCAAGATCTCCCACATATTTTATACACTGGATTATTGCGTGTTGACACAGCTGAGATTATCTTGAGTCTTAGCACAGTTACAGGTTTGGTTAACTTTATTATTTTTTAAAAAAAATTTAAACAGTTTTATTAACCCTTGAGTGCTAGTAATATTAATTCCAACACATTGGAAAGCAACATGTTGGCAATAATTCTGGCATTCTAGGGTTTAAATGTTGCCTGATATTTAGGGAGATGTACTCAGAGGTGTAACTATAAAGAGTGCAGTTGTGATGGGGCTCAGCATCCAAGGGGATCTATTGATTCTGCACTATCTGTGACCCCCTAGAATCATACAAGTTTTCTTCCTTGGCTGGAGGTTGCTGACATCATCACACATGGACACTGCTAGCCAATGAGATACAAATAATGTTGTGAACCCCATCCTTTTTGTTTCATTTATCCTTTGAGCACCAGTGAAGTGCCCAAAACAGTGCCAAACATAGTGTTGTATACCCTGTCAGTACGTAGGCCAGGGGCATCCAAGTATTTTCAGTTGTGGGCCACATGATCAGAAAGCCATAATTGTGAGGACCGTATTATTTATTTTTTTATTTCTAATAATGGTGAATTATGGCCTGTCAGCTAATCATAAATATGAACTTATATATTTATTAATCATTACTGATTTTTAACATACATCTGTTCTTGAACTGTACGGTACTTGCAAGAAGGGGATTAGGTCTTACTGGCCTACTTGTTCCTGTGAGCTAGCTTATTAAGTATGAAAATAGTTTTTTTTTTAAATCTCAGGTGGGCTGTACCCTGGGGTCAGTGGAGCTGCATTTGGCCCACGATCCACATGCTCATTACACATAGACCATGAACCATCATACAGCAGCGTCTTAGATCTGATAGCAAATTACTTTTCCTCTGTGTCTTTGCCAATCACATAATGATCTTCTGAGGTTCTCCAGGGGTGTAATGCACTTAAGTCAGTGTTGGTGCATGATTCAAACATGCTCCAGGGCTTTAAATAAGGTATTTGTCACCTCACATTAATCAGCTTCATATAGACTGTGTGTGTGCGCATGTGTGCGTGTGTGTGTGTGTGTGTATCTTAATCCAGTCATAAAATCCTAATTGCCACTATGCATTGATTCTTTATGAATCTGTTAATTAAAATGAATGCTTAGTTCTTCCTGTCATGCCATTCTTTCTAGAGTACTCCAAGCCAACAAACTCCACTTGGTTATTTTGATTTTAGTGGAGAAGTCTTGGGTACTGGTGTCCTCAAAAAAGAATCATATCTTCCTCCACAGGAATGATAGCTGATACTACTTAAAGTTTAATTTTCAATTAATAGTGACCGTTGAGAGTTGAGATGCTTTGGTTACATTTCTGGCACTCAGAGGGTTAATTTTAGGGGTTAGATTTCCTTTAAAGACACTGGGCACATACATAAAGAGACTGGAGCAATGCTGGAGCAAAACAACTTCATCTTTGTAATAAATAATATCTCAATTGTCTTTAATGGGGATTTCAACCCCTTTTAGGCAGCACACGTATGGGAGAGCTCTCCTGAATGCAGATGTTTCATTTTATAAATACTAGGAACAACGCCAGGATTTTGAGAGAGAGACATTTATAAAAAAAATAAAAGTATAGGATTAAGTGTAGTAAAGAGGTGATAAAGTGGAGATGACTTCTCCAGTGATATCACTTCTCCAATTCCTATGTTATTCTATGGAGCCTATGCACTAAGATGTCAAAAGTTGGTGAAAATCTAGTGCATTTGCTCCATAGAATAACACAGGAATTGGAGAAGTGATATCACTGGAGAAGTCATATGCTCTTTATCACCTCTTTATCACACATTAATGCATAACTCCCCTGTAATTGGTTTTGTGCAGATCTTTACCCAGAACCCATTATGGTTGCTTTTGCTTAGGCCAGGAGTGAGCAACCTGCATCCCCCCAACTGGTGTTGGACTAAAACTCAGATCATCCTCTACTGACCAGTGTCCAGCTGAGGATGTCTAACAACAGCTGGAGGGTTGCAGGTTGCCCCATGTCCTGCCCCATATAGTCATGTGCAAACATTTGTCATTATTGGGGTACTAAAGTGTGGTACCTCGCTGATCTATTATGGGCAAAAGAACACGGGAGTGGGTCTGGATCACTGTTTTTCTTTGAATACTGTGAATCAGGTCCAAAAAAAAAAGAAAGAAAAAGAAACCCACCATAAAAACAATAGTAATAAAGAATCCCTCCACTATAGCTCCACTGAGGTAGTTGATCATTATAAGAGATAAATATAAGCAGCGGTGTAATCAGGAATGATTTTTGGCAGGGATTGATATTCCCATGGTTGGGCACTGACAATGCCATTGTTTACATTTTTTAACACAATTTTAAAGTGAATTTGTCACCTTAAAATATGCATAGTTTGTTTAACCCTTTGAGTGAGAAAGTGTCCAGTGCATTGCAAAGTAATATGTTGAGCATCTTTCTATCACTAAAAGGGTTAAAGGGATATTAATACTTAAAATGTTAAAAAAATATGTTATAGGGTTTATCACCCTGAGTAAAACAAGGGTACTTCCACTGCTTAAAGGTGTTTTATTCAAACATTATTACAGCTCAAAGTTGAATTTTTTAGGTGCAATATCACAGTGGCCTGAAATTGTCCAGTGGCGCTGTTGCTACATCATCCTATGGAGATTTACGGTCTATGGACCAGAGCTGTCCATAGGATGGTGTAACAACAGCGCCACTGTACAATTTCAGGCCACTGTGATATTGTAACTAAACAATTCAACTTTGAGCTGTAATAACTTTTGAATAAAACACCTTTCAGCAATGAGAGTACCCTTTTTCTACTCGGGGGATAAACACTACAATATATATTTTTTTACATATTAAGTATTACTATCCCTTTAAAGAGAATCAGAAAGGGCACAACAAGCAATAAGGGAACAAACTAAACTGATTAGCATACGGTGTAGGTAATTAGTATTAAATGCCACCCCCTGCCCCAAAACATAAAGTTTAGCTTCACAAAATTTATGTATTTCAAAGAAATATGGTTAGTGTAACACATAGGCAGATATTAAATATGTATAAAGCAAACTAAACTTGTCTTAAAGGGTTAGTAATGCCCGAAATAAAGTTTATTCACTATGGTAGATTTTACAAAAATAAAGTATTTGGAGAACGTCCTATCTCTCAAAACTTTATGGTTTGCAAGATATTCGTATCTAAAGTTTCCCCCTCCCTCCCTTTCTCCTGATGTCAGCGCTCTGCTGACAGCAGGAGATACTGGTCCTGGGACCAGCCGGTGGCTCTTCAGCAGAGCCACAATAGCGATCTTTAAAAATAATTACTTCATTGGAACTGTCTACAAAGTATGCCTGGTTTGCAAGCACACTTTGTAGACCGTTCCAATTAAGTAGTTCTTTTAAAAGATCGCTATTTCGTCTCTGCTGAAGAGCTGCCTCGAGTCACACAACTCTAATCTCCTTCTGTCCTTACAGCTGACATGAGGGGGGGGGGGGACTTTACTGGCAAATATCTTTCAAACCTTAAAGGTTTAACCCCTTAAGGACCAGGAAAATCTGAGGTCGTTTTCCCTTAAGGACCGGAGCAATTCTGACCTTTTTGACTATGTCTTTGTTCAACAGTGTTTTCCCACTTAGGCTTTTATTCCACCCTCATAAATTATATACTGTTTTTTTAAGCACAAATAGGGCTTTCATTTGATACCCCACTTATATGGATAACCCACCATTTACTTTATTAAAATAAAAAAAAAAAGGTAAAAAAATACCATTTTTGTTTTTTCTCTTGGGATCAACTGGGCACAAAGGGTTAAATTTTTATGGCGACTGCATGAAAGGTATGACCGGTCAGTCATACCTACAAAATGTGCAGTTTAAAGTGGCCATTGTTCCCCCCTTGGGTGAAAATCCCCATGTCCCTTTTTCCCATTCTATTTTGACACTTTTTTATCCATGACATTTGGTGGTGTGTATAAGTGTATTACATAGCTCCACAATAATCACACTTCCAAAATTGTTTAATGAGATTATTTTTTTTAAATAAAATATCTTTTTGTAATAAAAAAAAAAAAAAAAAAAAAAAAAAAGTATCATTGCAGGTCAGAAATTGACCTGCATTTAGCAAGCCTCTGGCACCAGCAGTGAAGGGGTTAATACCCCCAGCTGATGTATTTTCATTTACCACTAGGTGTCTCCTCTCTACTTCTGTCTCCCTTACTTTGATAGCAAGGGAGACAGAGGTAGAAGAGACAAGCAGAGACAGCATGCTTTCTGTCCTGCCTCTGTCTCTCACAATGCCGGTACATGTGATCGCTGCTATGGCGATCACATGAACCGGCACAAGCAAGAAGGGCTGAGACTGAACGCCCCAGTCTCGGAGCGCTCAGTCTAAGCCTGGAATTAATGATAGCAGTGTGCACGGAGGCACGCTGCTATCATTTAAGCCATGACGGTCCTAGTCCGTCATGGGTCCTTAAGGGGATAACAACCCATGATGGTCCAGGACCGTCATGGGTCTTTAAAGGGTTAAGAGATAGGACTTTCTCCAAATACCTTATTTTTGTAAAATCTACCATACTGAATAAACTTTATTTCAGGCATTGCTAACTCTTTAAAGCAACATTCAGCCTCCTTTCTGACACAATATATTCTTCATGTGTGCAATATGTACAGCCAAATAATTGCCAGTTATATCCTCATCTTTTTTTTGTTTTTCTTATTGTCCCTTACAGTGAGCTCTCGAATTTCTGTATCCAGAGATCTTTCTGTCAGGGACTGTGAAAGCAGGAATAGTGACAAAATGTAACACTAGGGGAGAGATGTGCTAAAGACGATGCTGTGGCGATGTGTGGGGAGCACATCGCCTTGTCCATGTACACACACATTGCCATATGCACTAAAATTCAGGGATGCAAGGGGAGGGGAGAAGTTCCCCATTAGCATACAAGATTGTTGAACTTTAGGGGATGTGGAAGGGAGGGCCCTCACACAACACCAGCAGTCTGACAAACCTGAAGTGTGAGAGAATTCACTCTTCTCCCCTACTTGACCACTGGGGGAAGCGAGAGGATTCTCTCAGACTTCAGCACAACAAACAGCATCACTCCTGTAACATTTTTAGTGCCATTTGGATGCACATTGTACATCTCTGTGGCACCAAAAGGGTTAAAAGCTGCGCTATCAATAGCAATTTATTAGTAATTAACTTCTAAATGAAGCAATTCCTCATGTTTATATAAGGGCACTTGAGAGTGCCTAAAAGATTTTTGGGTCACTATATACTGATATATCTAAGTATACCAGTAAGCAGAGGCAACTGTTCCAGTGCATGATGTTCACTGTGTATCCAAGTGGACTGGGGGAAGGTTGGAGCAGTGGGGAATAAGCTGTGTGTTGTCAGTCGTGTGTGACTTAATAGGGACAAACTGAAAGAAATAACATATCTGTATGCCTACTGCTGTGAAACACTTTAAAGGGGATGTATCACCTCATAAAAAACTTTTTACCATAGGTTTCATTAATAAAGTAGTATTAGGAAAGCTGTTTTTTTTCTAAATGTAAGTACTTTTAAAGATATATCTTCTCTGCTTTGCACTTTGGCATTATGGGCACTCGGAATCTTCAGCACAGCTTTTCTTCTCCTCCCACCTCTCCCAGCCGCCCCAGGGAGTGCGTTCACACTTCCCTTCGGTGTGGTATGAATGGCTTCTATCGTTATATATATCAAGCTCCGGTTAGCATTATACTGAGGTTGTGAAAGCGCTCCCTGGGGCAGCTGGGAGGGAGGTGGGAGGAGAATTAGGCAGTGAACAACAACTTTGCCGTTGATTCAGCATGCTGCATTATGCTGACCAGCAAAGCCTGAAGATACAATATCTTTAAAAGTACTTACATAAAAAAACAGCTTTCCTAATACTATTTTATTAACAAAACCTATGGTAAAAAAAAAATCCCCTTTAAGCATATATAAGGGAGAAGGATGGCAGCGAAAGGTGGGGTCTGTTGCTGTTACCACCACAACACATGCATACAAACAACCACATAACTCTGAGCAAGTCTGGATGCCTGAGGTTCTACTTGGTGAAGTCCCATCTGAACACATTGCCAGACATACTACGCCATGCACAGTGTGTCTGGGATTGTGAGCAGATGTAACTTCCTCAAGCAGCTCTGCTGATGTCCGCCCAGTCAAAGGACATCAGAAGGTAATTTTAAACCAAGACATTGAGAAAGGTCAAAACTTCTGTAGCCTCCAAGGTTCGGTGGGCAACATGAACCCCCTCCCCCCAGCTGCAGAGGACTACAATTCTTGTCATTCTTGTAGTCGTCAGCAGCTAGGAGGCCTCAGGTTGCCAGTGACTGCTTCAAGTGGTTAAATGCACACATCTACATGTAGGAGCTGTGCAGAAGCTGTTATATATGCATGTATGTGTACTTGTGCGTGAGTGAATTGTACTGTTTACATTCCGTATTAGGGGAGGGCTGTCTGCACAACAAGCACACGTGTCACAGACCCAGACTGCACACATGGGGCACAGGGGAGGCGCTGTCATTGTGAGACATTACACAGGACTGGTGCACACTTCTCATACATACATACACACATACCCTTGAGAGATGAACCCATTTAGAATAACAAGTGCATTCAGTTCATGTTTATACACTCTGGCACTCAGAGGGTTAAATCGCATCTTCTACATCAGTCTCTAAAATATTTTCTACCTGAAACTTTGAAGCTCATTCTCTGAAGTCTATTCTATAAGATGTAGCTTCATAACGAGATACTGGGAGATCCCAACATCGCCACCCTCAGGTAGGCAATGTTGGGACTGTGAAATCCGCAGAGGAAGCTATAGACGCTTAGTGCATGTGGCAAACAGCCACATCCTATATAATAATTTGCTAAATGGATGTTTGTCAGAAGCTGTCATGCGCAGAACAGTCTGCTGTGCGCGCTGCAGTCATGCGCAGTAGAGACTGCCCGCGCCTCAGCTGATAACAAAGGCGTGCAGAGAGGACTACCGTCTGAATTTGGAGCGCCCCGCTCTGTATCAGCCACGGCGCGTTCGGGCAGTCAGTACTGCGTATGACTGCAGTGCCGCCAGTGTTGGCCCGTGTATACAGGCTTTAAAACTAGTAAATATATAAACACACCCACATAAATATGACAGTGGCTCATTATCCTGCTTTTCCATATGAAAATAAGCCGTAGTCGATGTGTTGAGTAAAAATTCGTAAACCTGTTGAAGGCATGATGGGCAGATTATTGTTGGATTGATGGGGATATGATGTTGAAGACACATTAGTGCATACTGTTGATGTGCCTTTGACACATATCCAATACAACATCACAATCATGAGCCCTCATCGACTTTTAGTGCATCTCCCCCCTATCTCTGCAACAGAGAAGCCTGTCTCCAGTATCATAAATACAGCATTCAGAGCACTTAGTGGTGCAGATATAGTACTACTTTGTAGCAATAGCCCTAGCTGTACAGTCCCTGACTGAAATCTCTCTGGAAATAGAATGTTCTGAGGAACTCAGTGTCAGGAACACAAAAGTGTAATAAAATAGATGAATATGAAATAACTAAATCAATAATAAAAAGTATAGAAAATTTGAAATGACATATTGTACACGTGCCTACTATGTAAAGTGAATAAAGGATGTTGACTGCCACTTTAAAGTGAAAGGTTAATTTTAATAACTATAAAATGTATTTTATATGCCAGTGAACAGTGGATGTAGATTAGGGGGCGGTTATGAGAGCAGTGTGGGTGTGGTCATGGGTGGGGATAAGGGCACCTATGGTGCATTGCTTAGGGGTGCCTGAAATGGGTTTACTGTTAAAAGGTCGCACACTTAAATAGCGCACTAACTAGGTCGCCATGATAAAAATGGCAACCTGAGAATCTCGCACTTCATGAAAGAGCAAAATTCTCAGGTCGTGCTATGAAAGGTCGCAGTGAAATGTTGATGAGCGGCCCAGAGCAGCACTGGATGTGGGTGTATTCTCTGGCATGGAAAGGGTTAAAGACTGAATGACTGGACGTCACTTTCTTGCCAAAGATCAACCTGAAATGAGCACTCTGCTGCTCCATGCTCTGCTCTGTCAGTCTGCACATAGAGAGAGGAAGAGAGAGCCCAGAGCAGCAGAATGCTCATTTCAGGTTGATCTTTGGCAAAAAAGTGACGTTCAGTTATTCAGTCTTTAACCCTTTCCATGCCAGAGAATACACCCACATCCAGAGCTGCTCTGGGCCTCTCTCTCTGGCTGGAGCAGTACTCATCAACATTTCACTGAGACCTTTCATAGCGCGACCTGAGAATCTCACGCTTTCATGCAGTCACCATTTTTATCATGGCGACATAGTTAATGCACTATTTGGGTGCACACACTTTTGCGTATGACCTTTTAAAAGGATGCCCCTGAAATGTAAATCTGGCTCTGAGTGTTGCTTTCCTGTATCTATATGTAAGTGTGCAGTGGTGTGTAAATGTGTATTTGGGTGGGTGTGTGTCTGCAGATTAGAGGGTTGCTTGCATGTGTGTATGTGTATCTATGCATGTGTCAGTGTGCAGTGGTGTGTATATGTGTATTTAGGTGGATGTGTGCTTACAGGTTAGTGTGTATGTATGTGTGTGTGTGTCTTTGTGTACGTGCCTGTCTTTCATACACCATGGATATTTCAGTGGATTTGGCTTGTACAATACAATGACCTTCCAATCTACTGTCTGTTCGGTATTGTATGCAGAAAACAATTCTGGATGACTACAGACTGAATATATGCACATTCCCATGGAGATGAATTCATGTTAATCCATCTGATTTTATTGCTGTCCGGTTATATTTGTTCATGTCCTAAACTTCTCATGCAAACACTTTTTTTTAAAGAGCAATTTTAAAGATAAACACATCTTTCCCAGGATCTTCGTAAAAGCAACAGTAATTTGTTTCTAGAAAATCATTGTACTGTTGTGTTCTATCTTAGTGTTCTCTAAGGACTTTTAAAGTTTTCTAAACATGCACAAAATAGACCAGTTTTTGTCCCAGTCAATGAATAGTTATAAACTAAGCTAATATTTGCCTATCACCAGTTCTGTTCCAGCAGGGATGGACATTTCCTGCACAAGGCCCCTAGAGACACCTATTCCTGCCCCTGACTACACTCATCTCCAGATGGATCCACTGTTGATTTGGAGAGAAAATACTCTTAGCCCAACATGCAGACCCCCGCTGATATTGGACTACAACACTGATCACCTTGAGCATGATTGGAGTTGCAGTCCAACATTAGTTGGCTGGACACAGGTTTCCCTCCCCTAATGTAACTAGTAATTTGAGAGCCCCAGTTCAAAAAATGTTGGGCCCCTATCACAAAAGTATTTTCACAGAGGCATAACTAGAAGCTATTGGAGCCTAGATGGACCCCCCTGGAATACTGAGCCCCAGTACAACCACATCCTCGGTACACCCTCTAGTTATGCCATGGTTCCCACCCCTAACTGAGTCTATAACATACAATGGCCCACCCAATTTAATGGATGGGTCCAGTGCTCAGATGTTCATAACCTTATTTATTTAATGCACACTTGAAATATTAAAACCTGGATACAATTCTTACTGGCCAGTACTGGGTTATATTAACTGGTAAATAAACTGGACATACCTGGGAATATGTTACTAGGATTCCCCAGAAAAAATAAAATGTCAAGGGATTGGATTGTCCATATGCAATGAATCCCATCATAAAGCCGGTGAGTCTTATTAAGCATCTTGTAAGGCAAAGGATAAAATAGAAAAGTATGTGGGGTCAGGTGGGAAAGTGGGAAGAACATTGTGGGGAGTGGTGGTGAATGAGGAGTATAAGGGGGAGGAGTCACTGGAGCTATGAGGAAAGTCCCAGAGCAGGAGAAAGAGGCTGGAGATCCGGAATTGAACAGTAATTATCTGAGACTATGAGAGTTTCCACGTATGCAAATTAGTGTATGAAGTGAACTTCATAGTAATGTATTAACCGGTAAATAAAGATGTTATCATCTACTCAGGCAAACCCAGAAAAAGACACAGTGAGCTTTCCCATCAGTGCACAGACACATCACACATTTAAGTGCCCTGTGTAGCTTCCTACTGTACTCTGTGTAATGGGGAATCCAGTCCTGAGCTGTAGAAGATGCAAATCATTGCAAAACAAGAATAGTGGAGTCATTATGGGTCAAAGTTCAGTCCTCAAGGGCCACCAACAGGCAAGGATTTAAGAATTTCCCTTAGTAAGTACAGGTGAATTAATCAGTGGTTCATTTATATTTTACTGACTCACCTGTGCTTAAGCATAGAAATCCTTAAATCCTGGCCTGTTGGTGACCCTTGAGGACTGAACTTGGACAGCCCTGGTCCAAGAGATTACATCTTCAATCAGTTCTAGATGTCAGGTCCATGAAGGCGGACATGACAGTTGTTAGGAGGACCACAGGACCTCAGTCGCTGCTTACTTTTACTGAGCCTGTCAATTCTAAAACTATGCGGGGCACCAGAGCCGGATTAAGACTCTATGGGGCCCTAGGCAGCATCCAAAATTGGGGCCCCCCTCCCACAATCCTTTCTGGATTTGCCCACATTGTCCCCCATTGTCCACCACCACCTTGGCCCCTATTGTCCACTTCCACGTTGCCCTTGTTGTCCACCTCCACAATGCCCCCATTGTCCACCTCCACCTTGCCCAACTCTTTCCATTTCAATAGAATAATTAACAGACATGCAGATGTCTATATATATATATATATATATATATATATATATATATATATACAGTAGTTGATCACGGATATCTGAGGAAGGGTTGTCTAACCTCACCCACCCGAAAAGTTGTATTCAATTTGTTCTGCACTGACAACTAAATAATGTGAAAATGAGGCAGTTTTTTTAAGAAATTGTGAAATTCTGGGGCAAACCAACAGCAAATTCAAACTGATATTGAAATAGAGATTTTAACCCTTTGACGCAATGCTAGCCTTATCAGTAATTTTGAATGTTATGTTATGATCACTATATCTTAGTTGTTTGTTTACTGTATATTTTCGTAGCAGGCTTGCGAAGTTGCACTAAACATACTGTTTCATTAAATGAAACAGTATATTTAGTGCAAGCCTACTACAAAAAAGTACAGTAAACCAACAATTAAGATATAGTGATCGTAACATAACATCAAAGTTAGTCAGTAATAAGACTAGCACTGTAAATCTCTTATCTGTCAATGGGCAGTCAGTCTAATACATAACCTTTTTATTAAACTAGAATAAAGCCACATCACTTTGTTATCTCATATTATATGAGATAACAAAGTGATTTTGCTTTTATTCTAGTTTAACAAAAAGGTTATGTATTAAACTGACTGCTCAATGACAGATACAAGATCACAGTGCTAGCCTTATTAGTGACTTTGAATTTTATTACGATCACTATATCTTAATTGTTGGTTTACTGTACTTTTTTACTGAATACAAGAGATAGAGCTGGCACAGGTATATGCAGCTGACTCCTATACTAAACCACTAAAATAGTGTGGTGCATTCGAGAACCCCAAAAACCATATACAAGCATAATAATATGGAGGAAAGTGTAAGAGAAACAAAATCTCCATATAGTGGGTCTCAATCAATGAGTCACTCTTTTACAGGAGTATACAAATGTACAAAAATAAGTTTATTAGAAAGCAACCAAACATAAATGGGTGAATAAAAAACATATAAAAACATGAATAGAGAGAGATGCTACATAAGACCTAAAGATACTTTAGACATCTGCCTATATAGGCAAATATATAATCTTCAGCCACAAAATAAAAGATATAGCACATAATATAATATAGTGCCAATAAAGTTCAATGGCTAAAGAAAATATAAGTACCACAGTACAAAAGTAATCAAAAGTGGAAAAGACATAGCCTTACATAAAAGTGCAAAAAAATATATATTCCAAAAATAGACACTAAAAATATCGATCAAATTAAGGTAAGTGAACAATATATACATAAGCAAATAAAGTGCAATAATGAAGAAAATATACTTAGCACATGAAAATAACAATAAAGGTCAAGCAGCAAAACCCTCTCTAAGCTCAGCCATCCGATACGTATCGTTCATCACAGGCTTCATCAGGGGAGTCTCTTATCACGTGATGACTTTAGTCAGCTGACTTTTTTCTTCATGTGATTTATATGGCCACTCCTATTGGGTCAGGGATATTGAAAAACTGGGGAAATGATTATCAGCAGTATCCCCTGATGAAGCCGGTGATGGGTGATGCTCGTCGGGATGGCTGAGCTTAGAGAGGGTTTTGCTGCTTGACACTTATAGTTATTTTCATGTGCTAAGTATATTTTCCTCATTATTGCACTTTATTTGCTTATGTATATATTGTTCACGTCTCACCTTAATTTGATCGATACTTTTAGTGTCTATTTTTGGAATGTTTATTTTTTTGCACTTTTATGTAAGATTATGTCTTTTGCACTTTTGATTATTTTTGTACTGTGGTACTTATATTTTCTTTAGCCATTGTACTTTATTGGTACTATATTATATTATGTGCTATATCTTTTATTTTGTGGCAGAAGATTATATATTTGCCTATATAGGCAGATTTCTATAGTATCTTTAGGTCTTGTGCAGCATCCTTCTCTATTCATGTTTTTATATGTTTTTATTCACCCACTTATGTTTGGTTGCTTTCTAATAAAATTATTTTTGTACATTTGTATACTCCACTATATGGAGGTATTGTTTCTCTTACACTTTCCTCCATACTGTTATACTTTTATACTGTACTTTTTTAGGCTTGCAATAAACATACTGTTTATGTACCCTCAACAGGTTTTGAGACTTTATCTGTATAATATTACGTGCAAAAAACAGTACATACCTAGCTGGAAAATGTTTGTACTGCAGATCAGAAGAAATACATAAACAAAAGGCTTAATGGAATGAAATCACTACTATCAAGATCCGAAAATTCCTGAATATTAACAATAGTGTTCACATATAGCCTAAAGAGACCCATTCAGTACTAATGAATCAAGGCTCAAGAAAACTGCTAAGACTTAAACTTTAATAACACATTAACAAGAAAATATAGTGGTCTTCCTCATTATAAGTACCAACTCTTTAGGCTGTATGTGAACACTATTGTTAATATTCAGGGCATTTAGGATTGTGATAGTGGTGATTTAGTTCCATTAAGCCCTTTTCTCCTTTTGTTTATGAAATATAATATTAGTAATGGGCCAGGGTCTGGCCCTTACCATGTGCGGCCGGTTGCCTCAGTGCCGATTCACCTGATGCCGCTGTTCCTGCCACCCAGAGTCACCTCCAAAAAGATCCAGCGGGCAGGAGCTCTTCTATTTTATAGCTCCGCCGCTGCGCGACCAGTGCTGCGTGTGCAGTGTAGCCTTCCCCATATGCGCATGTGCCAGGAGAACAGGAAGCCCTGACACATGCGCACTTCAAATGACGGCCATCTGTGTGACAGCGCGGCCAGAATATCTTAGGGGGAGCAGGAAGGAGGTTTCCTCCGGGCCCCCTCGTTTGACCGGGCCCTAGGCAGGCGCCTTGTGCGCCTTGCCTGTGATCCGGCTCTGCGTGGCACAGCCCCTCTGTCACTCATAGGGTTAAGGATCAGACTCTCATGCACTCTGCCTGCTTCAACTTGAAAAAACAGCCAGCAACTGTTAATGTTATCTTTTGAACAAATGCAAAATTCATAGGGGCTACTGGGATTTTGTGGCCATAGTAATATAAGTGAAGGTTATTATTAGGAGGTGTTCATTTGCCTTTAAATGGGGCTTTTAATCCCTTGAATACTAGTGAGATTTCCAATGAGGTTTCTCTGCTTTTCTGCAGAACATATGGACTAAGGGGTTAACATGCATACAATATCAGGATGACTTGGAACTGTAGTCCCACTATACAGGGGTAATTAGTCAGAGTTATATAAACATCAAACAGGAAATTAGATTTTCCTGTCCACAGCTGTGACACAAATACAGGACTTACAGTCTGCCCTCAGGCTGACAAGGGTGCAAGTTTACTTGATAAAAGTGAGACCGTCAGACAAAATAAATAATTCAAATACAATCAAATTC
Source organism: Rhinophrynus dorsalis (assembly GCA_037306005.1). NCBI lineage: Eukaryota > Metazoa > Chordata > Amphibia > Anura > Rhinophrynidae > Rhinophrynus > Rhinophrynus dorsalis. The sequence continues at coordinate 169,203,449 of CM074719.1, read as the reverse complement.
TTAGAATGATCTTTTGACAATGATAGTCTGTTTTCCGATACATGATTTCTTTTTACCCCATTTGGTGCTAGAGACATAGGCCCATATTTATAAAGGCAAACTGGGGTTATTCTGGAGTAAGCCAACTGCACAATAGCGGACAAATAAACATTTCTAAATTCCCATGCTTCACAATGCATTGGTGACCTCTTTAGTATTCCGGGGGGTTATGCACTAGGGCATCATAAAGCGTTGATAATATGGACATAATTTCTCCAGTGATATCATTTCTCCAGTTCCTATGTTATTCTATAGAGCCTATGCACAAAGATCTCCAAAGATGGAGAAATCATAGTGCGTTGATTCCATAAAATATCATAGGAGTTTGAGAAGTGATATCACTGGAGACGTTATCTCCATATTATCAGCTCATTATCTCGCCTTGGTGTATAACCCCCAGGGTTAAAAGCCCAATATAATTTAACAGGGATTTTTATTTGTCCCCTATGGTGCAGTTGGTTTATTCCGGAATAACTCCAGTTTGCTTTTATAAAAATGGGCCACATGGCCTTATGCAAGAAACTAAAAACATGCAATTCTGTAGCACATCAACTTCACATGGAAAACAATGAAACTTTTCGAAAGTGCTAATTGATTTAAATGGGGCTTTTAACCCTTTGAACATCAGAGGGTTATCAAATTCGATTTCAAAATATACACTGGACACCTGTCTTTCACTCAAAATTTTAACACCTTAAATGCTAGAGAGGTCTTCTGCACATTGCAAAGCATTCAATGGATTAAAATTCAAATATAAATTAATGGAACATTGTAAACCCCCCAAGGTACAGTTGGTATGCTCCTGAATTGCCCCTCTTCAGCTTCCCCCCACTGGATCTTCATACCTCCCAAGTGTCATTCTTTATTAGGGACAGTCCCTCTTTGAGACCTATTCCCTCTGTCCTCTTTTCAACCCTGGTGCCCCTCTTTTTAGGAGATCAGACTGTGTGGTGTTTATATAAGGGTATCATATTGATCCACAGCAACAAAATTCACATTCATGCTAGTTTATGCTTCAGTATATGTGTTTATAGATTAGTATACATAAATAAAATACTTTGGTGTTGCTCTAAATAATTTATTCAGTTACACAAAGAGGTGTCAATAGATCATAAAATAACCTCAACATTCTTGGTAATATCCCGCCCACCAGCCATACCCCTAGTCACACCACATCCTATATAATAATTCGCTAGGATGTTTGTCAGAAGCCATCATGTGCAGTAGAGACTGCCCGCACTGCAGTCATGTCCAGTACAGACTGCCTGAGTGCGCCGCAGCTAATATAGAGCGGGGCGCTCCAAATACGGACCGGAATCCTCTCTGCGCACCTTCCAGGGACTGCTTGGTCAGCAGAGAGGCTACGGGCACCAGCTGTGGCTGCTGGGTGGCACTGTGGCCCGTGTACACAAGCTTTTAAACTAGTAAAACATAAATGTCCTTCTTTGGTCATTTAAATTTGTTGGGAGGTATGGGTCTTATTCATCAATCTAAAGAGATGGAATAAACCAACTACACTATAGGGGAGGGAGGAATGAAACTTCCACAAATTCCATTTGGCTTAAATGGGGCTTTTAAAACAGAACTTTCACCTAAGCACAATTTTGCTTTAATCCACTTATTATACCGATTCTAACTATGCTGGGTTTTGTTTTTTAGAAAAAACGTGATAGAAATGAAGTTTGAGGGTTTACCTTTTCCCTCTTGACGTCTTCTCATTCTGATTGGCACAATTTGTGCCGATGAGAATACAGGACAGATCCTTCTCCCTGCTGGTCTGTCAGTAAGCTGGAGAGCTCTCATTGGCAGAGATCAGTATCTAGCCAATGAGAGTGCTTCAGCTTACTGACAGACCAGCGGGGAGGAGGATCTCCTGTATTCTCATTGGCAAGATGGTGCCGATCAGAATGAGGAGAAGAGGGAAAAAGTTAGCCCTCAAACTTTTGTCTCATTTTTTTAAAAAACAAAACCTAGCACAGTTAGAATCAGTATATAAGTGGATTAAAGCAAACTTGTGCTTAGGTGAAAGTTCTGCTTTAACCGCTTGAATTTTAAAGAGATTTCCAATGCTCTCTATCATTTAAATGGTTAAAGCAGTAATTTAATGACATTTTTATTTTCCCCCATGGTGGAGATGGTGCACTCCAGAATTGCACCTCTTTAGATTGATGCTCAAAGCTCATATAATATAATAGATGAGGTTGGAAAAAAGAGATCCATCCATTAACTTCCCCCTTTACCGTAACTCCTTTGTTGAAGATGGCAGAAAAACCCCAAAAACAATACTCTCAAGACATCTCCAAATATTCCTTACTGTTTCCAAAAGGAAGTCATATTTCTCCCTGGATTAACATCCTATCTGTACTGCAGCCAATTGTTATAATTTTCCTTAATATTCTGAGCTAAACATTTATTCATTGCCTATTTTGAATTATCAACATGATCTGACAACACAGCCTCCTGAGGCAAATACCACATCCTTACTGCTCTTACTGTAACAAAAAAATCCCTGCCTTTGTTGTAATCGAAATTGCCTTTTTTCCTGCCTTAAAGTGGATCTAACTTTGATTCATTTGAAAGACTTAAAAAAATCATCTATATCTTACTGTAGCCATTGCTTTTCAAATGCTGCTTTATGAGATATTTAGCTGTATTTATTTGTCAGTTCATACAAATTAGCCAGTGCTTTTTGGAAAAACCAGTGTGCCAGAATGCCTGGGCAGTGTGGAATATTTTTATCTGACACAAGACTGTGTTAGCAAGTACTGTCTAATTTGTATAAACTGACAAATATTTCATATACTATTATTTTAAATAAAAAAAATACCTTACATAATGTATAGATAATACTGAAAGCTCTTTTAAATTAACCTAAAATTGTTATTTGTGAGGGGTGAAAATAGGGAAAATGGGTCTTTTAACATTCCATTGGAATTAATTCCCAGGAAAAATGCTATTTTCCGCCTTCATTTTACCGCATACATACTTACATTCCAGCCTTGTTCTACTGTACTCTTAACCTCAGAATCATACATATTGACCCCCTTGTCCCATAATAGCCCCAGCCTTGTCCTATCGCTTACCTCCAAACATTTCAAATGGACAAAGAGGGACACTTTAGTTTTATGTGGTGTTGCTGGGGGCATGCCTGGTGGGTGGGGCATTACCAAGAATTTTTAGCTTATTTCATGACCTATTGAAACCTCTTTGAGCAAATGCATAAATGATTTAGAGCAAGACCAAAGTAGTTTATTTTCTGAGACTAATGTATAAACACATATACTGAAGTTTAAACAAGTATTTATGGTAGATTTGTTGCTGTGGAGGAATGTGATACACTTATATACATACCACACAGTCTGATCTCCTAAAAAACATGGACACCAGGGTGGGAAAGAGAGACACAGGGCTGCGGTTCTCAAAGAGGGACTGTTCCTCCTAAAGAGGGACACATAGGAGGTATGCTACTGTACTGGAATCCACAAACCCACAAATAATACTGGCCCCAAGCAGCCTTGTCCCACAATACCCATAGAACCATACATACTGACACCCCTAGATTGTCCTACTGCACAGGTAGCCTTAGTGATGTTCAATATGAGGCCCTCAGTCTGCTGCCAAACTACAACTCCTTTCAAATACATGAGGATTTAGGAAAACTGGAGGAAATGAACAAAGGTATGGGATCTAAAACTGAATGCTGAAATGTGCAAGATAATGGAAAAGAGGCATAAGAGTACTGTTATGACAAAAACAAAAATATCAGAGAAAAGGTACTTGGGCTTTATTATTTCAGATGACTGGAAGTAGGCAAGCTATGTAGTAAAGCAGTGGGAAAAGCAAATTGGGTTCTTGGTTGTATTGGAAGAGGCATTAGCAGCAGGAAGTGAGATGTACTACTACTAATGCCAAGCTATAGATTACTGGAAATGCTTCACCTGGAGTACTCTTTACACTTCTGGAGACCATATCTCCAGAAGGACATTAATATATTGGAGGCAGTTCAAAGAAGAGCCACCAAAATGGTTTAGTGTCTTCATGACACAGTGTACCAGAATAGGCTCAAAGAACTTAATATAAACATGTTGAAATAAATATATTAAGGGATTTAATATAGTTTGGGGGAACCATTTTTAAGAGCAATACTAGAACAAGAGGTCATTATATGAAGGAATACTACTTTACTACTTTACAGAATGGGTAATAGACTCATGGAACAGCCTCCCAGCAGTGGTGGTAGGAACAAATACTGTTAAGAACTTCAAAAATTCCTGGGGTAGACATAAGTCTATTCTGAAAAGAACGTAAGACTGTGTATTTTATTAGACAGATAAATGGAAAGACTGAAAGGGTCAGATAGTTATTTTCTGCCATCAAAATCTATGCTGCTATCATGCATCTCCAGCCAATGGTGATTTATTAATCTACTTACACCAAAAATCCTCCCCTGTGTTATGCTTGCACCAAGGGCAGTTGGGCAGTCTATGAATGTTGCCTCCATTCTTTTTCTCTACCCTATGTTTAAAGCTATGTATTAACCCCTTCCTGACAATGGACGTACATGTACGTTCCGCAGAAACTGTCACTTAGTGATAGAGGACGTACATGTACGTCCTGGAAATCCAGGTCCCCGCACGGATTACATTAGCAAAAAAAAAAATTCCTAGCCGGGCGTTAAGAGACAGCCATGTGTTAACTGGGTCCCACACCTCTCATACACACCAGTGCATATCCTGAACTGTAGCCACTGACCTTGGAGAGGCATTCCTACATTTATCCACCTCATGTGAAAATGAAGATAACGGCCTTTATGCAGAAAGCAAAATATATGCAGTTATGGACTATACCAACTGCAGTACAAGGGGGAAATCATAATGCCCATTGATTTAAATCAGAGATGGGCCATCTGGTGCTGTTAGACTACAACTCCCATCATTCCCCACAGCTGACAACAGCTGGAGGGCCTTATGTTGGCAACCCCTCATTTTAATGGGATTTTAACCCATTGAATTCTAAAGAGGTCTCGCTTTGGAGATCTGTCTAGCATACACACAGGGTTAAAAACTCCACTGACTCAATGGGAATTTGGAGGCATTTTATTCCCATTCCACTAGAGCTTCAGAATGTGTGTCCTGCATAAGGACCTACATGTACTGGGTGAGTGGAATTTTCCATTGAACTCCGCTGTTCTGCTCATTCATATACAAGCGGCTTGTATTAGTATGTGGATTTTGTTTTTAAAGCATTGGTTCTCAGACTGTGTTCTTTAAAGCCCTGGGTTCTCTGAAGATGTACATGTAAATTAATGGAGGACAATGGAACAAGACTGGGATGGCAATAATGGGACTGATATGTATGAAAAAGTGGAGCAATTCTGGAGCATACCAACTGCACAGAGGCGTAACTAGAAGCCTCAGGGACCTGGTGCAAGAAGTGCCACTGCCCCCCCCACCACACTGGCCCCCCTCGACCACACTGACCCCCTTCACAATGCCCCTCAATCTTCACAATGCCCCCATCTCTTACCTCCCTGAAGCTCCCGCGCGGTCCTCTTAGTAATGCACAGTGCTGGGAGATGATGTCATCTCCCAGCACTCTGCATTACTAGTGCGCCAGAGGGAGATTGCAGGTGCCAGGCAGAGGGGTCGCAGGGAGTGACGGGCCCGGTCGCAGATGCGATCCCTATAGTTACTCCCCTGCAACTGCATCATCAGGAACAAGTACGAATTCCATTTGGTTTAAGTGGGGCTTTTAACTCATTCAGTGCTAGAGGGGTCTTTCAATGAATTGATTTAACCAGCTTTCTTAGTAAATCAGCCTCAGTGTATGTGTGGTTCTGAGACTAGCAGTGAATATATGGAGGATCAAGAAATGTTAGCTTAATAATTTAGCCTTATGCTAGTTTTACAGCAAACTAGCATTTCAATACATTCAAAATAGATACAGAAGCAAAGCACTGGAGACCTTTCTAGTATCCAAATGGTTAAATGGTTTGCTTCCTATGTTTCCACCAAGATATCATGTGAAACAAGAGTTCCACCACTGCACGACGTATAGGAACCCATGGGAAATTATTTGGATACTTCTCTGGCACTTAAAGGGTTAAAGAGATGGAAATTCATTATATACAATATATAACAAAACAATTTAGGCATAGTTGTAAAGGGGGGATAGATCCCCTTTAACCCCTTGAGAGGGGCATCATAGGGATAAGTCAAAGTTTAACCCCCTTGGATACTAGACACATCGAATGAGTGGAGATGTCTAGCATTCAAGGGGTTTAACTTTTTTTATCTGAAAATGTAAACTTTCACTTTCCTCATTTTCTAACAGTTCATAAAATTTGATTGTGGGTGTGTGGAGAGTCACTCCGGCCACTCAGTGGGTTCTGTTATAATTTCCAGCTAACCACTTATCCTCCCTACTTTTATCTAATTTTTAGCAGTTTCTATACAGTTAAAAAACAGTAAAGTTTTATTACATATAAATATATGCTATATAATAATTTGCTAGTATGTTTGTCAGAAGCCATCATGCGCAGCAGAGACTGCTCACGTTTAGGCAGTCTCTACTGAGCATGATTGCATCGTGTGGAGCAGTGAGGTAGCGGCCTCTTAACCCTTTGAGTGCCAGAGGAGTATGCAACGCATTGCAGAGCAATGGTTGCGTACCCCTCTGGCACTCAAAGGGTTAACATTACACAGACCTTGGCCCATATACACGGGCTTTTACACTAGTATAATATAATATACAGACAGGAAAGTGAAAGCACTCACTCATGAAGACTAATATGCCCAGATGCACAAGTCTTGATAAAGGTTCCTTTATGGACTGAAATGTTGACGAGTCTAAAATAAATTGCTCATTTGATCTCTAAGAAGTCCCACAGTTGCTGCTCCTCTTTTTTATTTTATATATGTTTATATACATATATATATCATCATCATCATCATCTTCTTCTTCTGCAGTTGTCAATCCACTGCAGGATGAAGGTCTCCTCAGCAAGCCTCCATCAACTTCGGTCCTTTGCCTTTTGTTGCCACTGTGTACCAATAAATTTGATAATTCCATCTACCCATATCATCTACCCAGGTGTGAAAAACTGCTGTAAAGTAAGAATGCTTTAAAAAAAAAAGACACGTGAATAGTTAATTTTTATCAATTAACAAAATACATAGTGAATGAACAGAAGAAAAATATAAATCAAATCAATATTTGGCGTGACCATCCTTTGCCTTCAAATCAGCATTGGTTCTTCTTGGTACACTTCACACAGTTTGTTAAGGAACTCAGCAGCTAGGTTGTTCCAAACATCTTGGAGAACTAATTACAGTTCTTTTGTGGATTTAGGCTGTCTCAATTGCCTCTCTCTCTTCTTGTAATCCCAGACAGACTCAATGATGTTGAGATCAGGGCTCTGTGAGGGCTATACCATCCCTTCCAGGACTCCTTGTTCTTATTTATGCTGAAGATAGGTCTTAATGACTTTGGCTGTATGCTTGGGGTCATTGACATACTGCAGAATAAATTTGGGGCCAATCAGATGCCTCCCTGATGGTATTGAATGATTGATAAGTATCTGCCTGTACTTCTCAGCATTGAGGAGGCCATTAATTCTGACCAAATCCCCAACTCCATTTGCAGAATTGCAGCCCCAAACTTGCAAGGAACCTCCACCATGCTTCACTTTTGCCTGCAAACACTTATTTTTGTACTGCTCTCCAGCTCTTTGGCGAACAAACTACCTTCCGCTACAGTCAAATATTTTACATTTTGAATCATCAGTCCACAGCACCTACTGTCATTTTTCTGCACCCCAGTTCCTGTGTTTTTATGCATAGTTGATTTGCTCGCCTTGTTTACACGTTGGAGGTATCGCTTTTTGGCCGCAAGTCTGCCATGAAAACCACTTCTGACCAGACTTCTCCAGACAGTAGATGGGTGTACCAGGATCCCACTGTTTTCTGCCAATTCTGAGCTGATGGCACTGCTGGACATCTTCCAGTTGTGAAGGGAAGAAAGCATGATGTGCCTTTCATCTGCTTCACTAAGTTCCCTTGGCCGACCACTGCATCTATGGTCCTCAACGTTACCTTCTTCTTTGTACTTCTTCAAAAGAGCTTGGACAGCACATCTGGAAACCCCTGTCTGCCTTGACATTTCTGCCTGGGAGATACCTCACTGATGCAACCTTGTGTCTTGTTGCTATGCTCACTCTTATCATGGTGTATGACTTTTGACGTTAAATTGTCTTCAGCAACCTCATCTTGTTAGATGTTCTTCACACACTTTTATTCCGCCTACACAGCTGCTTCTGTTTCAGTTAATGGTTGTGTTTCAACCCACATATTAAATTGATGACCATTAGCACCTGTTTGGTATAATTGTTTAATCATACACCTGACTATATGCCTACAAAATCCCTGTTTTGTGCAAGTGTACATTGAAGCTGTTTTGAAGGCAAAGGGTGGTGATGCCAAATATTGATTTGATTTAGATTTTTCTTCTTTTCACTCACTATGCATTTTGATAATTGATAAACTATTAACATGTCTATTTTTGAAAGCATTCTTACTTTACAGCATTTTTCATTCCTGCCTAACACTTTTTTTTCTGTTGCTGATTTTTGTCTTAGGCCTAATTTACAATGGCAACTCAAAGACAGCAATTTGAATGCATGAAAATGGTATCATTCTTGTAAGGGACTGTTCACACTGTTAAAGAAAGCAGCATACGTAGCAAGGTAATTCATCTTACTGCAGCTTTTGTTTCAACAATGCATTATTGCAGGTGCATTCAATTTGACTACCTGGGAACTCCATTTTTTAGAGTTATCAGGTCTCCTGGCACAGAGGCTGATTCTCTGGTTATGGTGAGTTTCCTAAGTAACTCGGACATACTTCTCTACCTTCCTTCCTACTTCCCACTCTGTCCCACCTACTTCCTGCCCCCTTTCAAAGCTCAATCCCAGTTTCAGCCCCTCCTGCCTGAATAAGCCACACCCACACAAACCGAGTCATTAATATAAGCCTAGTAGCAGACCACCATGATCCCTCTCCGGGAGCTTCACAGAAGGAAGTTCACCCAGGTGTGTCAGTTTGTATTACTATTAATGATATTATACCAAATATGACAGGTTAACATGATTATTAAACAGTGTTCAAGCTGTGATATTGAATCTGAAGAAAAGCATTAGGGTTGAAAAAGTAGAGATTAAAATTGCATTGAAAAATGCACAATAATGACATACATATTGTTTTTTTGTCATTCTTGTCATGTGGGATTTCAGTGTATTAAACAAATCTCCAGTGGGAAACTTAAACTAGAGCTCTCCATAGAAAGTAATGACAATACCGCAATCTGTAGATCACCATACAAAACTATAGTTTAATAAATAAACGACTGATTCTTCATTATAAAAAAATAAATATCTTGTAAGACATTTACTCATTTAAAGGGATACTAATGTCAGAAAAAAGTATTAACTATATGGTAGATACAATTAAAAGAGAGTACTTGCGCTTATTCCTATAACGGTTTGAGAGATATACGAAAATAAAGTTCTCTGCTCCCTTCCCTTTCTGCTTGACGAGCTGTAAATCTGTCAGAAGCGGACTGTGGTCACGTGACCAGTCGCGGCTCTTCAGCAGCGCCGATATAATATCTAAAGATAAATACTTAATTGGAATGGTCTACAACGTGTGCTTGCAGACCAGGCACACGTTGTAGACCGTTCCGATGAAGTCTTTATTTTTAGGTATCGCTATGTTGGCACTGCTGAAGAGCCGCCGTCTGGTCCAGGAATCAGGATCTCATGCAATCAGCTATACAGCTGACGTATGAGAAAGGGGAGGGAGTGGAGAACTTTATTTTCATATATCTCAAAAAAACATAACAGTTTGAGAGATAGGAATAAGCACAAGTAGTCTCTTTTAATTGTAGTTACCATATAGTTAATCATTTTTTCTGTCATTTATATCCCTTTAAGGCTCTGAGGGGAATGCATGCATTACACACCCCTCTGGTCTTTAAAAGGTAAAATAATATCTATTCATTAGATGTTAAGGTATTATTTACCTAGCTGAAAGTGGTCAATCTTCATAGTGCTATTTGTCAGTGTTCCAAAAATTGTAACAATTGAGATTCTCCTTACAGCCATTTCACAGACGGTCTCCAAATACTCATCACGCTGCTGGGAATACATGTTGTTATCTTCTTTTGGTGCAGTTATAAGCTATATGGTGAAGATGAAAACCTTTGGTCAGTAAATATATAATAAAACAGAATATACAACTGAATCCAAATTTCTCTATCTTAATAGAAAAAAATATTATTGCCCCAGAGACAGTATTTACTATTAACCCTTTGAGTGCCAGAGAGGTATCCAACACATTATAATAATACTTAAGATGTAAAAAAATATATGTTGTAGGGTTTAAGCCCCTGAGTAAAACAAGGGTACTCCCACTGCTGAGAGATATTTTATTAAAAAATGATGACAGCTCAAACTTGAATTTTTTAGGTGCAATATCACAGTGGCCTGAAAATTTATAGTGGCGTTGTTGCTACACCATCCTATGGCGATTTATGGTCTACAGACCAGAGCTGTCCATAGGATGGCGTAGCAACAGCTGGTTGGGGATAATGGAAGTGGTGGTCCCTAACAGCTGGGGGTCCAACAATTGACTAACCCTATATTAAAGTATTTGATCTATTCATGTTTTGCTCTGTCAATTTTTGTGTCTATGGCTATCTGCTGTTCAACTGTCCACAAATATGCAAAACCTTTCTGCTGACCACATCAACAAAATAAATTGCCATTAATCTAATTTTGGTAATAAAAGTGCCTTCTCTGGAAATAGGGGCATGTCACACATATGTGATTAGCCTGTGGAATGTGGCTAACCACTTCAACATCAAAGAAGTTCCTTAGAGGCATCAATTCCCCTTTAATTGGATGTCTAAGAGGCACAACATAGGCAGAACATGAACAGGAATGAAAGGAAATCCCTATTGCTGCCAATGGGGATGTTTTCCAGAAGCCAGTGAATTGGTGTATTGAGAGCTTGCAGGACATGCCTCCAAGTCTGAACTAGTGAAGAATTAGTTAAAGCAATTTGATGACAAATTACTGGTAGGATTTTCAGTGTAACTTGTAATGAAAGTGGTAGATGCTCAAGTGCTAATGACAGAAGTTACTAATTATGAATTGTGTCTTTGCAAATGATTAAGGAAAATGTTTCATGTCTTTATATCATTATTTTAATGAAATGTATCTTAGTATTTTGCTTGTGTAATAAAACAAGAGTACCCCTACTGCTAGGATTTTTTCCCCAAAGGTAGTAAAGCTCAGACTTATTTTGTTTAATCGTGCTGTTAGAAACAGCACTAAATAGTATCCAAAATACAACTCTTTTTATAACGCATTCTATGTGAGAGTTTGAGTCATAGACTACAGTAGCAAGTGAAAGCAACAGCACCACCTTGTGACCTGAATCGGAAATGTCAGTTAACTATAAATGACAATTGTAATTTGAATGACGCCTTATAGGCAGGCCTGCAGATAAAGCTGGGGCTACTTAGGAACAATTACTATAAAATCTCAAAATTTGCATTGGTTTAATTGGGGCATTTAACTCCTTGAATGCTAGAGGTATCCAGCATATTAAGAATCAATATACTGGAATCCTCTCTTGCAATCAAGGGGTTACAATCTTCATGTAAATCAATGTTTTGTTTTGTTTTACCCTATTGTACAGCTGATTTGCCTCAGAACTGCTATTTTTTCTTCTTTGTGTATTTGACCCAGAGTTTGAATTAATTGTCTATCAAATAATATACATTCTGGTGAGCTACCTCAGTTGATTAATGCACCATCTGTCGCATCTGTCCAAACCTAAGGGTTGCAGGTTCTAGTCCTGGTGAAGTCAACTCAGCCTTCAGAAGTCGATAAAATGAGTACCCAGGACATATTTGAAAATTAGAGATAATCTCAATGTATACTTCTTGGTAAAATACTTTCTTTAAAATATGGGAACAATGGTGGTGGTGGGGGGAGATATATGTAATTGCAACCCATAGTACTCATTTCACCAATTTGGAGCAGACTATTTGTGCCTACTTGTGTTGATGTACCACTGTACTTTTCATTGCTGAAGATGTGCTTTGTGGCCTCTTCTGTCATTTTTCTAATAGCATGAAAATATGATGTCATTGGTAGGTGGACCCAAATATTGCACCTTTCCACACATTTGGGGAGATTCACTATGTGGTGATAAAAAGGTGGAGATGACTTCTCCAGTGTTAGCACTTCTCCAGTTCCTATGTTATTCTATAGAGTCTTTGCACTAAGATTGCCAAAGAATCCAGGCTCCATAGAATAACATAGGAACAGGAGAAGTGATAAACCAACAAAGTCATCTCCACTTTATAATCTCTTTATCAGGCTTAGTGAATCTCCCCTATGATGTATCATAGTTTTGCCAAAAGTGACATTGATTTTTCTGTTTGTTCACATGTTTTTTCTCTGCCACAATTCCCTCTGCTCTGCTGAAGAGCTTCAGCCGGTCCCGGGACCGGATTTCCCTGCAGTCAGCTAGTGGCTGACATCAGGGAAAGGGGAGGTAAGGGGGAACTTTACCTGCGATTATCTCTCAAACCATAAAGGTTTGAGAGATGGGACTAGAGTAGGGTGAACATACCTCACCTTTAACCAGGGACACATAGGAAATAGGCATATTTCAGGACTGCACTGAAATCAACTCAGCCCTGCAGTATGTATTTTTCATATGTGTCCCCGGTTAAAGGTGAGGTCTGATTCCTTGATGAATAAGGATATATATCTATAGGTTGCACAAGCGGCCATATTCAGAAACCTAAAGAGACACAATTCTGGAAGATGCCAATTGCACCCTAAGGGACAAATGAACATATCCAAACTCCCCATTAATTTCGATGAGTTTTTTCTATATTTTTAAAATGCTAAGCGGTCTCCGTCATTGCTTTACAGTGCTTCGCCGTCCTCTCTAGCATTCGATAAGTTAAAAGCATAATTTAAAGAAACATGAATTTTACTTTGCCCCCTACAGTGCAGATGGTTTGCTCCTGAATTGCACCTCTTTAGCCTCCTGAATATGGCCAATAGAAAGATACATAAAGAGAGATGCATGTCCGGGTATTGTTCATTAAAAAAGATTGTAAGCATATGCATATGCAATTGTGCCTTGTGAATTGTGCTACATCCCCCAGTGACAATTTGACAATAATTTATGCATGAACTGATGACCAAAGACATACCAATAGCCTTCGTTTGCCTTCAAAATTTTCAAGGAATGTTGCCAAAGACCTTCTTGGGCTTTCCACAAACATTTTTTTGTCTGGTTTAATAAAGCCATCATTGTCATTTTTGCCACTTTTCTTGTTTTTCTTGGTTCGGTCTTTTTCTGTCTTATCTTTTTTCTCAGGCTTTTCCTTCTTTGTTTGTTTTTCCTTCTTAGGGAGTTTATCTGTTTTTTCATTTTTCTTTTTCTTCTTTTCTAATTTGTCTGGTTTTCCCTCCTTTTTTTGATCTTTTCCTCTTCCTGTTGGAATATTTGTTTCTTCTATGCCGTCTACTGTGTGTGGAATGGAGGGTTTTCCAGTGTCTTCATATTCATTATTTAATATCTTTTCAACTCCTTTCTTCTTAGGTGGCTTGGTCTTCTGAGGTTTCTTTTGACTTGGTGTGACATCATGAGAACCGAGACCCTTTCTGTCTGTCCGGTTATCCCCAAGCCGTCCTGTATTTTCTTTTGTGTAGATTTCTGTAGTAGTTGTTGAAGTAATAGGGGCTTCTGTGTGGGACTCATGGACTGATGCTTTATTTGTTCTGCTTGTAGTAGCAAAGTTCTTTCCTGTCTGTCCATGATGTTTATTTTTTTTTTCTGTTCTCACTGGGTAACGGTGTGATTGTGTTTCTGGTTCCCTTGTTGTCATTTCAGTTTGCACAATGAATCTGTGAAATTCAGGAGTCATATAGGCTTTGGTTGTCCATGTTTTTTGAGTTGTTGGAGTAATGGTTGTTGGTGCTGTTGTTGGTGGCCTTGTAGGTGTTGTTATTACACTTGTAGTTGCTTTAGTTGAAGGGAAAACTGTTGTTGCTCTAGTGGTGGTTGAGGTTGTGGGTGGTATGACAATAGATTTCCTTGTAGCTTTTACTCTAGAAATTTTTGTGGGTACTAAAACATTTTTCTTTGTTTCCTCCCTTCTTGTTGATACTTGCACAGTGACACTAGCTTGCGTAGGTTTTACACTTTTGCTACTACTGCCATCACTCCCTCCTTCTTCAGTTACCTGTCCCTCAACTCCAGCTGCCTTACATTTTTGCACAAAGCCTTTTTGCCTAAGTTTTTCTATTCGCCTGATGGGACTTTGGTCAACAACCTCATACATAGCTTCTAGACGCACTGGATAAGGATATCTTTCCTCTACTTGTAAAGTCTTTTTGAGTAAAACCATACCAAATTTTCCTTTTTCAAGTTTTAAAGAACTCATCATCTTTGGTATAATAGCTGGATCAATGGGCTGCTCCAAAATCTTGCCTTCATTTGTGATTCTTCTTATTTTTCCCCCTTCTTCACCTTCCTCATGAAACAATACAATTTGCTGGATATGTCTTTCCGCTAGTTCACAGTAGACGTCATTTTTTAGGAGGCTCATCATGAGGCGATAATAGCCATCTGATGCGTGTGGAGCAGAGATAATCCAGACTCTGTTTTTTCCTGCAAAGCTAGCAAGGACATTTGGTGAACTTGAACCAGTAGGAAAACGTGCCATTCTTGACCTTGCAGCAGCCGCACTATCATCCTTTAACATTGGAACTGGAGCTTTTTTAGCAAGTCTCTGTCCCTGTTGAACATTTAACTTCTTCCTTTGAATTTGACCTTCATCTCTTAACATAATTTGTGACAAGTTCCTTTTACCTAAATCATTGCTTTTCCTCAAACCATATTGTCTCTGGGAAACTACTACTCTTCTTGAACTGCTGTCTTTGTGTGATCTTGTGTTATATCCATTGTTTGTGCCCTGGGATGTCCCCTGTGGTATGTCAGAAGCACTTACTAACCAAACTGCTAGCAGGATTGTTAGACGGAAAATTATTGTCCAATTCATGGTGCAATTACCTGAAACAAACAGAAACCAAATAGATATTAGACACAATTTTACTATGTAAACTAACACTGAACTATGTGTGTGTGTATGTTTATATATTCAAAAGTTAATGTACAAGTTCAGAAAGAAAAGGCAGCAACAGGGGGACTTTTTAAGAAAATAATATATCTTTATTGTCAATATTTTGGGCCGTGCATGGGCCTTCCTATACATATATACATATATATATATATATATATATATATATATATATATATATATCACTGTTATGTGTAATAAGGTGAAATGTTATTGTCAGTGTTTCTGATATGGATATATCCTTTAGAAAAATATGTATATCCAAAACTTTGACAATAAAATCTCCCCTTATTACACACCAGAGAAGCCCACGGTCATAGGAACTTCGAAGGTCTGGGATGCAGGATAGACAAATCTCCCACATATATTTCAGTAGTGAAAACAGTAATTCTAGATGAAAGAGCTAATCATAGCATGTAGACAGTGCTAACATTGTCAGTGAATCTACAGTAGGCAGCCTCCATGGTCTCTGATGGGAACAGTGATTGGATTGGCTATAACAGGCAATCACAGCAAGTGGTACAGGGGCTGGTAGGGAATAAGTATATCAGTCAGAAATGTTCCGAGTGGTGCATGCTACAGCTTTGCTGCACCAATTCCTTCAGTTCAGAATTGCTTATCCCACACTTAATGGATTTAATAAAATGTGAGCACCTGAGCAGAAATGAGAAAGGAAGGGTAAAGGGAAGGACTATGGGGGAGCATGTGTTTGAGTGCATGAGTTATGTATGGCTGGAGGGACACTTGTTTTTGGAATGGTGGTCCCCTTTGTGTTGGGAGGTGAGGGGGTAGGGAGACCTGGGAGAAAGAAGGACCTGTGTGTGTGTGTGTGTATAAAGGTGAGGTCTGTGGACACCTGCTGGTGGAAGTAACAGACTTTGGTGGAGGGATATGAATGAAACAATTGGCTGAGAGGGATATGGCTGAAGGGAAATTATAGATGTACCTTTCTGCTGTGTGACTGACTCCTACCAAGGTAAGTCCTTCTGGTACATAGAGTAATTATATAGATACACCTGACTGCTGTACAATGGACTCCTACCGAGTTAAGTGCTCCTGTTACATGTAGTAATTACATAGCTATACCTCACTGTATGATGGATTCCTGAAAAGGTATATCCTTCTGTCACATATACTAATTATATTGATACACCTGAATGTTTTGTGATCTACCAAGGTAAGTCCTTTTGTTACACACAGTAGTTATATAGATATACCTGACTTCTGTATGATGGACTTGTACCAAGGTAAGTCCTTCTGGTACACACAGTAATTATATAGCTATACATGACTGCCGTATGATGGATTCCTGCCAAGGTATATCCTTCCGTCACACACAGTAATTTTATTGATACACTCGACTGTTCTGTGATGGACTCCTTCAAAGGTATGTACTTCTGTTACCCACAGTAATTATATATATATATATATATATATATATATATATATATATATATATATACTGTAAAATGGACTCTATAGTATATAATCACTTTGTGTAACAGGAGGATTTACCAAGATAGGATGATACAGCAGTCCGATATATCTATATACATTGTGCTTTCACTCCAGTGTATGTACCAGCATGCATGATCTCTTTAGCGCATATCAGTGCATTTACTCATCATTTGTTAAAACTTCAATGTGAGTAAGTACCTAGTTCCACTCCTATAGCATGTGCAGGAAAGTGGACTAATTTATACCAATATCCTCTGCTCCTTGTTAATACATAGTGATAGACAAGGCACAGTGGAATGGAATGTTCAGACACTCCCATATACTTCCCCACTGCTCTCCTTTGGTGTAATCCGCATAAAAAGGATAATTTTTGGCATAAGTACCTTAGTAAGTAGGCAGTCATAGCATTAAATAAATCAATTCCAGCTGTATTTTTGTGTGAAATCATACTTGTACATTCCATTTTTATTAGAATGGTCTTTTCACCAGTTTTTAATTGACTGGAGTTTACCTATATGTAAAAAACCACATTGCTAGTCGAAAGAACAGTTTACCTCATTGAGTACCGGGGGGATGAGACCCTCTGGTCCTCAAAGGGTTAATACATTCTACATTTTTTATCTCTACAAAAGCACCTGAGAGAGCTGTTAGCAACATACATGTATACATACATGCATTACTCTCTTATAACAAGCACCCAGGCCTGTCTCTTTTTCATCTGTGAGTGTCTTCAGCCAGTGAAAATCTATATATATCTATTGCTCATAGTTACGTAGTATTGAAAAACATAAATTATGAACTTTAAAACTTCTGTTTTTATAACATACTGGGGAAACAAGTTTTCTTCCACCTATTTCTACTTTTTTGAAGGCTATTTGAAGGCTATGTCTAAGGTACAACAGGAAGGAAGGAATGAAAAGAAATATTGCTTTCTCCGACCTGCTGAAAAACAGAACATGCAATATCAAATATTTTAAGTTCTGTCATCATATAGAACTTGAGGCCCAGGAAAAGGAATGCTTGCCCAAATTTCCATTGACTGACACCTTTATTTTTGTCCTCTATGGTGCAGTTGGTATGCTCCAGAATTGCCTCTGGTGGATTATGCACTAAGGTAGGATGAAGGTGCAATAAACTTTACAATTCCTATGTAATACAGAATAATTGTCAAGTTCTTAGGGAATAAGCTCCACAAAATAACATAAGAATAATAATCTAATAGGTGAGTTTTTCTCTTTTTTATCTCAACTCAGTGTATAAGACCTGAGGTGGCAGATGTACTAAGGTGAGATAAAAGTTAAATAAAGTTAAAGATAAATTATTTGACGTTATAAACTGTCAAATTCCTATTAATTCTATGGAGCTAATATACTATCATCTTTCAAGTTGGAGAGATCTTTGTGCATATGTTCCATAGAATAACACAGGATTTGTTCAGATTTAACACTTGATAAATTATCTCACCTTTATTTTAGTACATAACCCTGCTCTGTTCCTCTTAGTAAGTTAGACTCATTATATTCTCCATTGCTTGATGAATAACTCGTAATCATCCAGTAGTTCACTTGAGGAAGATGCTGGTAATATGCTAGTACTATGGGTACTTACAGAAGGACCAAGAAGGCAAATGCTGACCTCATTTAAAATCTTGATTGTTCCCTTGTATAAATATAATTAAAATAGTATTAGGGAGTACCTTGAGCTGGACTGATATAATGGTATATTAGTGTACCAAGGCAAGGTGAATCCAAAATAACCAGAATTACGAAAACAGCGTTCAGCTCCAGACACAATCAGTAGAATGAATCAGTATGAAGCTTAAATAAGCAGTAAATGTTTTTCAAGAAAAAAATATATATTGTAGGGCTTTTCCTGTTGAGTAAAATAAGGGTACTCCCCAGGGCCTTATTTGGAATTAGGCAGAGTAGGCATCTGCCTATAGGCACACCCAACAGAGGGGCGCCTGTCACTGGGATCATGTGTGTGGTGTTTTTTTTTTTTTTAATTAAATTCACCTGAGCTGAGTCATCTCCCAGGCCGGCTCCATGGAGACAGGTCTGTGCCTCCTCCTTTGGCACAGACCTGTAGCTGCTGCGCTTCCTCATCGGGTTTTTAGTAATACAGAGTGCTGGGAGATGACATCATCTCCCAGTGCTCTGCATTACTGAAGAGAAGACCGCGCGGGAGCTCCAGCCGCTACAGCTCTGTGCAAAAGGAAGAAGCACAGACCTCTCTTGCCGCAGGACCAACAGGGAAGAGGTAGGAAATGGACACTGGGGCAATGAGAGAGTAATATGGAGATGATGGGGGCAATATGGAGCTGATGGGGGGCAATATGGAGCTGATGGGGGCAATGTGGAGATGATGGGGCAATATGGAGCTAATGGGGGGCATTGTGAGGGCAATATGGAGCTGATGGGGGCAATGTGGAGATGATGGGGGCAATATGGAGCTAATAGGGGGCAATGTGAAGGCAATATGGTATATGGAGATGATGGGGCAGTATGGAGCTGATGGGGGCAATGTGAGGGCAATATGGTATATGGAGATGATGGGGGCAATGTGAGGGCAATATGGAGATGATGGGGGGTAACATGGAGATTAAGAGCATTGTGGAGGTGTCCAGTGCAGATGGCCCATGGGGGGGCACTTCAGATTTCTGGGGGGGGCGTAAATGCAAAACAACCCGTTCAGCGGGAAAAATATTTAGAAATTGTGATTTCTGGGACGGGGTATTGGCATCCTGTCCTTGAGGTCTGATATGTTATAAATGCTTTCCCCCTGAGGCACTGGGCACCAATTTGTGCTACAGAGAAGCCTCAGGGGGAATAGAATTTGTTTTAAAATTAGTTCGTTTCCATCATGGATCCTGAGGCACTTACTACACTACTTGTCCAGATTTGGACGCTCGCCAAAGTGAACGGTGGAGCCTGGCTGATGCAGCTGCTGGAAGGTGCTTCTCCAGCAACTGTTAACTGACCCCGGTCCTGCTGAAGTTGAGGTTGCTCCAGAGCGGGAGGCTTCAATGCGGCCGCGTAGGTCTAGGCCTCCTTCACGTTATAGCCCCTCACCCCCCCAGTGCCAGTTCTTTCTCTGCTACGCTGGACAGAGGGGAGGTGCCTTCCACACATGCAGTCTCTAGTCATCGCCCTGATGAGCGAGGGCACTCAAAGAGGCGCAGTGGTCCTGTACCAGCTGCTGTGGCCTCTGCTATTGCTACTCCTCCTCCAGTTGTTCCAGTCAATGCCGGGTCTGATTTCAGGGACTTGGCAGGGCCTGGGCATCACCGAAGGCGGTCACAGGATGGCGGATCTTCTTCACGCCATTCCAGGAGCCCTCTCGTGGGATCTCGCTCCAGGGATCTACATCCTGAGAGGTTTGGGCTGGATTCAATGGGGTCTTAGGCTGCTGTGAAGGCATCCTCCAGTAGTGCTCCAGTATCAACAGTGGGCTCACCAGTCTTTGCTTCAGCAGCAGGCTGCAGCACTGGGTCATCTGCTTCACGTCCCTCTGCGTTGATGTGAGGTTCCAGGACTTCCAGGATATCGGGTGCTTGCAGATCTACAAGTACCCCAAGAAGTGAACGTTCTGTCCAGGTGAATTCCCCTGTTGCATCCCACTCAGGCCTTTCATCAGATTCAGAGGAAGAAACGCATGTGCAGCCTCCAGTGCGGTCTACAGTGGTCCCTATTGACCACAGGTATTGGGGCTTGGGATGCTGTTGCAGATAAAGCGCGCCAGAATAGAAGTCAGGAGTTAGGAAATAGTCAAGGCTTAGTTATGGCATTGCGTGCGGTGCTTGATAAGTTTGAGTCAGGTCCAAGCACTGCACCTTCCACCCCTGCTCAGTCTCCTGACGGTTCTTTAATTAGAGCTGGTTTAGGTCAGATTTGCTCTGCTGCACCATTGGGTATATAAATGTTGCGGTTGATGTAAAAGAAAAGATTTGGCGAGGTGAGTTCCTTGATGTCCTGTCACTTGTCCAGCCTGACAAGGAGACGGTGGACAGGCCGTCGCATTGCACTGAAGCAGGTGAAGAAAAAAGTAAAGTCCCTCGCACGTTTGGGAATTGGTTACAAGGGTTCTCGATATTTGCAAGTATTTTATGCAAGAAGTTCCCTGAGTGGGATCCTTCTCTTTTTTCTTACCTAGACATGATCTGGGGAGCCTATAAGGTGTATGGTGGTTTGTGTTGGTTTCAGTATGACGAACAGTTTCATCAGCGGATGGCATCCAGACCATAGTTGGGATTTGATTGTCAGGATGTCAAACTTTGGTTGCTCCTAATGACACCCCACAGACCTACCCCCTTTCCAGGGAGCGCCGGTGTCTCGCTCAAGCTGGGGGATTGGCGACCTCCAAGAAAGGACTTTGCTGGCTGTACAACGAGAGTCACTGTAGGTGGTATGCATCATGCCTTTTTAAGCATGAGTGCTACCACTGTGGAGGTCTCCTCCCTGCAGCCTGCTGTTTCAAGAAGTCTAAGCAGGGAGCCAAGCCTGGGGTCAGGGATGGGGGAAAAGGCGGAGATGCCGGTGAAAGTGGCAAAGATGGAGCCGTGGCTAAGCCGGTACCCTAATCATAGAGAGACTGCAATTATTCTGGACTGTTTTCGGGGCGGTTTTTGGATCCCGTTTGTCCCATTTGAGGGAGTTTTTATTACTGGCAATTTGAAGTCAGTTGTGGGTTCGGAATCTCTCCTCTGGGAAAAATTATTGTACAAAGTTAATTTAGGCCACATGCAAGGCCCCTTTGATTCTCCTCCATTCTGTAACTTTTGGGTTTCTCCATTGGGCCTGGTTCTGAAGAGGGTGCCAGGTAAGTTCAGGATAATCCATCACCTGTCATATCCGAAGGATGAGTCAGTCAACGACAGTATCAACAAGGAGGAGAGTCGGGTTCAGTATGCTTCTTTTGATCGTGTGCTTTCCCTTGTGAGGGCAGCGGGTCAGGGATGTCTGCTGGCAAAATCTGACATCCAGTCCGCTTTTCGTCTCCTTCCGGTTCACTCAGATTGTTTTCATTTGCTGGGTTGTTGTTTTGATAATGTTTTCTTTTTTGACAAGTGCCTTTCCATGGGTTGTGCCATTTCTTGCTATTATTTTGAATTGTTTAGTTCGTTCTTGGATTGGGTCGTCAGGCAGATGGTAGGTGTTCATTCAGTGCTGCACTACCTTGACGACTTCCTTTCTGTTGGTCCCCATTGATTCTGAGGAATGTGCATCTCTGTTATCTGGTTTTTGGGGAGTGGCCGCTCATTTTGGAGTTCCCCTGGCGGAAGATAAGACGGAGGGTCCCCAGTCAGTCATTTCTTTCCTAGGAATAGAGATAGATTCTTTGGCAATGGTCTTCCGGCTTTTGCAAGACAAATTACAGACATTGATGTCATTGGTATCCTGTGTGCATTCTGCTAAGAAGGTAACTTTGAAGCAGATGCAGTCTCTCATCAGACATTTGGTGTTTGCGTGTAGGGTGATGCCTATGGGCAGAGCCTTTTGTCGTTGGTTGTCATTGTCGACAAAAGGGGTAAAAGCACCACACCATTACATATGGGTTGGTGCAGGCTTTAACGCTGACCTGGCAATTTGGGAACAGTTCTTGTCAGACTATAAAGGCCAAACATGTTGGCAGAAGTGGACAGTCCTGTTTTGGTGTTGTTTATGGATGCTGGGTCACTCGGTTTTGGTGCATATTTTCGCGGACAGTGGTGTTCAGTCAGTTGGCCTGTTGACTGGTCTGAATCTGATTTGATCTGTAATTTGACATTTCTTGAGTTGTTTCCATTTGTAGTAGCAGTGGAGATTTGGGGCGAACAGCTTTGGGACCGTCATGTCATTTTTTGGACTGATAACATCAGCATCATTCATGTAGTTAACAAGTCGACCTCTGCGTCCCCTCCGGTTTTGGCTTTGGTGAGTTTCCCTGTTTTGCACTGCTTGAAGTTGAATATCAGCTTTAGGGCAAAGCATGTACCAGGCCTGGATAATTCCATTGCTGACTCTTTGTCTTGTTTCCTGGTGGACAGGTTCTGTGTGCTTGCGACCGGGGCTGCGGCAGAGGGTGTTCATTGTCCGGAGCACTTGTGAAGCCTCGCTTCAGACCTCTACTAGAGCTGGCGTTGGGTTCTTTGGCGCCTGCTACATTATCCTCTTACTCAGCAGTATGGCGAGAATGGGTATGTAGGTATTCAGTTACAGGGCCTCCCGCATCTAGGGAGCAGGTGGTACTGTCCTAATTGTTGGACCTTTTGGATCAAGGGGTTGGGCTGGTTATGGCTGACCGCCATATGGCTGCCTTGTCTTTTCTTTTCCAGCTTTGTAGTTGGGAGGATTCTCCTAAGTGTTTTATGGTACGAAGGGTCATTAAAGGGTGGAAGCGTTGTATGCCGGCTGGACCTGACGGCAGGCATCCTGTCTCTTTATCCATTCTTAAGCGTTTATGTGGGATTTTGTCAGTGGTTTGTAGAGATCAATTTGAAGAGTGTTTGTTTAAGTCAATTTTTGTTGTTTCTTTTTTCGGAGCTCTTAGAGTTGGGAAGTGGTTTCGCATGGTGCTGGGCTTTGGGTGGGTTTCATTTTTTCGACCTGGAGATTTTGCCTGAGATTGTGAAGTTTCGGATTCGTGCTAGTAAGAC
Organism: Rhinophrynus dorsalis; assembly: GCA_037306005.1. NCBI lineage: Eukaryota > Metazoa > Chordata > Amphibia > Anura > Rhinophrynidae > Rhinophrynus > Rhinophrynus dorsalis. The sequence continues at coordinate 169,180,090 of CM074719.1, read as the reverse complement.
AGATCAGTTAGGTTTGGGGAAGGTGGTAGTGCTGAGCGCTACGGGTGACCTGTGTTGTCCTGTCCGTGTGATGTCGGAGTATCTTCATCTTAGAGGCTTGGGTCTGGGCCTTCTTTTCATTCACGCTGATGGTCGCCCAGTCTCCTGTTTTCAAGTACAATCAGTTTTTAGAAAACGTTTGTCTTTGCTGGGACTCAATCCTCTGGAATTTGCTTCCCATTCCGTCCGCATAGGGGCTGCCACCGATGCAGCATCTGCGGGTTTTTCGGAGAGCCAGATCAGGGAAATAAGCTGCTGGAGGTCACGGAGATTTAGGTCTTATGTTCGCCCTCATTTTCTTTCTTGATTGTTTTTCAGGTCTCCCCCCTGTTATGGTTTGGATTCTGGGCCACTCATTCATCTTTTGGGCGTTGTGAAGAGCTGAGGATCGGTGCTATGGCAGGGACTTGGGGTTTCCATCGTCTGTGGCTAGGATTAGGTGGAGGGGTGCTTTGTTGGTCTAACTTACGGGAAGAGTATTTCTATATTCGTAGTGTAGTTTTGGGTCTGACCATACTGGTACTGAACGCTGGCAGCAATGATTTGGGTGAGATCAAGACTGTTGACTTGATCAACACTATTAAACAGGATATAGCTTGTTTTTACGCCCTGTACTGGTAGTTTGGTCGGAGGTGGTTCCAAGGCTATGCTGGAGGTGGGCTATGGAAGTTAGGGTGCTAGAAAAGTGTAGGAGGAAATTGAATATGGGGGTTTCGAGTTTTGTGTCCAGAATCTGAGGGGTTTTGATTCGCCATAGGGAGTTAGAGGGTCCAAATTTGTCCCTATTCCGTCTGCGTGAAGGGATACATCTTAACCCTATTGGACTGGACATCTTTAATGTGGGGTTGCAGGAGGGCGTTGGCTGTGGTGGGGTGCTGCTCCCGTTAGGGGAGCTGCGGTGGCAGGGTGGGTCCTTGCCAACGGTTGGAGGGGTAATTTGCCCTAGCGGGCTTGTGGAGTTATTCTCTCACTCGTGGGCTGACGGTGTGAGTGGGACCGGAGACTCATGGGAGTTGTGGTGTTTCGTGCCCCACCGGTGCGTACTGGGGGGCAGGCATACTGTTGATATGTTTATTTGTTTAATAAAATGCTGTGGCCTTTTTCTTCCCAAAAAGTGTGTGGTGTGATTTATTGGGTGTGAAGAAGAAGGGATACTTGGTTTGTCTGGGGAGCTCCTCTGCAGTCAAGACCCCCCTTCCCTGAACCGGAGTGTGAGGGGAGGGGGGCGTGACTGCAACATGGCCCATTCAGCGGGAAAAATATTTATAAATATTGTGATTTCTGGGACGGGGTATTGGCTCCCTGTCCCTGAGGATTATGGGGTCTGATATGTTATAAATGCTTTCCTCCTGAGGCACTGGGCACCATTTTGTGCAACAGAGAAGCCTCAGGAGGAATAGAATTGTTTTAAAATTAGTTAGTTTAACAACCCTCCCTCCCCCTTTTTATTGCTGTCATAGTGCATATGTTGTTTGGGAGGCGGGGCGGGTCCTCGCCAATGGTTGGAGGGGTAATTTGCCCTAGCGGGTTTGAGGAGTTAGTCTCTCACTCGTGGGCTGATGGCGCAAGTGGGAGCGGAGTCTCATGGGAGTTGTGATGTTTGTTGCCCCCCCGGCGGGGGGGAGGCATACTGTTGATATGTTTATTTGTTTAATAAAATGCTGTGGCCTTTTTCTTTCCAAAAAGTGTGTGGTGTGACTTATTGGGTGGGAAGAAAAAAGGATACTTGTTTTGTTTGGGGGGGTCCTTTGCAGTCAAGTCAATGACATACAGTTCTCCATAAAATGTGATAGAAACTATCACTGTCATTTCGAACTATGAGGAAGTAAGCCCAGTAAATTCACTTCCTGATTATTTGAACTGTTATATCATTTGAATAAAACAACTGACAGCAATGGGAGTACCCTTGTTTTACTTAGCAACGAAAGCTCTATAACATATAGGTTTTCATTAAAAAAAAAGTTTACTGCTGCTTTAAAGTGTGAATGGAGCACAAAAAGAAAACAAAAAAAAGCTCTGGAAGTTAGAATGCATAGGATGGAATGCATGGAGTTCTAGCGGTGAACTTTACGTTAAATTGTTGAGGCAGGAAATTTATTAAGAGTGTGAGGGGTGGGAAAAAATTATAAAGAGTGTATTTACTATATTCATTGTATTCCCTATATACACCTGCAAAACTGGCAGTTCTGAGCCACAAAAAGTATAGAGTACATTGAGTGTATTCTCACATCTTTAATGTTACAATATTTGTAAATATAATAATATATTTAAGTGGTACTATATTCCTTTTTACATCACTGGCAAGTGCCAGTCTCTCAGAGGTGGGGTGGTAGGTAGAAGGTGATCCATTAACAGTGAGCACTGTGGTGCCTTTTGTGTGGGAGATTTCTAGGTAGTGGACACCCACATCCTGGACACTGGACTACACCTAAAATGATCCATCGAGAGGAGATTATGAGACAGTACAAGAGGCAGACTCCACCTGTTGGGCGTGATAAACCATAGTTTCTCTGGCTTTGTATAGGCTGGATAAAGCCCCTGTGACATGTGAATAGATGTCCTAAGTGCACCTGGATGTCTGGTTACAATTACTTACACATCAAATGCTTCACTTAGAGAGACTCTAATCTGTTTCTTTTTTTCTATATAATTAAAAATGCAAACATTTAATTTGATTTCACCTATAATTCTTTGTCTAGGATCTCTATAAGATGTCCTTTTAGAATACTACAGTATATGATCTCTAAAATAGATTTTCATGTTTCTTTCATATGCCCATTTTTATCTTTGGTTGGAAGTTTCTTGGAGGGATTTTTAGGTAGTAAAATTGTTTTAATTCCTTTGGCCTTATGTTCAATGGAAAAGTGGAAGAATTTTGAGGCAAAGCAAATTTCCATTGATTTAAATTGTGTTTTAAACCCTTTAAATGCTAGCGGGACCTCTCTAACCCAATTTAAATTGATGGGATTTTTTTTTTAAGTTGTCCGCAGTTATGCAAATTGTTTGCCACAAAATTCACTTACTTTTCTTTTGAACTTGAAGCCCTTTGTCTCAAAACTTTAGTCTGTCTTTCTCTTCCAACACATTCTGGACATTGCAATCAAAATTTATTTTCTCAGTCTCCAACTTCATAGACTAATAGCTTCTGGATTTGATTTATTTTAATTAGAAACAGGTTTACTATACATACTATATAGTGTAAGGGAATACTATATTACTGATGTCTTCCAAAATCTCCATTGATGTTACAAATTCCACTGCCTTCTGCCTTGGGTCATCCTTGACCTTTCAGGCTTCATTCCCCACTCTTTTAGTCTTAACACTCCTTGAATGCGTCTAGTCAAAATGCGTCAGACATGGAGCTTCCTGTCCTCTTTGCAGCTGTGTTTGGTATGTGAGCTTATGTATTTATTTTTACATATACAGCTTTCTACCTGCTTGCGCGTTTCATATCTGTATATCACACCTGGAAACATTCAGAAAGAGTTGACCCTGCAATCTTTGAAATATTAACTGATAAATGTCCCCAAAACATATATTCAGTCTTTCTTGTAGAAATGGCAGTTAACTGGTGCAGATCACATAGCAGTTAACAATGGACTCTCTCACCCTGAGAACTGGGTCCTTCACACTGAGACCCTGAGATTTCTGTCAAAACCATGAGAGTTCCTATGTATAGCTGTATATATTGGAGTATATAAGATTGGAGTGCCTTGGAACCTAAACCTAGAGATCACCATAGTGGTGTGCATGTATATCCTGGTGAATGTGCACTGCAGGTGCCTACATTTTTTTAATGATAAATACAAACCAAATGTATCATAGGAAACAAATACAAGTTCTCAAAATGACTTTACAATGCATTGGAAATCTCTCTGGCATTCAAGGGGTTAAAGCACCATTTAAATCGAAGGTCATTTTTGAGAACTTTGGTTTGTCCATAATGACTCCAGTTTTTTATTGAACATAGTGACCTAAGAGCCCATACAGCTGTCCTTTATTGGAATGTCCAACTGGTCTACAGCTGGTGTCAGGAGGAATGAGTCGCACAGCGTAAATCTCAGGAAGTGGCTTTTAAACAATAGTTTTATGGATCAACTGTGGCTAAACAATGAGATATCCTGGCATAGGCTGCTTATATTAAATGATGATGATGGGTCCAGTAATATGACCCATTTAAAAAAAAAAGAAGATTTTTCTTCTGAGTGTTTGTGCATTCTGAAATACACAGGAAATTATCAAGTTTCTAGAAAACAAACATTTCTGAGCTCAAAAAGGATAGCAAAGAACACCCCAGAGAAATAGAGTAGGGGCGACATGTAAAAGGGAAGGGTTAGAAGAGGTGTGGTTTGGGGGAGACGTTATGAGAGGGGAAACAGGAAGTTAGGGGGGGTCAGAGAGTAGGAAGTGGTTTTGAGGAATATCTCCACTCTACCTCCCGTGTGTTGCTGGAGGCCGAGTGTTGTTGGAATTGTTTGGGGTGTGTTTAAAGGAGCTGTAAACTTTTTGTATGAAAATATATATACTGTAGGGCTTTTCCTGTTGAATAAAATTAGGGTACTCCCGTTACTGAGAGATGCATATTTCCAGTGGTATTACAGTTTAAACCCTTGTTTTTTTTTTTTTTACATTAGCAGTGCCCTCTAGTGTTTGAATTCCAATTAGTAATTCTGTTACATTCTAATGAAGAAGAAAGTCAGTGACTTACTGTTCTCCATAGAATGTGATAGAAACTGCTGAGTCACGCTGTCATTTATAACTTCCAGAAAGTAAACACACAGTAAATTCACTTACTGATTATTTGAACCTTTATAAATGTTGAAGAAAACAACTGACAGCAGTTAGTGTACCCTTGTTTTAATCAGCAGAAAAAGCTCTATAACATAAATGTTTTCATAAAAAAAGTTTACTGCTCCTTTAAATGATAACTTACAATAACTGGTCCTTAGGGAGTAACCTTAAAGGGATAGTAATACTTTATTATTACTATCACCCATATTGTAGATATTTGTAAAATAATGTAATAGCCCCCAGGTTCATCTCTCAAACCTTTATGGTTAGAGAGATAACCGAAGGCAAAGTTCCCCCTTCCCTCCCCCTTCCCTGAAGTCAGAGTTGTACTGACTGCAGGGGAAGTCTGTTGTACGACAGGCTTGCGGCTCTGCAGCTGAGCCGAGATCCCGTTAGTGAAAAAAAATTATTTCACTGAAACCGTCTTCTACATGTGCTTGGTTTGCAAGCACATGTACAAGACTTTTTCAGTGAAATAATTCTTTGTCATTAACGCAATCGCGGCTCTGCTGCCTTCGGTTATCTCTGTTATCTCTCATACCATAAAGGTTTGAGAGATGAACCTGGGGGCTATTAAATTATTTTGCAAATATGTACAATATGGGGGATAGTAATAATAAAGTATTACTATCCCTTTAAGGAAGTTTTGCCCCAGACTGAGGTAGCGGTGGTGACTTTACCTGCTGGAGCTGACTTGGTTTGGCAGGGTAATTGGTTAACTCTGTTTTGGAGGGTGTTGGCAATTGGTGGTAAGTGTTAAGCATGAGCGCTTTCAATTTTGCCCGTGCGAGGGGTATTGTGATTTGGATAAATTATAATATTCAACAGTAAAGTGGGATACTGTAGTTGGTTAATGTATTGTAATAAAGCTTGGCCTGTTCAGTCCATAGCATACCAGCCAACTGTCCCGATTTACAAGGAACAGTCCCGAATTTATGGCCCAAACCCGCTGTCCCGCCCGCATTACTGTCTGTCCCGTTTTATCAGGCCTTTTCAAATTTGTACACACAGACCGGCTCTCCAGCAACAGCTTGGACGCACGGCACGCTCTGAGATTATGTGTGAGCAGCGCCACGCAGCGTGCTGAGTCAAGTGATATCAATCGTAACGTTTACTATGCACATGCTTGCCACACACTTGTTAAATGTGCACACGCACGCAACCACGCCATTAGTCCGTCTGCCCGAGCTGCGGTAGTGAGTGTGAGGCTGGCTGAGATAGCCACTGCAGACACTATCTGCCCCCGCTGGCTGCTCATGCTGGCATACTGGGTTACCGCAGCCTGAGTGACAAATATCTGTCATCTTCTTCACTGCATCCTGGTCCTCCTGTACGGTCGGGTCTCTCCAACCTCAGGTACATTTATTAAAATATATTATTTTCAGACAGTGAGTGTGCACTAGTGTCGTCCTGTCCGATCGCAGTGGTGGCTTGCCACTCTCATACAAAGCTAAATTGTGCGGTGGGGGGGGGGGGGTTTGCTTAGCGCTACGGTCGGGTCATTCCAACCTCAGGTACATTATAAAAAATTTCAGTGAGTGTGCAGTGCACTGTGTCGTCCTGTCCAGTTGTAGCGGTGGCTTGCCGCTCTCATACAGAGCTAAATTGTGCGAGAGGGATTTGCTTAGAGGAACCGCACGTCGCTGTCTGTCTCTACGCCACACACTGAGCCTGCCTGATGACGTCCAAGTTCGTTCGGGAATCGGAGGAAGTAGTGCCTAAGCCCGGCTGGTGGTGTGTGAATGGGCGGCCTGGACAGAGCAGTGAGTCAAATGAGTTAGTGACAAAGGGAATGTAAAGTATACATTGCCTTTGTTACTCTTCTCTGTAGGGGGGCACTTTTGATTTACTAGTTGGTGCTGGGGGCAGAACTAGCAGTAGAGCAGGTTTGGTCACTTGATGACCTACTGCCACATGGTTGTGTAACAGAATAAATGATTTAGACCAAAATATTTAATTTACACAAAATAATTTATAAACATATATGCGGACTTTTAAACAAACATTACGTGAGTTTTTATTACTGTGGAACAATGTGATACACATATATATGTACCACATAGTCTGATCAACTAAAAGAGGGATACCAGGGAGGGAAAGAGGGATTTTTGCCTCAGAGAGACAGTACCCACCTAAAAAGGGACATTTGGGAGGTACATTTTATCCAGTCCCTGTGTCAAAATGAACAAATTTAGCATAAATTATGACAGGAAAATGTGTTTATAAATAAATAATTATACATTTGTCTTGTTATAAGTCATTTATTAGGTAACACAAGGAGGTGTCACTAGGGAAGTAGCCTAAGAATTCTCGGTAATGCCCCGCCCACCAGCCATGCCCCCAGCAACACCCCCTAAAACACAAGTGTCCCTCTTTGGCAGTTTGAAATGTTGGGAGGTATGCCATAGACGGTTTTGTGCGGTCCTTAATTGTCAGCTGCGTGTACATGCAACCACTCCTTAAGGGATTAAAGGCATATGTAACCTCTCCTCCTCCTAAACCTGCCTTCCAAATCAAGCCCCACCCACTTTATGAACCATATTGTATAAATCCTACTCCTAGACCTTAGTGGATCTCCAGAGGCTTGGGACAAGAAAGTTCCCAGGTATAATTTAGACAGATATTCTGTACCTCACATTAGGGGGAATACACTAATATGATTCTGTGCTATAACATATGTGTTAACCAGTTTTATAATCCTATGCTTGTTTATTGTGAATTTACTAAGCTATTAATGCTGAAAATTCAATCCTTAATGTTGGTGCATGGGTGTTTTGAGCATTCATTTCCTCTGCTTCTATAACTCCATGTATTAACCCTTTGACTGCCATAGAGGTATCCAACGCATTGCGGGGACTCAAAGAGTTAGAAGATGCAGAGGAAATGTTGTAACTACCCTGCTTTCTTGTGCATGCGATTAGGGAGACATTCAAGGTTTGCTGGCATTAAAGTCTTGTTGACAGAAGAGTTTGTGTGTGCTGTATGTACTAAACAGTCAAACACTATAGTGCTGTAAGAGCTAGAGGCAAATGCCAGCAGATTAGTATATTTCCACCCTGAGGAAGCCTGCAGTAGTCCTGGAGGAAATCAGCTGTACCACAGGTGCTAAATCAACAGTGGGTGAGGTAAGGTCTTTCACCTCCTGCCAGACTACAATTCTCATCATTCCCTGCCAGCCAATGGCTGGTGGGGAATGATGGGAGTTGCAGTCTGGAAACAGCTGGAGGGCTTCACGTCTACCATCCCTATGCTAACTGATAAATACAATTTCCCGTAGTTTGAAATGGGGCTTATAACCCCTTGAATGATAGAGAGAGAGCTCCATCGCTTTGCAAAAAAATAAGAAATCCTGATTTAATCCTTGTAGTTGGTTTGTCCTGGAATTAGTCGTTATTATCAGTACATCGGCCTTTGTATGTTTTGATGAGATGCACATATTTATTTTGACCTTTATTCTCTGCAAATGACAGCATAAATTATTACGAGTCAATTTACTCTTTGCATTTTCTTCCCAAGTGTCCCTCTTTACAAGGGACAGTCCCTATTTGAGACCAAAATCCCTCTGTCACTCTTTCCCAATCCTGATGTCCCTCTTTTTAGGAGATCAGACTGTGTGATCCACAGCAATAAAACTCATATTAATGGTTGTTTAAATTTCAATATATGTGTTTATACATTTATCTGCATAAATAAAATACTTTGGTTTTGCTCTAAATCATTTATTAAGTTACACAAACAGGTATGAGTGGGCCATGAAATAACCTAAAAATTCTCAGTAATGTCCCGCCTACCAGCCACACCCCCAGGAACACCACCTAAAACATAAGTGTCCCTCTTTAGCCACTGAAATCTTGAGAGATATGCCTTGTATGCCAGAGGGATGGCCACATGCATTGTACTGAAATGTGTTGACCACCCATCTGATACTCCAAGGTTTAACACCTTAAGGACCCCTGACGTGACAGGACCATCATGGGAAACCATCAGTAAAGGACTCATGAAGGTTCTGTACGTCATGTAATTCAGGGGTCCCCGCGTGACTGCACTCCATTCACGCACCCCTCATTCCATTGGAGCAAAAAAAAAAATGCTTAGTGGTCCTCACCGTGCGGCCAGTCGTTAAGACATTAAAGGAACACTGCCGGCCGCGCGGCCAGTTGTATAGAAGTTAAAGGAACACTAACACTTCCTACAAGTTCACCCCAACATAGCACAGGCAAATCAAACTCATATTTGAGGGCCACATACTCAACATGAAAAGCTGTCTGACACCCAATCCTTGGTCCACTGGTATCCACAGACCCTTCCACGTGCTGTCTGGGGCACACAAGTGGATCAATCCAAGTGACTGAACCACTGATTTGTTCACCTGTGCCCAATAAGGGATATCCTGAAACATGAGGTCTTATGCAGGGCCGGTGCAAGGATTTTTATATACACAGGCGAAGGTGCATTTTGATGCCCCCCCCGACACAATCCACCTGCCCCCCCTGACCTTACCACAGTCCCCTGCCCCCGCCCACATATTCACCTCCACAATGCTCCCTTCATCTCCACATTGCACCTTCCACAATGCCCCCTTCATCTCAGCATTGCCCCTTCCACAATGCCCCTTCATCTCCACATTGCTCCTTCCTTTGTGCCCCTTCATCTCCACATTGCCCTTCCATAATGCCCCTTCATCTCCACATTGCTCCTTCCTTTGTGCCCCTTCATCTCCACATTGCCCTTCCATAATGCCCCTTCATCTCCACATTGCTCCTTCCTTTATGCCCCTTCATCTCCACATTGCCCTTCCATAATGCCCCTTCATCTGCCCCTTCCATAATGCCCCCTCAGCTCCCTCCTTTATGCCCCTTCATCTCCACATTGCCCTTCCATAATGCCCCTTCATCTGCCCCTTCCATAATGCCCCCTCAGCTCCACACTGCTCCTTCCTTTATGCTCCTTCAGCTACACACTGCCCTTCCATAATGCCCCTTCATCTGCCCCTTCCATAATGCCCCCTCAGCTCCACATTGCCCCTTCCTTTATGCCCCTTCAGCTCCACACTGCCCTTCCATAATGCCCCTTCCATAATGCCCCCTCAGCTCCACACTGCTCCTTCCTTTATGCCCCTTCAGCTACACACTGCCCTTCCATAATGCCCCTTCATCTGCCCCTTCCATAATGCCCCCTCAGCTCCACATTGCTCCTTCCTTTATGCCCCTTCATTTCCACAATGCTCCCTACCTTGAGTCCCTGGTGGTCTAGCTCTAAGAGAGCTCTGTGCCTCCTTCGGCACAGAGCTCAGCCTCCCAGCGCTGTTCTCAGTAATGCAGAGCGCTGGGAGATGATGTCATCTCCCAGCGCTCTGCATTACTACAGAGCCTGGGTCGCTCTGCGTTGTGAGCGTCCCATAGACGCCGCGAGGGAGCGCTTGGTCGTGTAAACGAGCGCTCCCTCGTGGCAGATATAGTTAAAAAAAATAAAAAAAAAATAAAAAATATTTCTCAGCTTCTCCCTTTCCGGCGCCCCTCCGATGCGGCGCCCTAAGGCAGCTGCCTGTGCTGCCTTAATGGTAGCGCCGGCCCTGGTCTTACGTATAAAAGCAAACAGGAACAACTCTAGGGTAGACCATATGTATCACAGGGAACAAATTAAAAATATAATTGGTCTAAGTGGGGATTTTAATTCCTTGATGTTTGGCTGAAGGGCACTTAAAAGTTTCTCTCTATGGAGGGCCTCATTTTTCTAGCCTCAGGCCTATGGCCTTACTTTCCCAGTCTGCAGGCCACATGCTTGATATTCCTGTAGTTGTACATCCTTTTGGCAACAATACATAATTTCTGCACTGATGAGTTTCACAAAATGAATCACTAATTAATTAAAGATGGCAGTAATGTTGGGACAATAAACTCTGATTTATCAGCAACAAGTGAGTGTGGCCAGCCACTATGCAATGTGTATGATCTTTATGACTAGTACCCAGGCAAATGTAATTTACTACAGTCCCCCATTTACTTTTATATATGTTCTTGGAAGTGGTTATGATCCCTATGGCAGATGTCTTCCTTCCTTCTTAAAGGGATAGTAATACTTAAAATGTAAAAAAATGTAGGTTGTAGGGTTTATCCCCCTGAGTAAAACAAGGGTTCTCCCACTGCTGAGAGATATTTTATTAAAAAATTATGATAGCTCAAACCCAAATTTTTTAGGTGGAATATCACATTGGCCTGAAAATTTACAGTGGCGCTGTTGCTATATATTTATGGAGAACCAGTCCACATGGAATGATTCACAGTGCCCATTTGGATTTTCTTTCCAGTGTAAGGTAGGTGGGGGTTATCTATAAACTTTTTTAACCTCCTTAAAAAAAATCTCCCTAGAACATTTACGGTACTTACAGGGGAGGGCTGGCCTGGGGGGCAGAGGGGCAATTGCCCCCTGGGCTGGTCATAGGTCTGGGCTGGTGGGCCACTGCCTCACTCAATCTCCTTCTTGCTGCTGTAAATGGAGCTACACCAGTGATACCAGTGATACCACAGAGCTTACAATTGAAATGGAGCTACATTAGTGATTCCACAGAGCTTACAACTTAAACAGAGCTGCACTAGTGATACCACTGAGCTAGTGTTACCTCTGGTAGCATAACCCATTGCCATTGTAAGCTCTGTGGTATCACTAGTGTAGCTTTAAATTGTAAGCTCTGTGGTATCACTAGTCTAGCTTCCATTCAATTGTAAGCTCTATGTTATCTCTAGTTTAACTCCATTTCAACTGAATGCTCTTTATTATCACTAGTGTAGCCCCATTCCAGTTGTAAGCTCTATGGTATCATTTGCCTTACTTCACAGCATTAATAACAAGTTTGAAATGAACAAAAGGGGTGGGCTGGGACAGTAGACTGGACCGATAGTTGAAATGGACCACTTGATTGTATTTGCCCCCCAGGCCACAGGATGCCAGCCCTCCCCTGGGTACTTAACCCTTTGAAAGCCAGAGGGGTAAGCAGCACATTGCTTCTAAGCTATAATTGCCCTGCTTGCTCTAACCCATTCAGTCCAGAAGGAAGCCTTAACATACTACAACATAATGTAGGGGTAGTCAAACCTGGTCCTCAAGAGCTCCCAACAGTTTTCAGCACAGGTGGACAGATTAGTGGCTCGGACACTTTGATTGGTCCACCTGTGCTCATTCAGGGATATCCTGAGAATATGCACTGGTAGTAGCCTTTGAGGACCAGGGTTAGCTACCCCTGAAATAGATATACCACTACCTGGACAAACACAAAACAAACAGGACTCCTCCCTCTTCCTTCGTGGTGTAAATTGTGCTAATTTAGACACTAGACAAGCAATTAATTGGTTCAGATTATGTATTAGGAAACACTGAACTCTCTTACCCTGAGAACTGGGACATCCACTCTGAGACTCTGAGATTTGTCTCAAAACCCTGAGTCTCAGGGTCAAACCCTGAGAGTTCCCAGGTATGCAAAGAGGTGAATAATGCAGTGCAAAGTAATGAGTTGTGCATCTATTTGTTCATTAAAGGGTTAAGATTACCATGAACAGTGAGTGGAGTTTATGACTTGTGGTCCTGCTAGCAGCTATCATGTCCGCCTCCATGGACCCAACATCCAGGGTTGATTGAAGATGTTGTCTCTTGAACAAAGCCACAAGGGAAGGTCATAGGGGCAATTACAATTTTTTTTTGTCATAAGAAGTTAAGGGGGGGTTATTATTAGGAGGTGATTTTTCTCTTTAACCCCTTATGGTCCAGTGACATGTCAGGGCGGTCTCTGCTGTTTTTACGTAAAGGACCAGTGACGGTCCTGACATGTCATGTATTTTTTACTCACAGCATCTTGCGGGAGTGCAGTGAGCAGTAGCGGAGACTGAAATTGACTGCTCTAAGACCGGAGTGGTCACTATCAGTTCCACATTCATCGTGCTGGTACACTTGATCAGTCATGGGTGCCAGTGCATCAGACTTCCCTATGTGGTCCTTAAATGACAACACACCCAGGAAGCACTGGTATTTAAGGGGTTAAAGTCTTAATGCTGACAAAAAGTGTGCACCAGTATACAATAAAGCAATCATGCTCCTTTGACATACAGTGAAGTGCAGGCGCAAGGATTTTATGCCTACATCCACACACAGTAAATGAGCTGCACTATCGGATTAGTACACTTCCTCCAATGTGTATTGAATACATTTACTATACAAGTTGCATCTTATGAGCTATGAATCAGCTGGATCAATTCTGGACCAAACCAATAGCCCCATGGGGACACAAACATGCCCACTGATTTAATCCTTTGAGTCCCAGTGCATTGGATATCTCTCTGGCACTCAAAGATGTTACATTGGATTTTAACTCTTTAAATGCTAGATATCTTTCCAACATATTGTGAAGCAATGTGTTGGAGACTTCTCTTACATTTAAGAGGTTAATAATTTGAGCATACAACCCAAGTGTCCCTCTTTAGGAGGGACAGGCCCTCTATAAGAGTCAAATCCATCTGTCCCTCTTTACCACCCTGGTGTCCCTCTTTTTAGGAAATCAGACTGCATCTTGTGTATCTAATGGAATCACATTGCTCCACAGCAATAAAACTCACATTTTTGTCTGTTTAAATCTCCGTATATATGTTTATAAATTAGTTTGTGACTTTGTGTATATAAAATACTTTTATCTTGCTCTATTTCGGCTCTCCAGACAAGCCGTCCAATCCGCAGCCCAGAATCCAAGCCTGACAGATAGAGCAGTGACGTACCTAAAAGGGGTGGGAGGGGTAAACTTTGCATCGAGATTACACTTAAACTATAAAAGTTATCTCAAAAAGACATGGATGCTTTGGTTTATTTATTTAATACCTTCAATATTAAAGCCTAAATAAATGAAGTATTACTATCCCTTTAAGAGGTTATGAAGATAACTTCTCCAGTGATATCACTTCTCAAGTCCCTATGTTTTTCTATGAAGCCTATACACTAAGATCTCTGACACTACAGAAATCTTAGCGCATTAGCTCCATAGAATAACAGTATTTGGAGAAGTAATATCACTGGAGAAGTTATCTCCACTTTATCACCTCTTTATCACCCCTTAGTACATCTATCCATTTAATATCAGCGGCCTCCAGCCTTAAGGGGTCTTATCTCAGGCTCCCACCAGTCCCATTGTACAATTAGGACCTAATTGAATCCTTTGGTCAGATGGCCATTGAGGGGTGAGGCAGTTCTGGGTGAACAACATGTAAATGTGGATGTTTTTCCTACAAATAGGAAGAAAGGAAGTGAATCTTAGGTCTCTTCGTCAGGCATAATAAGAATGCAGGCTGAATACACAATACATGATAATGCATAAACTGTCATGTATTCTGAATTCAGCCTTCATTCTTATTATGCCTGAAGACGAGACTTAAGTTGTCTTAAAGGGACAGTAATGTCCCATAAAAAATGCTTACAGTTTTGTAGTGGTTAAAAAAATAAACAATATGACACAAATCCTATCTCTCAAACCGCTATGGTTTGAGAGATATCCTCCGGTAAAGTTCCCCTTTACAGCTGACAGAAGGAGATCCGTGTTGGCCGACACGAGGAGGCTCTTCACCAGAGCCGCAATAGCGCAATTTAAAGAGAAATTCTTCTTTGGAACAGACTAAAAAGTATGCTTGCAAACCAGGCACACTTTGTAGACTGTTCCAAAGAAGTATTTATTTTTAAATGGAGTTATTGTGGCTCTGCTGAAGATCCGCTTGTTGGTCCCCAGACCAGGAACTCCTGCTGTCAGCTTACAGCTTGCGTCAGGAGAAAGGGATGGTGGGAACTTTAATGAAGGATATCTCTCAAACCATAGCGGTTTGAGAGATAGGATTTGTGTCATATGGTTTATTTTTTAACCTCTACAAAACTGTAAGCATTTTTTATGGGACATTACTGTCCCTTTTAAGCAGGACTATCATCAATCTTATATTGAGCCCCAAATCCTAATTATAATAGAGATATGCATATACGTACTTGTATTTTCAAGAACAATTGCGGCAATAGTGAAAAATAGACCTTTTTAGGTAGACAGGCATCGGCAGAGGTCTTGCTGTAGGGGCTTTCTGCGCCTGAGTCATCAGTCCCTTCTGGTGCCTTAGGTAACCAGGCATTCAACTCCCCAGTGGTACAGGAGCAGGGGATGTACAGCGCAGACTCTGAGATGCCTTCTCTGCACGATATCTGTGCTGTTTCCCACTGCCTGTCTTCCTATCAGGTTCTATTATTCACTAATGCTGCAATTATTCTTGAAATTACATGCACGTGTATGCATATCACTATTATAGTTAGGATTTGGGGCTCAATATAAGGTTGATGATAATAGTTCCGCTTTAAAAAAACTTGCATCCTAGAGCCACTCAGTTACTGTACCAGTCTCCTGCTTTTTCTGTGGCTAACATGGAACTGTCCTTTAACCAACTAAATTTAAGGATCCTCCATGTTAACCAATATTTGTGGAGGGAGGCCTCCATTCAGAATTCTGCCTCAGGCATCGGGGTTTCTACAACTCCCTGCTTTGGATACCTCTCTGCAGGGGAGGACTGGAAAATTGTGGCTTGGATGGCAACTACAATCAAGTCGCCTGATTTTACTGTTGTTCCAGCCCACTGTCTCAGCCCAACCCCTTTTGTTAATTTTAAAATTGCTTCGCAATGCGTGGCATACCCCTCTGTCACTCAAAGGGTTAGTGTTGTGAAGTAAGGCAAACAATACCACGAAGCTTACAACTGAAATGGGGTTACACTTGTGCAACTACAGAGCTTACAATTTAAGTAAAGCTGCACTAGTGATACTTAAGAGCTTACAAGAGAAATGGGTTATGCTACTAGTGTAGCTCTACTTGGATTGTAGCTCCATTTCAATTGTAAGCAACAAGTGGGAGTGGCCCACCAGCCCAGACATAAAACTGGCCCAGGGGGCAACTGCCCCCCAGGCCAGTCCTCCCCTACCTCTCTGGCACTCAATGGGTTACAATATTAATATTCTGTAAGATACTTTGATTTATTTTTTCTAAAATTCTACTTTATTATACTTCTGTGCATTTTATCTACGTGTGGTTTTAATTCTCACAATTACCCTTCATAACCTGGGTAAAACATCTTTTCTGACTCATCTCAGTCGCAGACTCACAACCCTCCCCCACCATTTTTTTTTTTTTCTTCAGCTCCCTACAGCTGAACGTTTGGTTTCCTGTAATCTTTTGGTAGTCTCTGTTTTTTGGCTCTGTGAACAAATGTTGCAATGTTACGCCCCTAGTTTTACAGTCAGCTGTATCAATATGGCCCAATAAAAATCCACGTATGTTTGTTGCATGTTCTAAGTGCATTAGCGGCTTGGATAAACAAAGCTTGTTTTACAAATATGGAACGAGTTAAACTTTTTCTCTTTTCTCTTTTTTTTTTTCCTAGGAAACACATGCAAGGCGGATAAACTTTAGCCTCAACAGAAAGTAAAAGAAAACAAGAACTTCTCTAACTCAATAAATGCATTTCTGTCAAAGTTAAAAGGAATCATTCATTCAAAATATACTCAGATAATGGGCCTTATGTATAAAGGTGGATTCTGGCACAAACCAACTGAACCAGAGAGGACAAATAAAAACCTCCACCAATTTATATGGGGTTAGGAACCCCTTGAATGCTTGACTGGTAATGCGTTGGAGACCTCTTTAAGTGGTTCAACCCTCTGAGTACCAGAGGGGTGATGTGCAATGAGTTGCATACCCCTCTGGCACTCAGAGGGTTAAACCCCATTTCAGTCAAGGGGAATTTGATTTCCCTTTGTCCCTCATGGTGCAATTGATTTGCTTTCTGAATTAGCTCCAGTGTACCCTCTTACTGGTTTCCCGGCAGGCGTCCATGTTCAATTAAAACCTTTTAACCCCTTAAGCACCAGAGGAGTGTGAAACAAATTGCTTCTTGTCCATAAGGGGTTAAATATTTCTTTGAGTAACTCAATCATATTTGCCATCACCTAGGCTTTTTACAGTACATTTGTAAAATGCTTGTTTCAAGCCTATTAACCCCCTGTGTGCAAGACTCATGTAGTATGCTTTGGCTTGCAAAGGGCTAAACGTAAATAGTAATGATGATGCTTATGTATGCTTCATTTTTCTATGTTCATATGCACCCTTGCATCATTCTTTAACCCACTGTGTACCAGAGGGGTGGGCAATGAAATCCATCTCTCAAAGAGTTCAGGCTTTTAACCCCTTGAATGCTAAAGAGGTCTCTAATGCACTGAAAAAGCATTCAAGGTAGAAAGACTCATTTAAAACAGTGGGAATTTGGGGAATTTTGATTTGTCCCCATGATATATTTGGTTTGCTCAAATTCTTAGTCTACAAACCCAACAGCACTTGGCTCAGAATTTGGTACCTATGAGTATGTATCTATGTACTAACACTTTTGTGCATAAAGGCAGCATACTTAACCCTTTGCATGCCAGAGGGGTACACAATGCATTCTGCATTGCATTGCATACCCCTCTCGTACTCAAAGGGTTAATGCAAGCAAGCAGCGAATGTCACCCCTATAGCATGCTCAGGAAAAATATAGAGTTTTGCCCTGCTTTTCTCTGTAACTTGTTAGTGCATGGTGATAAAAGCTGAGAGGAACTCACCTCATGAAAAGCCCATACACTGCCAAATTTCCCACCGCTTAGTACATACGATGCAAAGAGGATAGCTTAGTAAATAGATGTTATATAGGCACAACACAAAAAGGTTTCTTCCTCATATTTTCAAGCTGAATAGAATTCGTACATTCCTCTGTGAGTGTTAAAGTGTGTTAAATCTTCTAACGATTAAGAACAAACAAAACTCTCAAAAAATAATTGTATCACTCACTATAGTAACGGTGACATTTGAACAGAATTACAATAACACAAGCCTAGAACAGCTGGTTTTAACCCCATTACAAACCAGGGGGCTGTGCAAAATGCATGCCCCTCTGGTTCCTCAAGCAGTTAATGCATAAAAGAGAAAATTTGTTTAATTACCTTTTTCTTTATCTTTTTTAAACATCCATTTCTGCCTTTTGCTGAAGTCAGCTACCTTTCCAGTGCATCTGTTTTCAAACCTCCACTGTGCCCTGTCTCATTCTTTCTTCCTTGGTCCTTTGTTTCCAGAAAAAGATGGCCAGGGGTTAATAGAGTATAATTTCCAACCTAAAGGAAATGACACAAGTTAAATGTAGGGGAAGCGTCTCTTTCCTTTTTTTCCCTTCACCTATTTCTTTCCTGTTTACTTTTTAATAACAAGATTGAAAATGGGGGAAGGACGCTTCTGCTCTGTCTCCACACCAAATCCAGACAAGGGCAGTAGCCACTGCAAGTAACAGAGAAAGTTTGGTAAGAATTTAACTGATCAGCACAACGCCGCCTCCTGTTTGACTGAAGCACCAAGGGAGGGCTGAACTTTCTTAGGGGCCTGAAACATTACACATCATCAGTAAGCACTATGGGAACACATGATTGAAATCTAGGCAGCTGCTTTAATAAGTAGCAATTCTGAAAAAAAAAAACAACAACAACAACTGTACAATAAAAAAATAGAATAATTTAACTCTCTCTAGTATCAAAGGGGTTAAAAGCCCCATTTACATCACTGGGCATTTTTTATTTTTTTTGTGAAAGTATTTTACTAGAAGAATACACTGAGACTGTCTCTTGTTTTCAAGTATGTCCTGGACATATCTACCTCTGAAGGGTGAAAGGCTGAGCTGAACTTGCAGGGACTGGAACCTGAAACCTTGTGGCTTGGTGCATTAACCAACTGATTCTTCTAGTTGTCCCCTACAGTACCGTTGGTTTGCTCCAGAATCGCTCCAGTTCTTATTTAAGTGGATCTGTCACCTTAAAACAAGTTTAGCTTGTTTTACATAGGATTAATATACTAGCCATTTTTGTAATCCTTTGAGTTCCAGAGGGGTACGCAACGCATTACAGATTACTACATCTCTGGCACTTAAAGGGCTAAAAGAATCATTTTAGAGATATTACCATACCTGCTCATGTTCTGCCAAGCAGGGGATGTCAATGGCACGATTCCTGTCATAAAAGAGACTGGGCTTAATCGGGTGGGCAGGGCTTACTCGTCATGTGTCTTAAAGTAGACAAGAATTGGGTGGAAAGTAGGCAGAACAGGTGGGAAGGAGAAGAAGTGGGAAGGAAGTGGGATTGACAGGGTGGGAAGGAAAAGAAGTGGGAAGGAAGTGGGATTGACAGGGTGGGAAGGAAAAGAAGTGGGAAGGAAGTGGGATTGACAGGGTGGGAAGGAAAAGAAGTGGGAAGGAAGTGGGATTGACAGGGTGGGAAGGAAAAGAAGTAGGAGGAACAGGGTGGTAAAGAGAAGAAGTGGGAGGGAAGTGGGATGAACAAGGTGGGAAATAGAAGAAGTGGGAGGGAAGTGGGATGAACAGGGTGGGAAGGAGAAGAAGTGGGAAGGAAGTGGGATTGACAGGGTGGGAAGGAAAAGAAGTAGGAGGGAAGCGGGAGGAACAGGATGGGAAGGAGAAGAAGTGGGAGGAACAGGGTGGTAAAGAGAAGAAGTGGGAGGGAAGTGGGATGAACAAGGTGGGAAATAGAAGAAGTGGGAGGGAAGTGGGATGAACAGGGTGGGAAGGAGAAGAAGTGGGAAGGAAGTGGGATTGACAGGGTGGGAAGGAAAAGAAGTAGGAGGGAAGCGGGAGGAACAGGATGGGAAGGAGAAGAAGTGGGAGGAACAGGGTGGTAAAGAGAAGAAGTGGGAGGGAAGTGGGATGAACAAGGTGGGAAATAGAAGAAGTGGGAGGGAAGTGGGATGAACAGGGTGGGAAGGAGAAGAAGTGGGAAGGAAGTGGGATTGACAGGGTGGGAAGGAAGGAGGGAAGTGGGATGAACAGGGTGGGAAGGAGAAGAAGTGGGAGGAACAGGGTGGGAAGGAGAAGAAGTGGGATGAACAGGGTGGGAAAGAGAAGAAACGCACCACCACCGGAGGATCAGCCTCTGTCCCCAGAGACCCATTAATTCAGTCTGAAAACTGTAGTCTCCTGGGCAGATCTGGGGAG
This sequence comes from Rhinophrynus dorsalis, assembly GCA_037306005.1. Classification (NCBI taxonomy): domain Eukaryota; kingdom Metazoa; phylum Chordata; class Amphibia; order Anura; family Rhinophrynidae; genus Rhinophrynus; species Rhinophrynus dorsalis. The sequence continues at coordinate 169,160,183 of CM074719.1, read as the reverse complement.
TTCTCATGTATGTAAATTACCCTCTTAAATACTGGTGAACTGTATGTAGGGATGGGCACATTTTTTGCAGCAAAGATAAAACATGCAAAAAACTGACTTCATGCCTTGTGCAGGAATTCCTGTGAAATGTGCAGTTTATCTTTTTTTTCTACTTATATCATTGCATACTCCACACAGGTGGAGTTTCCAGAACATATTCCATCCATGCTAACTATAAAAGGGCTGTCAGGTTCCTGAGCGTTATCAGCCTCTGTTTAAAGCAAGTGAGAAGGCAGATTAATTGTGTATGCTAGATACAGACAGGCAAAGATAAGAAGCTGTAGTTACTTGGTGATAGGCAGTTGAGTGATACTTTGCAGACAGACATAATCACAACATTCATTCAAGACCAACATATAAGCACAACTGTAGACACAGTGCGTACTTACACACACACAGACACACAGCCCTACATCCTCTTGAACACGAAGTACAAGAATATATTGACATGTGGTGGTGCTGCACCAACTGCTGGGCAGATTATTTCTCCTTTGTTGCAAGACACTGATTCTGGAGCACTGCATTGCAATCTAATTAGGAGAGAAAGTGAAAGCCGCTGCTGTAGATCTGACGCTAGCTAATGGAGAGTTTAAGTTGTTTGTGGTTGCAGGGAGTGTGCGTGTGATTTCTTTGTAGAAAAAAAAGCAAAAACAAAAAAACAGAAAAACAGTCTTTTGACTGCGATGTGACAGAGACAGGAAGGAGATCCTTCACCTGAGCTGTGACTGAGACGAACAGATACTAGAGACAGGGACATATATCACACATTATTTTCAGATGGACAAAACATCACTCTACATGCTGACAGTGTACTTTTTAGTTAAAGTCACTACTACTTTCCATAAGTCCACCAAATATTCTAGGGCAAGTAGAAAGAAATAGGAGACGAGCATGGACGTGTTGGTTGGATGTAGAAAAGTAATTCTACCAAAAACTGATTGTGGCATGGTGCTGCAGCTTGTGCAATAAATGATGATGACCCCCTCCTACTGAGGTAGCTGTTTGTAAAAAAGTGGCATAAAATGTTCCACCAGTAGTACTAAACCTTATTACAACACTAAATACAGCAAGTAACATACTGAATCCTCCTCCACTATAGCAACAATATCAGTATTACTGATATTGTTGCTATAGTGGAGGAGGATTTAGCAGTGAGACAAATTATTTGTCAATCAGTCACAGTAACAGCCAGCCACAAACTTGTGGTTTAATGTTCTATTCATCCCCTTCAGGGGAAAAGTAAAAATAAACTTTTCTAGACTTCAAAGCACCTAGAAGAATATGAAAGTAGTAAGGAGTAAGCAGGTGATGCTACTGATAATCTATTTATTGGTGATGATGTTGATCCAAAAAATGTCCCTCCACTGATACAGATGAAGTAGGTAGAGAGAGCATTGATGATCTGGCCAAACTAATTCTCTCACCATTGAAAAGGAACAATATGCCTGTTTTATAAACTTTTCAGAGATCAAGTCAATGCTAAACATGCTGCTTGATCTGTGAGCAGGGGGAAATCAGGATCACATGTAGGCACATCCTCACTGAAATCCCTGTTGAATCACAACCATAGGTCTAATTGGGAAACAAACCAGCAGCACAAAAGACATGCAAAAAATAGCCACAGAAGAAGCTCTAAAAGTGCATAGGACCAATGGGCTGTGATGACAGTACCCTTGGCACAGGACTTCAGCAAATACTCCAGGTCAAGCTGAACTTCCCAAAGATAAGCTTTATTAGGTGATCCAGATATCCCCCGGCACACAATAAAAGACATGGGGCACTGGAACATGGCCTAGACCCGTGTCCACCCCACAGAGCTTGGGAAGAACCACTGAACTGCCTAGCACACACCCAAAATCAGCAGTTTTTATTCCCACACTCCTGGAGACCCTCTTTCCTGGGAGACTCAAATCAGAAACTCAGGATACTGCCAATGAGTTCCAAACTTTAAAGGCATAGTAATGTTTCAAAATAAAAGAAGCTTCAATTAATCTTCATTGTATTTGGGCCATGGAGAGTGTTATTTCAATACTGTCAGAGTTGTAGTTCAAGATTAAAGGAATGATAAAGTATCCCCCTCCCGCTCCTTTTACCTGGTGTAAGCCACCTCCCCTCAGAGACAGCTCGCAGCAAGGGACAATCTTCTTACTGTGACAGGTTTGTCATGTTTTTCCTTTATGATAATTGAATATTGTCCCTCTCTGCAAGCCATCTGGACACCACCTAAAGGAATTAAAATTGGATCCAGCAGTGATATTGCTCAATATGGAGTGGTTAAAAGTTGGGAAGGATTGTGAGTTAATTATAATTCATGTGTTGGCGGCAGCTAAGCTATGTGTGGCAAGAAGGTGGAAGTCTGGTTCTGTCCCGAGTATGCGGGAAGTGCTTACACAAACAGAGTGGCAGATAAAGATGGAGAAGGGGATGAGAACGGGAGGAAAGGGATCGTGGCTAAGAATACGAGTATGGGAAAGGTGGTTAAGCGAAGTTGATGTCTTGTTAAGGGGCGGTTGTATAGATAAGGTAAAAGAACGATTGAATATGCTCTGGTCTCCATCCCCGGGGGAGAGGTAGTGAATGTTTGTATGAGAGGTTGACTATATTAGGTCTTATTGAGGAGTTTACTAATTGGGTGAATTCTGATTGCACAGATGAGTTAATGTAACATGTTTTAGTGTTTGTATGATATAAATAAAATAAAATAAAAAAAAAATTCAATTACTCTTGAACTACAACTCTGAGACTACTGAACTAACACTCTCCATGGCCCAAGTACTATGAAGATTAATTGCTTTTATTTTGAAACATTACTATCCCTTTAATTCATTAAAACTGCTGACAATCCTCAGAGCAAACTTTGAGTTCATTCAGTATACCTTGCTGATCCCCTCAAGCCTGAGGGAAGGCTCCCTGTGGTGTCTTCTACTTCCAGTGAGGCAGTTTGTTGACTCACTATTACATGGTGTTGAATCAGTGGAATCACATGCTCGAAATGCATTAAAAGAAAAACAAATAAACTTGATTTAGCACAACACACAACCCTACAATATTTAATTAGAAATACATTTATACCTAATTAAATCCCCCACACATTACACAAAACATTAATACAACTTTATAATACAAAACAAACTATACCTGCAAATGATGCAGGAGAAAAGTTGGGAGCCATCTCCAGCAAGGCTAGGGTGCCAAGCTTAACCTTTATTTAGACTGACACTATAACTCCTCGCCACCACTTACCCCAGGGGTACCACAGGAACATAAAAGTAGTGTTGAAGATATCTTTGATAGCAAGGCAACATTTTGTTATGTAATCATAACACCTATGTCTCCAAATGTGCAAATGCAAAAGACCAGTGAGGAGGATGACTGAGTTATGCGGGGGTGACAAGATTCATAGAGTCCCCACTCCCACCTCCACTAGTCGCATTGTTAAAATAATTTTTACAAAGTTCTTCTATGTGCTGCCAACCCACACATATTGAGTTCTTAGAAAGGAATAAAAAAATGCATGAATAAGAATACAAAAGTACTCATGTAGAATGGCAAACTTGACAAAATGTTGCCCTTTTCCTTTACTGGCATATCCCAAACTTAATTTATTTTCCAAGTAGGTCTGTGGTTGTTGTATGAGCAGGTGGTTGGTGTCTAGGACAAAGGGCTAGAAATGACAAGAAAATCACCTGACCGCAAATATATGGACAAGTGGGCAAAGTACAAACTATATGAAAGCTATAGGACTGTAACTGCTGACTAGGTATCTTCTCCATCAGGGGGCAGCGGCATGTTGTTGACAATGTTGTTTCTGGCCTGGCAGAGCCAGTTTCATGGTAGCCCATACCATTGGCATGTTATTTTATGAATGCAAGACTTTGATAGACAATCTCACAAAGCGGTATAAGTGTTAAATAAACTGCAGCATAGATGAATGATTTGTACCCCACTCCCTGAAAGCTGGCTTTGTGTCTGCAGACAATGGTTCAAATAGAAAAGCTGCACTGAGAACAACACATATTCTGCATGTGCCATGCTAAATCAATTCTCCTTATAATCCAAATGCCTCAAATAAATTATAAATATTGCCCACAAAATATATGCTCATTCTAGCTGTAAAGAGCATGAGAAATGTATTATATTTTATACAGGAGTGTAACCACCTACCCCATCATGAGCTTAAAATGAAGGTCCCTAGCAGGTGTAATTCCACTTTGTACATGCTAGAGTGTTTTGTGAGCAGAACAAGGCTGTTAGTGAATGTACAATGCTTAAGTGAAAGGCTTTGGAGGGAGCTTCTTTGTCACCAGGTCAATGGCAGGTAATGGGGGACTTTTGAGTTGCTGAAACCTTCTGAGGCAGACACCTTGCTGGGCAATCAGTGAGATATTTCCACTACTACAATTACTGTTTTCCCTAATGAAAAACTGGGGGACTTTGTCCCCCTTGTCCCCCTGCTTCCTACACCCATGAATTTGCTCCCAGAATTTGGGTTGGTAACTGATGTACACGAATGCTTTCTGTCTTCAAGGAGTGGACCCGCTGCATATGACATGCTTACTAGTGATGAGCGAGCGTGCTCGGCCGATGCTCGGATCGGCTCGAGCATCGCTCTGCTCGGCACATGGCGGTACTCGTCGAGTACCGCCATGTGCTCTCCCGCCATGTTCGGGTGGCGGGGATCTGTGCCGGAAGAGGCACAGATCACAAGACGCTCCGCTGGACCACCAGGGACTGGAGGTACGGGGGCATTGCGGAGATGAAGGGGGCATTGCGGAGATGAAGGGGGACATTGTGGAAGAGGGGCATAGACTCTATGCCCCTCTTCCACAATGTCCCCCTTCATCTCCGCTATGCCCGTCTTCCACAATGTGCCCCTTCATCTCCGCTATGCCCCTCTTCCACAATGTGCCCCTTCATCTCCGCTATGCCCCTCTTCCACAATGTCCCCCTTCATCTCCTCTATGGCATAGAGGAGATGAAGGGGGACATTGTGGAAGAGGGGCATAGCGGAGATGAAGGGGCACATTGTGGAAGAGGGGCATAGCGGAGATGAAGGGGCACATTGTGGAAGACGGGCATAGCGGAGCTGAAGGGGGACATTGCGGAGCTGAAGGGGGACATTGCGGAGCTGAAGGGGGCATTCGGAGATGAAGGGGGCATTGACCAGGCACCCTCCCCTCATCAGAGCAGGGGGTGCCTGGTGTCGCCCCATTCATTCCAATGGGGCTCGGGTGCTCGGCCGAGCACTCGAGCCTCAGGGGGTGCTCGGTCAGAGCACCCGAGCACCCGAGCATCGGGGTGCTCGCTCAACACTAATGCTTACAACACACTTGCAGAATAACAATGTTATAGACCAAAACAATGTCTCACTTGTGTACTGGCAAATCTGTGTGTGTGCATGTGTGTGTGTGTGTGTGTGTGTGTGTGGCACTCTTGCATACTGCTGTGGAAAGTCTTACTTGCTCACCAGCAAGTGTGCAGTCATAACGGGTTTTTAATGCAGCTGTTTATATTGTTAGTGACATTATATTAAAAAAAAAACAAGCAGCCTTTAAGTAAGTAGTCAAAGTGGGGGGCGGGGAAGACAGACATATATATGGCAAACCATGCAAGTTTATGCAGGAATCATACAAAATTTGTCCAGTATTGCTTCCAGTTCATCTTCATATAGTCACAAGAGTTGCATTTGTTTCATAACTAATATACAATTAAATGAAATCCCATGCACACGCAGTGCTCAAACACACTGCTGTTTCCAGCAACTACAATTAGATTTACTGTTCAAACTTAAGTGCTCAACTGCTTTTAATAGGTATTGTGTGCACATACAGTGTCCCATACAGACACCACTGCTGTCTCCAGCAACTTTGTCTGTTATTCTTGAGTGTGTTCATTTTATAAAAATGGACTTTACTGTTAAATTGTTTAATGCAATTTACTGTTCAAACTTAAAGGGATAGTAATACCTAAAATGTAAAAAAAAATATGTTGTAGGGTTTGTCCCCCTGAGTAAAACAAGAGCACTCCCACTGCTGAAAGATGTTTCATTCAAAAGTTATTAATTTTCAAAGTTGAATTTTTTAGGTGCAATATCACAGTGGCCTGAAATTGTACAGTGGCACTGTTGCTACACGATCCTATGGACAGCTCTGGTCTCAGGACCATAAATCTCCATAGGATGGTGTAGCAACAGCGCCACTGTAAAATTTCAGGCCACTGTGATATTGCACCTAAAAAATTCAACTTTGAAAATTAATAACTTTTGAATGAAACATCTTTCAGCAGTGGGAGTACTCTTGTTTTACTCAGGGGGATAAACCCTACAACATATATTTTTTTACATTTTAGGTATTACTATCCCTTTAAATATACAACTGCAAACAGATAGGCAGCACTGTGTGCATGAGAAGTGTTCCAGACATTCCACTGCTGTTTCCTGCAATCACACTTGTAATCCTGCAACCTCACTTGTGTTAAGTTTCAAATATTAAAGCAAAAAAAGATAAAAAAAAAACATAAAAATAAATTCTTAAATATTTATTTAATAAACCAGTAATTGAAACATCTGAGAGTGCTTTCACTTCTTGTGGTGTGGCCAGAAATGGCAGACAGCCACAAGAAAGCACACAGATAACCACTACTAAGCAGAATGCTTCTTCCTTGGTAATACTATCAGCCATAGGCAGCAGCAGCAGTGAACATCCTGGCCATAGTGGCAACATCTCCACCCCTCTCATTCACCAAAAGAAGGCACAGTTTCTAAAGCCATAAGGAGGGGTCACGGTATGGTGCTTTTGTTGGATCAAAAGAAGATGACACAAATTACCTGTACATCTATTCCACAGTTATGGTCAACCACAGAAGACCAGAAAAACTAGCACTGCCAGTGCCACCACTACCACAAGCTCTGCCAGCCCTGTGATGCTTGCAACTCCCCAGAGCAAGATGGGCAAGCTAATGCTAGCAGTGGTCTATTTTTGGTCCAGAAGAAAGTGTGAAAGAAGAGGGACATTTGCTGTCGACTAATCTGGTGGTGGAAGTGAGCCTTACTCCCACCTCTGCCCAAATATGTTACATCCCTGTTGAAAATGGAGAACTGGATTATGAGCCAGAGGAGACTGAGAAAGCAGAGGCATACAACCCAGCATCTACACCATCCTTCTACACCATCTCCTAATACCATTGTTTCCCGTACATGTGCTCCCAGTACCACCACCACTCACAGTGACAATCAGAAAAGCAGTACCTCTTCAATTTCATTCTGGGCTGTTGCTAGCCTAGAGTGCAGTATTAAAGTGTGTAATCATTTTGAGAGTGTGGGAAATGGATGCACTGCAAATTGCAGGTTGTGATATAAGGAAGTGAGCTGGAGGAACATGCTGGGGTATCTCATTAGTTCTGGTATGAACAAACATCTGTGCATACACAGAAGTTCAACTTTGCTTTGGGCACACACTGACAGCACTGGGACCAACAGCAACACCTCAACTGTCACCACCACCAGCAGCAGCCAGAACAGAGAGCATGAAGAAGCTTCAGCCTCCTCTAGGACAGGTGGGGTAGGGACCTCAGCACTGGCCCACCATCGAACACTTTGGACAAACTCCTGGAATGGAAAGCCCCAATCAGCAGTCAAATAAATTGACATGGCTGCTTGGACAGTTGATTGTTGTGGGAGGAGCTTCCTTCTCAATGACTGAATGGGAGCACTTCAGGAAGGTGTTAGAGGCGTTCACTCCCCACTAATGCCTCCTTTCTTGTACATCCTTCAGCAGGAATGGTGCACTCACTTTACTGCTCATGTGTATCATTGTAGAAGGATGAACTGCCCAGGGCAGTTGCCTTTCCTTGGTTGACAGCACACTGGTGGCAGCCCAAAGTCTTAGAGGACAGAACTACTGCTGCTGCACATCGGGTGACAAGAGAGTTGGAACTGGGTGTAGAAGAGGGCAGTTAGAGTATCTCTCTTTTCTCTTCCATGTTGAGGTTATGCTTGAGCAGCACACATCAGCTCACATTTTGGCAGAGGATGCTGCCACAGTGGGTTGGAAGACAGGTGGGCACACTGGAGGAGATATGATTACTGGCGACCGATGGAGCAGCAAACATGGTGAAAAAAAGTAAAGGTGGGGACTTATCGGATTTGCACTGGGTGGTACACATACTGCATCTTGTGGTAAGGGCAACCCTTCCACCTGAAGGATGTTGCAGACTGTCAAATCTCATCGATCTCTGTTGTAAGATTGCCAGGCATGTCACACCAGAGTATCAATTCAATGCAGCAGATAAGGAGATATTTGGAGAATGTGGGTCTAGCTCAGTACCAGCTATACCAAGGTGTTGTCACCTGGTGGTACTCCCCTTTGAAGATGATGGAGAGTATCCTGGGGAAGCAGAGAACATTTCACTCCATCTCATCTGCCCGCTGGGCAAAGAGCAATGGTCTTCAAGCCATTCAGGGATATCACTGAAAATTTAACCCAAGCCACTGCCAGCCTGAGCCAGATCATCCCCTTATTACTCCAACTGATCCAGACAATGAAGGGCTTTCTGGAAAACAGTGAAGCGTTGCTCAGCTACATGTTATATCCAGAGGTTACTACATTGATCAGGAGGCTGATAAACGAGCTGAAAGGTTGCATGCTCACCATCATGAACACCCCAGAGTATATGTTGGTCACTCTCTATGACCCAAAGATAATGCGAAAGATAACACATAAAAACAGCAGCCTGGTAACTTTGAGGGGCAAGCTTGTCACAGAGTGTGTGAGTGTTACGGTTTTCTGACACTCAGACAAGGTTTTAAGTAAAAACACAGTTTTATTTGAAATGAATATCAGGAATAGCGCCCCTGGGGGCCAGGTATGGCATAGACAGACAGGTAGTAAACAGTAGAAAGTATAAGGAAGCAGAATTGCACTGTAGAACAGGATGGACCAGGGTTAATGAATAACCCACTGATCAGTCACAATGATGGTAGGCAGACAACGCCCAGCTGCACCAAAGTCTCTGAAAGTATTCTCGATCAGTAGTAGGCTTGCTCAAATCACTCCCATATAGCTGTAAAAAGGACGCCCAAGGAGACTGCACAATGCAACCAGAGCTGAGTATAACTCCAGGAGGAGTGATGGAAAGAGCCGCTAGCAGAGCTAGAGAATGGAACCTGTAACGCCCTTGATACGTACTGGGATACTGTTGTGTGCCAAAGGAGATTAGAGCCAGCCCACCCACTTGGTGCCAACAGGAGTAACATTGTACCAGCAACAGCGAGCCTCACACAGGAGTGCGATGATGATACTACACACGAGCAATGACTAGCGCCCAGACACCCTTCCGGTGCCGTAACAGTACCCTATTGCAAGAGCAAACGGAGGCCACTAGCACCGGGAGGTGCAACCACGGTACACCGCGTACCGGCACGTATACTGCTCTGCTCGAGTAATGGACAGACTAGGTACAAAGCGTAGCTCAGACTGTGTAAAACGGCTCGGATAATTCGATATAGCTTGGCAAGTGTATAAAGCTCAATAACGGAGGCAACACACACAGTAATGAAATCGGGCAGGTACGGCCACGGAGGCAGCTCAGCAAGGTTACTACAGCTTGGTAAACAAAGGCCACAGCATAGCATCAATGAGAGTGAATGAACGGAGCCCCACTACTACAGTTCAGAATATCGCCGTCAGGCGACCTGGAAGCACAGGAACTCAGGAAACCGATGAGGAACAGGGAGATTCAACCGGAACCAGGACCCTCTCGATCAGGAACATCATACAAGCCGGGTAAATCACGGAGCAGGAACGTCATCCACAGCCAGGTCGGTAACGAAGCAGGAACGTCAGCCACAGCCAGGTTGGTAACGGAGCAGGAACGTCAGCCATCGCAGGATCCAATCAGAGAGCAGGAACGGAGAATAGTCAGACGAGCCGAGTCGGTACACAGGAACACAGTATTTCAGCAAGAAGGCTCAACTTCAGGAACACCACGAAAGGGCAACAGATAGATGTCATAGGCCCAGTATATAAAGGAACATCCTGGGCAGGCCAAACAACCTTCACCAATGCACAGGTACCATCACTGTGACTGACAGGGGATCAAGGGCACCGTGATAGTACCCCCCTCTCAAAGACCCCCTCTCCTGCCTGCTGGTTTGGGTTTGTGCGGAAATTTAGAGTGAAAATTGCGCAATAAACGTGGAGCATGTAGGTCCTTCTGGTCCACCCATGAGCGTTCCTCAGGCCCGTAGCCTCTCAAGTGGACCAAATATTGCAATTTGACTCTAAATCTCCTGGAGTCAATAATACTCTGTACTTCGTACTCCTCTTGACCTTGAACATCTACCGGCCCAGGAACCACCGTAGTGGTAGTATAGCGGTTGCAAACCAAGGGTTTCAGTAGTGACACATGGAACACATTGTGAATGCGCATAGATGCAGGAAGTTCCAGTGCGTATGCCACGGGGTTAACCTTACGAATAATTTTAAACGGACCAATGAACCGGGGAGCCAATTTGTTGGATGGTACTTGCAAATTGAGATTCCTGGAGGAGAGCCACACTCTGTCCCCAACCTGAAATGAGACCGCTGGCAACCGTCTGCGATTAGCATGTCGCTGTTGTCGCTGGAAGGACTGGCTGAGAGACCTTTGCACCTGTGCCCATGTGGAGCGGAGCTGCTCAATGTGCTCATCCAGAGCCTGAATCTGTTGTGACTGAAATGAGTCTGGGAGCAAACAAGGCTGGAACCCATAATTAACAAGGAATGGGGAGCTCCCAGACGATGAATTGACCGCACAATTCCTGGCGAACTCTGCCCACGGCAACAGGTCGGCCCAATTGTCATGATGATCAGTCACAAAGCAACGCAGAAACTGCTCCAGTCCCTGATTGGCACGCTCAGCAGCCCCGTTGGTCTGGGGATGGTAGGCGGAGGAAAAGGACAATTGTATGCCCATTTGACTACAGAATGCCCTCCAGAATCTCGACACGAATTGACTCCCTCTGTCTGACACTATTACTCTGGGAACCCCGTGCAAGCGAAATACCTCTCTGGAAAAAACTGTTGCCAATTCCTGGGTCGAGGGAAGTCCAGAGAGGGGCACGAAATGAGCCATCTTAGAGAACCTATCTACCACCATTAGAATAAAGGTATAGCCCTTGGTTGATGGCAGTTCTCCCAGAAAGTCAATGGAAATGTGTGACCATGGGCGTTCGCCGTTAGGTACTGGTTGGAGTAAGCCCACTGGGAGATGTCTGGGAGACTTAGTACGGGCACATGTGGCACAAGCAGACGTAAATGCCGCACAGTCAGCTCTTAGAGAAGGCCACCAAAACATTTGTGATAGAGACCATACCAGCTGATCTCTGCCAATATGCCCAGCTGCTTTCGAGGAGTGATAGGTCTCAAGTAATTGGACACGGAAAGGCTCATCCACAAAACACTTGCCAACTGGGGTTTCAGGAGGTGCCCTTGCCTGGGATGCCAGTATTTGTTCCCCCAAAGGCGAAGTGATACTGGTAAGTATCGTGGCCAGAATTCTGTCAGGCTGAATAATAGGAACCAGGGTTTCGTCCCTCTCCATGTCTGTGCAAAATTGCCTGAAAGGGCATCAGCTCTCACGTTTTTTGATCCAGGCAAGTAGGACACTATAAAGTTAAACCTTGACAAAAACAGTGCCCACCTAGCCTGGCGAGACGACAACCTTTTAGCTTCTGAAAGGTAAATCAAGTTTTTGTGGTCCGTAAGAATTAGTACTGGGGTTCTTGTGCCCTCTAGTAAATGTCGCCATTCTTTCAGTGCCAGAATGATAGCCAACAATTCCCTGTCACCAATTTCGTAATGGCTTTGGGCACTGGATAATTTCTTAGAAAAGAACCCGCATGGTCTCAGGTTGCCCCCTTCTTTGGGACGTTGAGAGAGAACTGCCCCTACCCCAACCTCAGACGCATCGACCTCTAACGTAAATGGCAGGGAAGGGTTAGGGTGGGAAAGTATAGGAGCGGAGGCGAATGCAGATTTGAGAGTATCGAAGGCCCTTTCAGCTGCATCAGACCATTGAGATGGATTAGCTCCCTTATGCGTAAGGTCAGAAAGAGGTTTAACAATGGTGGAAAAATTCTGAATGAATTTTCTGTAATAATTGGCAAAGCCCAAAAACCTTTGTATCGCTTTCAACCCTTTAGGTCGTGGCCATTGTAGGACTGCTGCCAATTTAACCTCATCCATGGCAATGCCATCAATAGAAATGACGAATCCCAGAAAGGGTACTTTGGAACAATGAAATTCGCATTTCTCCAATTTACAGAACAATTTGTTCTTGCGTAACCGTAGCAGGACTTCAGACACATCCAGAATGTGTTGGGTTAAGTTAGCAGAGTGAATCAATATATCATCGAGGTAAACGACAACACAGGACTGCAATAAGTCACGGAGGATATCATTGATAAACTCTTGAAACACGGCAGGTGCATTACATAAGCCGAATGGCATAACTAAATATTCGTAGTGACTAGTGATGAGCGAGCACCCCAATGCTCGGGTGTTCGGGTGCTCTGACCGAGCGCCCCCGGAGGCTCGAGTGCTCGGCCGAGCACCCGAGCCCCATTGAAGTCAATGGGAGGACTCGAGCATTACACCAGGCACCCCCTGCTCTGATGAGGGGAGGGTGCCTGGTCCATAGGAAAAGGGCAGAAAATGATGGAAACACCACAGAAATGGTTCAGGGACAGCATAGGGAGGATGTCTGGATGCATCTTGGACTCCAACATCGCTGCTGGGAACGATCTTTCGCCCGTAGTACGCCATTTTTACAGACTGACCGTAAAACACACAAAAAGGAAGATAAAAACGACTTTAGGCGAAAAATTGTTACCAAACAGTATTTGCTGTATATTTACTTGTATATCATCTGCAAATTCTGCAAAAAATTTCATCGATTTTTCGGAACTGGGGCCATGATTAAGAGGGAAACGTGCGCAGAGGCAAATTCTCCCAAAAATTTCCTTGATTTTTCTGAACTGAGGCCATGATTAAGAGGGAAACGTGCGCAGAGACAAATTCTCCCAAAAATTTCCTTGATTTTTCTGAACTGAGGCCATGATTAAGAGGGAAACGTGCGCAGAGGCAAATTCTCCCAAAAATTTCCTTGATTTTTCTGAACTGAGGCCATGATTAAGAGGGAAACGTGCGCAGAGGCAAATTCTCCCAAAAATTTCCTCGATTTTTCTGAACTGGGGCCATGATTAAGAGGGAAACGTGCGCTGAGCCGACCATCTAAAACATTATGGGTGATGGTCTGCTGCGGAGCTGACCATCCTAAACATTATATGCGAAGGCCCGCTAGTGAGCTGACGCTATAAAACATTATATGAGAGGGCCCGCTAGAGAGCTGACCCAATAAAACATTATATGAGAAGGTCCGCTGGTGAGCTGACCTATACAAAAATTGTCAAACAGGGCCCGCTGGTGAGCTGGCCCTATATAAAAATTATATCACAGGGCCCGCTGGTGAGCTGGCCCTATATAAAAATTATATCCCAGGGTATATGGAAGAGAGTCAACCATATACCCGTTTTTTGGGTGGAAGGGGTGAATGGGAATACAGAGTATTCCCATCATTGTAAATAACATATATAAAGTCACTTTATGTTCCTCCGGGGCTTTCCTCCAGTGGAGTGGAGAAGTCAGGGGAAATCCAGGCCTTGTTCATTTTTATAAGTGTCAACCTATCAGCATTTTCGGTGGAAAGGCGGATACGCTTATCTGTTATGATGCCACCAGCAGCACTAAATACCCGCTCAGACAGAACGCTGGCGGCAGGGCAGGCCAGCACCTCCAAGGCGTAGAGTGCCAGTTCATACCACGTGTCCAGCTTGGACACCCAGTAGTTGTAAGGCACAGAGGGATCATTGAGGACGCTGACACGGTCTGCTACGTACTCCTTCACCATCTTCCAAAACGTTTCCCTCCTTGTGACACTAGGCTGCGCATCAGGGTGAGGGTGCTGGCGGGGTGTCATGAAGGTGTCCCACGCCTTGGAGAGTGTTGCCCTGCCTTTGTCGGAACTGCTGTGTGCTCCCCTTTTCTCCCCTTCTCGGTTGGCCAAGGTAGCACGTACTCTGCCGCCAGCGTTGTCAGATGGAAAATTTTGGAGCAATTTTTCAACAAGAACCTTCTGGTATTGCACCATTTTGCTTGTCCTCTCCACCGGAGGAATGAGAGATGAGAAATTCTCTTTGTGGCGGGGGTCCAGAAGGGTGAACACCCAGTAATCCGTGTTGTCTAAAATGCGTACAACGCGTGGGTCACGGGAAAGGCAGCCTAACATAAAGTCAGCCATGTGTGCCAGAGTACCAACAGGCAAGATTTCGCTGTCCTCACCAGGAGGATGACTCTCAATCTCCTCATCCTCTTCCTCCTCTTCTGCCCACCCACGCTGAAGAGATGGAACTAAAGTTCCATGGCTACCCTCTGTAGCGGAGGCAACCGTGTCTTCCTCCTCCTCCTCCTCCGCCTCCTCCAATTGTCGCTGAGAAGACGAAGTGAGGGTGCTCTGGCTATCACCTTGTGTAAGCTCTTCCTCCCGCATTTCCACCTCTTCCACATGCAAAGCGTCAGTTTTAATTGTGAGCAGCGAGCGTTTCAGTAGACACAGAAGTGGGATGGTTACACTGATAATAGCGTTATCGCCGCTCACCATCTGTGTCGATTCCTCAAAATTGCGTAAAACCTCACAGAGGTCTGACATCCATTCCCACTCCTCACTTCTGATTACAGGAAGTTGAACGGAGAGGCGACGACCGTGTAACAGCTGGTACTCCACTACTGCCCTCTGCTGCTCACAAAGCCGGGCCAACATGTGGAAGGTGGAGTTCCAGCGCGTGCTCACGTCACACAGCAGCCGGTGAGCTGGCAATTGTAAGCGCTGCTGCAGCTTCAACAGGCCGGCTGAAGCTGTAGATGACTTACGGAAATGTGCACACACGCGGCGCACCTTTGTCAAGAGATCATGCAAATTGGGGTAGGTTTTTAGAAATCGCTGAACCACTAAATTAAATACATGCGCTAGGCATGGTACGTGTGTGAGCTTGCCGAGCTCCAAAGCCGCCACCAAGTTACGCCCATTATCACACACAACCATGCCTGGTTGCAGGTTGAGTGGCGAGAGCCATTGCTCGGTCTGGTGACTAATCCCCTGCAACAGCTCTGAGGCCGTGTGCTGTTTGTCCCCAAGGCAGATCAGCTTCAGCACGGCCTGCTGACGCTTCCCCACTGCAGTGCTACACTGCTTCCAGCTACCGGCTGATGGGTGAGTGGCGCTGCGCGCAGAGAATTCGGAGGTGGAAACGGAGGAGGAGGAGCCAATAACGTAGGTGCTGGCGGAAACCCTGATGGAGGTAGGGCCCGCAATCCTCGGCGTGGGTAGCACCTGTGCCATCCCAGGGTCCGAGTCGCTCCCAGCCTCCACGACATTCACCCAGTGTGCCGTCAGGGAAATGTAGCGTCCCTGGCCACAAGCACTTGTCCATGTGTCAGTCGTTAAGTGGACCTTCCCAGTAACTGCGTTGGTCAGGGCACGGGTGATGTTACGGGACACATGGTGGTGTAAGGCGGGGACGGCACACCGGGAAAAGTAGTGGAGGCTGGGGACTGCGTACCGAGGTACAGCTGCTGCCATCAGGCTGCGGAAGGACTCAGTCTCCACAAGCCTAAATGGCAGCATTTCGATGGCCAGTAATTTGGAAAGGTGTGAGGTTAGTGCTATGGCCTGTGGGTGGGTGGCTGGGTATTTTCGCTTGCGCTCAAATGCCTGGGGTAACGACATTTGGACGCTGTGCTGGGACAGGGAAGTGGATGTGGTCGCTGATGGTGCTTCAGATGGTACAGGTGCAGGGCGGGAGGTATGCGGGCCTGCGCCTTCGACAGGCGATTGGCCGGCACCGAAAACAGGGGAAGAGGAGGCAGTGGTGTGGCCTGCAGACATAGATTGGCGATCCGGGCGTTCCTCCCACTTATTACGGTGCTTGGATGCCATGTGTCGGATCATGCTGGTGGTGGTGAGGTTTCTAGTGTTCATGCCTCGGCTCATTCTGGTGTTGCACAGGTTGCAAACTACATTTCTTTTGTCGTCCGCACTTTCCTTAAAAAAACGCCATACCGCGGAACACCTACCCCTTGGCAAGGGAGATTTACGCAAGGGGGTGCTCCGTGGAACATTTGTGGGCCGGTTTGGTGCGGTCCGCCTTCTTTCTGTAGCCACACCACTGCCTCTTCCAGCCTGTTGCGGTGCTGCA
The DNA here is from genome assembly GCA_037306005.1 of Rhinophrynus dorsalis. Lineage (NCBI taxonomy): Eukaryota > Metazoa > Chordata > Amphibia > Anura > Rhinophrynidae > Rhinophrynus > Rhinophrynus dorsalis. Next base: position 169,143,853 of record CM074719.1, on the reverse strand, counting down.
GATGGCTCACCCTCAGGACTGCTGTCATCGCTCGGCTCTACACCTTCCCAGGTGGGGTCAGTCACCTCATCGTCCACCAAGTCCTCCTCCACTTCCTTACTCTGATCATCCTCCTCATGTCTTGATCCCACCACATACTCAGTCATTGACAACTGTATATCATCCTCCTCATCAAGGTCTTGAGACAGTAATAGTGGTTGATTTAATGGCAACTGTGTCTCATTATCATCATCATCCACTTCCTTTGACCTTAAATGCCGTTCACCTCTGTCATCTTCTTGTGATTGGGTACCCTCTAGAGGTTGTGAATCAGGGCACAAGATGTCATGTTCCTCTGCAAGCGTGCTTGGAGAGAGGTTCAAATTAAGGATTGGTGATGAGACGAGCTCCTCACTATATCCCAGTGTGGGATCACTTCTTTGACCAGATCCTCTATGGTGGGAGGAAGGATGATCAGGGTGAGGATTATGTTGACCAGACTCTTGGCTACTGAGAGTGGACTTGGTGGAAGACAGGGTGGTGCTTAACCGACTGGAAGCAGTATCAGCTGACATCCAACCGACCACCTGTTCGCAGTGGTCGGACCTCGAGAGTGATGTCCTGCGACGCCCTGTAAACTGAGACATGAAGCTAGGTATGGTGGATGTCTTTCTGTCTTGTGCTCTGGCACCAGGCACAGTTTCTACGCGTCCTGACCCGCGCCCTGAACTATCAGGATCACGTCCACTTCCCCGTCCCTTTTTACCCGCCTTCTTCATATTACACGGAATATGTGCTGCAAATCTGCAACTTTGCACAGTAAACAGAATGTTCTTCTTAACTGCGGCTACGCACAGTGAATGGAATATGTGACTTTGATATTTTACAGTTTGAACACTTAACAGAATGTTCTCCTAATCTGAAACTTTGCACAGTAAACAGAATGTGCTTCTTAACTGCGGCTACGCACAGTGAATGGAACATGTGACTTTGATATTTTACAGTTTGAACACTTAACAGAATGTTCTCCTAATCTGAAACTTTGCACAGTAAACAGAATGTGCTTCTTAACTGCGGCTACGCACAGTGAATGGAATATGTGACTTTGATATTTTACAGTTTGAACACTTAACAGAATGTTCTCCTAATCTGAAACTTTGCACACTAAAAAGAATGTGCTGCTAATCTGCAACTTTGCACACTGAACAGAATGTGCTCTAATCTGCAACTTTGCACACTAAAAAGAATGTGCTGCTAATCTGCAACTTTGCACACTGAACAGAATGTGCTCTAATCTGCAACTTTGCACACTAAACAGAATGTGCTGCTAATCTGCGGCTAGGCACAGTGAACAGAATATATGAAGATTTTTTTTTTTATATCTCTGCCCCTCCAAACAAAATAAACTGCTGCCCCCACACACAGTAGTCCTAAAAAGGACTTTTGGGTCTTTTTTTTTTTTTTAAATAGCTTTTCTTCTCCCTACACTGACTAAGACTGGCTAAGACTGAGCCGAACTCGCTGGTCAGGTGCTATACAGCACCCGATCACGGGTTCTGGCCAGCCAATCAGTGTAATGCCAGCAGCCAACATGGCTGCTGGCATTACACTGATGTCAGAGCCTCCCTGCACGTTTATTGGCTGCGCAGCAGCCGCGAAACGTGCGGGGAGGAGACCCGAATATGGCGGGCGAGCACATGCGGTACTCGTACGAGTACCGCCATGTGCCGAGCAGAGCGATGCTCGAGCCGAACCGAGCTTCGGCCGAGCATGCTCGCTCAACACTAGTAGTGACCCGACCTAGTATTGAATGCCGTTTTCCACTCATCCCCGGCCCTTATCCGTATCAGGTTGTACGCAGCCCGTAAATCGAGTTTAGTAAATATAGATGAGCCTTTCAACCTGTCAAACAGCTCTGTAATGAGTGGAATTGGATAAGCGTTTTTAGGCATCAGCTTATTAAGTCCCCGGTAATCAATACAGGGTCGTAACTCGCCACTTTTCTTTTTCACAAAAAAAAATCCTGCACCTGCTGGAGATGAGGATTTACGAATTATCCCTCGAGTGAGGGCATCTTCAATGTATTCCTCCATGGCCTGATTTTCCTCACAGGACAATGGGTATGTCCTGCCCCTCGGTGGCACCACTCCCGGGGGCAAATCAATAGCGCAATCATACGGCCTATGCTGTGGCAATGCGCTAGCCTCTCCCTTACTGAATACGTCACTGAATCTGCTGTACTCAGCTGGCACGGAGGGAGAGGTACATAAAATCTTAACTGGATGAGACAAACAATGACCAGAACAGTATTCAGACCACAACTTGACCTTGCATCTTTGCCAGTCAAACTGGGGGTTGTGTAGTAATAACCAAGGGAACCCCAAGATGACCGCGTGATGGGGTGAATGTATAATCTGGAAACATACCGTCTCCTCGTGGAGAGCCCCAATAGTCATAGAGATAGGTGTAGTTTCCAAGGTGAATGCGGGTTCTAGCGGTCTGCCATCAATGGCTTCAATGGCTAAAGGCGTATCTTTTTTGGACAGCGGAATACTGTGCGTCTCAGCAAATGTCTTGTCCATTAAATAGCCCGCGGAGCCAGAATCTATCAATGCTAGTGCCTCGACCGCTTGATCACCTACAAGGAAGCACACCGGAATGATGGGTTTCTTGGAACAGGGATCTGGGGACGATTGTACACCACCTAGGGCCTGTCCCCCAAGGTACCCTAGGTGCATGCGTTTCCCGGCCGTACCGGACAATTACATAGTATGTGCCCATCTTTGCCACAATATAAGCATAAGCCCTGCCTTCTGCGGTGTGCCCGCTCTTCCAAAGACAGTCTGGTGAACCCGAGTTGCATGGGTTCCCCCAGTTCGTTTAAGCGATCAGGAAGATTGGGAGGCGAGGGTGGGTTTAAAGGGCCATCGTGCCCATGGATTCTGGATCTTGCCCTTTTAGCCAAGCACCTTTCAGGTATGCGTGTATCAATGAGCAATACATAATCTATGTATTCATCCAAATCGGTAGGTACCTCTCTGGCCGCAATTTCATCTTTAATAGCGTCTGATAATCCCTGGGAGAAAGCTGCCACTAGAGCCTCATTATTGGCAGCAGAGGAGGTTCTCCCAGGCAGCTCGAATACTCTGCGAAACTGCTTGACAAATACGTCAAAGTCTAGTGTACATGGTTTGGCCTTCTCCCATAGTGGGCTAGCCCATGCCAGGGCTTTACCCGTTAATAGAGATATCATGAACCCCACCTTGCTACGGTCGTTCGGAAAAGCATGAGGTGTCAGTTCTAGAAATATCTCTAGTTGGTTAATAAACCCTCTGCACAGGGTGGGTTTGCCATTGTATCTCAATGGTAACGGCGCCGCCGCCGTTAAACTTCTGGGAACGGCAACCATTTGCCCAGCAACGTGATTCAGTGTCATAACTGGGGAGACCACCGGATTTTGGTTAGGTTTATCAAGGTGTACCGTACGTTCTAGCAAGGTTTGCATGGCCAGTGCCAACTGGTCCAAGCGCTGCTCGTGCACATCCATCCTCCAGTGGAGGTTCTGTGTATTACTGTCACCTTTGCCGTCAGAGGTCATGGCCCTTTCGTACTGTTACGGTTTTCTGACACTCAGACAAGGTTTTAAGTAAAAACACAGTTTTATTTGAAATGAATATCAGGAATAGCGCCCCTGGGGGCCAGGTATGGCATAGACAGACAGGTAGTAAACAGTAGCAAGTATAAGGAAGCAGAATTGCACTGTAGAACAGGATGGACCAGGGTTAATGAATGACCCACTGATCAGTCACAATGATGGTAGGCAGACAACGCCCTGCTGCACCAAAGTCTCTGAAAGTATTCTCGATCAGTAGTAGGCTTGCTCAAATCACTCCCATATAGCTGTAAAAAGGACGCCCAAGGAGACTGCACAATGCAACCAGAGCTGAGTATAACTCCAGGAGGAGTGATGGAAAGAGCCGCTAGCAGAGCTAGAGAACGGAACCTGTAACGCTCTTGATACGTACTGGGATACTGTTGTGTGCCAAAGGAGATTAGAGCCAGGCCACCCACTTGGTGCCAACAGGAGTAACACTGTACCAGCAACAGCGAGCCTCGCACGGGAGTGCGATGATGATACTACACACGAGCAACGACTAGCGCCCAGACACCCTTCCGGTGCCGTAACAGTACCCTATTGCAAGAGCAAATGGAGGCCACTAGCACCGGGAGGTGCAACCACGGTACACCACGTACCGGCACATATACTGCTCTGCTTGAGTAATGGACAGACTAGGTACAAAGCGCAGCTCAGACTGTGTAAAACGGCTCGGATAATTCGATATAGCTTGGCAAGTGTATAAAGCTCAATAACGGAGGCAACACACACAGTAATGAAATCGGGCAGGTACGGCCACGGAGAGGCAGCTCAGCAAGGTTACTACAGCTCGGTAAACGAAGGCCACAGCATAGCATCAATGAGAGTGAATGAACGGAGCCCCACTACTACAGTTCAGAATGTTGCCGTCAGGCGACCTGGAAGCACAGGAACTCAGGAAACCGATGAGGAACAGGGAGATTCAACCGGAACCAGGACCCTCTCGATCAGGAACGTCATACAAGCCGGGTAAACCACGGAGCAGGAACGTCATCCACAGCCAGGTCGGTAACGGAGCAGAAACGTCAGCCACAGCCAGGTCGGTAACGGAGCAGGAACGTCAGCCACAGCCAGGTCGGTAACGGAGCAGGAACGTCAGCCAGCGCAGGATCCAATCAGAGAGCAGGAACGGAGAATAGTCAGACGAGCCGAGTCGGTACACAGGAACACAGTATTTCAGCAAGAAGGCTCAACTTCAGGAACACCACGAAAGGGCAACAGATAGATGTTGTAGGCCCAGTATATAAAGGAACATCCTGGGCAGGCCAAATAACCTGCACCAATGCACAGGTACCATCACTGTGACTGACAGGGGATCACGGGCACCGTGATAGTGAGATTCATATCAAGACAATCCCTGCAGCAGTGGCAGTAATTTCGCCCAGTTGTATAACTCTTCAGCCCTCGCATCCATGCACCAAAGCAGCGGCGGAGATACTAGATCAACCAGATCAGCAGCTTTTTGGTCTGAGGCCCTTCGTTATTTGGTGTGTACAACAGAAGTTGCCTAAAGCAAGAGTAATGCCTCTGATATGGTTAAAGCCTACCTTGATGGACTTCTACTGTCCTTTATTGCCAAATTCCTAAGATATCGGGGCCATAAAGCTGTTATATGGGCAGCCCTCTCGTTGGTGGTCAAGGAGCTGCTTTCATGTCCACCCACGTCCACAGTGAAATCCTCAACCTTCAGCGATTACAGCTCTGTCCACACCTGGTGTTGAAGATAGCTTTCTTAAACAAGAATCTCCCCAAGCGTGGATAACAAACTCTAAATTTTCAGGCTGAGTGAGGTGATTTTCAGACCAGTTCTCTCTGTCCAGTTGGTTTAATGCTGCTGGTGGTACTGAAATACCAACTCTCATCTCGTCTATCACTTCCTGAAACCCATACCATACTTACAACACAGCCAAAGATTTCGCTGCTGCTTCCCAGACATCCGAGAATGTTTGCTGGGGGTGGGGGGGTTTCTGATGTTAGACAGCCACCACCAGTACTTCCTCACTAGACAGACTTCTGTAGGCCATGCTGCTGTATGTGTCTGTACAGACAGGTCTAATGCTGCTGTTACGGGTGGTACTACCCATTCTATGTTTGCAACACAGTCAAAGATGCAGCTGCTGCTTCTATATTAACAGAGATCAGAGCATGTTTGTTGGGGGGGGGGGTGTTCTGTGTTAGACAGCCCCCACCTGTACTTCCTCAGCAAACAGACTTTTGCACTCTCTGCCATTGTATGTCCTGATTGGTCTAATGCTGTTGCTGCTGGTATTGTAATGCCAACGCTTGTCTACTCTTTCACCTTATGAAGCCCATACGGTGCTTGCAACACAGGCAAATATGCTGCTCCTTCCATACCCTCAGAGATCAGTGCATGTGTATTTAGGGGGAGTATTTATGTTGTTAGACAGCCATCACCGGTACCAGTACTTACAAAGTAAAGAGATTTTTGCAGACCATGCTGCTATATGCCCGGATTGGTCTAATGCTGCTGCTGGTGGTACTGCAATACCAAGCCCATAACATGCTTGTAACACCATCAAAGAAGCTGATGTTGCGTCCATACTTTGCAGCTGGTGGTACTACAATGTCAACTCTCACCTCCTCCATCACCTTTTGAAACCCATATTGTGCTTCTATCAGAGTCAAAGATGCTGCTTTTTTTCATCCTTACTCTCAGAGATCAGTGTAGATTATTTTTATTTTGTTTTTTGGGGGAAGGCTTTCTGTTGTTAGACACAGCCAGTGTACCTCCTCAGTTAAAAGACTTTTGTAGCCCAAATATGTGTCTGTTTAGATTGGGCTAATGCTGGTGGTGGTGGAACTGAAATGTAAACTCTTGTCTCCTCCATCATCTCCTAAAGCCCAATATTGTGTTTTGAACATAGTTAAAGATGCTCCTACTTTCTTAATTTCTGAGATCAGTAAGTGCTTTTTTGTTTGTTTGTTTTTTTTGAGGGGTGAGGGCTTTGTTTATGAGCATATTCTCTGGGGAATAGTGTACTCATAGAATAAGAAAAAATAAAATGAAAATGCAGGCCTTTATTATTGATACTTATTTGTATTATTCATTCATGTACCCTGATGGAAACAACGATAGAATGTTTTGACAAGTTTTATTTGAATGAATCTTGTTCAAATGTCAGTCCAGAGAAGGCATCAGGAGCCTTCCCCACTGGAAAGAGTGTTGGTCAAATTTCTTCTGACAATAAAACCTTTTCATGAAATTCTAAGTAGCCAAAAGTAAAGGCAAATTAGGTTCATTTTTAAAAATGTTTGCATCAATGATTCTGACTAAATGGATTTTCTCTGCATGCACAAGTCTGATAGTCGCTACCACCATCCACAAACACCATGTTAAATTCAGCCTTTTTTTTAATTATCTTTATGGTTAAATGATGTTGATTACAATTTAATATCATAATTGTTTTTTTTAAATACAATTATACAGTTACACTATCAAGAGTGTTAGTGTGTTTTGATTCAGAGTACACAGCATACAGATTACTATTCGAAGACTTTACTTTGGGTTAGGGACTGGAAGATCTACTTCCACTTTATTATGTTTCTGTAGTATATTCACATGTCTTCTTTATTTCTATTTTGAAATTACTGTGTCAAGATTAATAGTAATGTATTTTGATTTAGATAGCAATACAGTCTAGTCACACTTCTGTGGCATACACAGCTGGTAAGCCATTCCAAAAGTTATTAACAGGTCTACAGGAGTCTGCTGCGTAGGAAGGACTGGTATACGGTATAGTAGTAACTTACTAGGTAAGCCTTTATAAATCACTAGAAATGTGGTGACAGCATTTCACGTCTTAATTTTTTAATGTGTTACTAGCAATGTGGTGATGGTGTTGCCTGTTTGTTTGGTCCAGATAACCTAAAAAAACAGCGCAAACAAGTGAAGATGAAAAAAATCTAAGTGTAGTAGTCTTTAATAGTAAAATACATGAACAATAAAAGTAATGCACTTACAATAGCCCTTCTTGGGCTTTATGCATTGTACACAGGTCCTTCCCCTAGTAGCCACGAACTGTGTCCTCCGTTGCTCCTATGCACCACAGTCTCCTTCTTTAACTCCGTGTGTTGTATGCAGAAGCTGGTGACTCACTGGAAAGATGTAGTAATGGAAAATATCTTCAGTGTAAGGTCAGTTATCCAGCGTGTATAAAGTTTGTTGGTATCAACGCTGGTTGGAATGGGGATATCCTGATAGCAGGAAACGTTCGGGCTCTCATACTTTGGCCCATTCTGTTCCTGTCAGGTCCCTCCCACGCCCCCTGTGAGTTCCACCACTCTGCCCCCGTCCCTCATCTCCAATATCAGTGTCTCAATCTCGTAGCCGCCACAAGGCTTCTGGCGGGTTTAACACACCGCTACCGGGATATCCCCATTCCAACCAGCATTGATCAAGATCCTTAACAAAGGCTTATCCTTTGCACCTGTCCAACCACACAACAAATTCCAAGTATACATAGATGTTCATAAATATATTAGATCCATGACCCAAAAAAGATATTTTGCCACCACCTCATCAGCTTCAAAACCACCAGTCATCAACTTTACTATGCAAGACAAATATAACACACGGTTATTACAAAATTTACAAGACGAAACAACCCCCACAGACATCAGCAATCCAATTCATAGTAACAAAAGGAATAAATCCTCTTTCTATCCCACTTTTAGCCAATCAGAACAAATGAAGGTCTATAACCAATTAGTTTTGAGAGACCTAGAGAAACTGGACTCACGTATTCCAAAAAAGCAACAAAATCTCAACTTCCAAGAAAAAGAAGCACTAAAACAGTTACAAAAAAATTGTGATATTATTATAAGGCAGGCAGACAAAGGAGGAGGCATTTGTATTCAAAATAAAGGAGAGCACTTAACTGAATCTTTTAGGTTATTAGATGACAGCAGCACTTACAAGAAACTAAGTGCCGATCCAACCGTACAATTTCTATCAGATTTCAAAAAAATTGCTAAACTATGCCCTGGAAAAGAATCTCATAACCTACATAGAGTTTGCATTTTTATATAATGAAAATCCAACCATTCCTATTGTCTATCATTTACCTAAATTACACAAATCTATTACTCAGCCTCCTGGTAGGCCCATCATTTCGGGTATTAATTCTCTCACTTATCATCAATACATAGATGAATTTTTGAATCCACTGGTTAATATACAACCCTCCTTTCTAAAGGATACCACACATGTGCTCAATAGCTTAAAGAACATCAAATGGAAACATAGTTATCTATGGGTAACATGCGACGTATCAAGCCTTTACACTTGCATTCCTCATACCAAAGGCATTGAAGCCATACACAAATTGTTAAAACAATCACAGATTTTGCCACAAATTCAGACAGAGTTTATCATTGACTGCATACATTACATTTTACATCACAATTATTTTCTCTTTGAACAACAGTTTTTCCTACAGACTTCTGGCGTAGCCATGGGTTCAGCATTCACCCCTTCCTGCGCCAATCTGTACTTGGGCCAATGGGAAACAGAATACATCCACAACAACAATCCTTTTTCACAACATATCATTTTCTACAAAAGATACATAGATGATCTGTTACTTATCTGGAATGGAACAGAGGTTCAGTGCCAACAATTCATATGCTACATGAATAGTAACTCTATGAACTTAAAATTCACAAGCAATATACAAGTAGAACATATTGAATTCTTGGACATTGACCTTTTTTTCAGTTCAGAGTTGGAAATCCAATCACTCAACTTTAGGAAACAAGTAGATGGTAACAAATACTTACATGCATCTAGTGGTCACAACAAAAAGTGGATTAATAACATCCCGTATGGTCAGTTCCAAAGAATAAAACGGAATTGTTTGAATAACAAAGATTTCTTAGAAGAGTATTTTAAGAAAGAAATTTAAGAACAAAAAATACAATCCACAAATTGTAGAAGAAGCTCTGGAGAAAACTAAACAACTAAACAGAGATGATCTTCTACATTATAAAACCAAGAAAAAAACATTTAACAACAATATTCCAGCTTTACCACAGTTTATAACAATCAATCAAAACAAATAGAACATATCCTGAAAAAACACTGGCATGTCCTTAAAGAGGATTTAATTTTAAAACCTTTTATAGGTAATCATCACAAATTAATCTACAGGAAAAATAGAAATATATCAAGTTACATAGCTCCTAGTGACATACATCACAAACATGCATCTACAAAAAATAATTTTTTAGAAAGACGAGGCATGCATAAATGTGCAAAAACCAACTGCAAGGTTTGCACATGTCTGAAAAAAGTAAAAAACACTCACTTTTGTTCAACTAAAACCAAAAAAGAATATACTATTAAGGAGTATATATCTTGTTCAAGCACCTGTATAGTGTATTTGATCACATGTTCGTGTAAGTTACAATATGTAGGGAGGACCAAATGTAAATTAAAAACCAGATTTAAGGAACATCTTTACAACATTAAAAAAGGACTTGAGAGTCACAGTCTATCAAATCATTTTAAACAAGTGCACAATTGTGAACATAAAAATATAGAGGTTTTGGGTATTGAACAAGTAAAAATAGGACACAGAGGAGGGGACAGACTCCTAAAACTCAGACTAAGGGAATCCTACTGGATACATGAGTTACATACCTTATATCCAGATGGGTTAAATATAGACTTTGATTTTGCCTCCTTTTAATAAAAAAGAACAAATTATTTTGGAACATATTGTATCTTTTAGACTTTTTAGGACATCTAGTCACCGGGAGATAATTTTATTACTTACCTGAGAAGCCTTACTAAAACAATTATACACAAGTTTTATTCTTTTATTAGTGTGATTGTGTTGGAATTCAAATGTATCACATTTTACCCTATTTCTTAATATAATATGTTTCTTTAGTTCAATATGTAATTGTGGTATTAGTAAGTTGTAAGTGTTTGAACTTGATACAATTCGTTTTTTAAGTGTATTTGTAATAAATAAGTAGTACCACTAAATGCAACAGTAAGTTTTTTCATGCAACACATCATCACTCATTACACCTTTTTCACCTCACTCAATTTTCTTTCAGCACATCATATCCCATCACTTCAACACCCAAGGTACCATGCTTCACCCATTAACAGACAAGTCACACATATTATAACAGGTTTTCACATTTCCAATTTTATTTAATCATTTTTATTTTATTATTGTTCATACAATACATCCTTTGTTCCATTTTTTGATCATTTTTAATCGTTTCACACACTCCAACATTTTTAAATTTTCTTTTATTTTTCACATAGCTCAATCACAGTACATTTTCACTTCATATTAGCACTTTTTACCTTCAACTCACCTCACAAGACACAACATCACACATACATATCACCAAGAACACATCATTATAAACACTTCCTATTTGCATTATTCACTTAGTTATCATTTTTTAGTCTTATTTATTCCATTACAATGCCCTCACCCAATACACATTCTCTGGTTTTAAATATTCATCCATTATTGCATTTTTCTTACACATATCCCCTTCAAGTATCATCTTAATCTAACATTTCTCATAACACTGGTCTTTTAGATTGTTACATATAAGTGTTTCATTCAATGGTGCTACTTAGTTAAAAGACTGTTTTAAGATAACACATATGTACTTATTTTAACTTTTTTATGCGCAAAGCCCTGTGTATCTATGTTTTTAAGTTAGGCTAAAGATAGCCATTTAAATTTTATTCGCTTTTTATCAGAACTGGACTTTTCCTTGTAAATTAATGATCAGCTAATCACCAGATACTATAAATAGTCCCCACATTAACCCGATAGCTCATTTGCCCCGTGAGGAAGCAGACTGTACGCCTGCGAAAACGTTCGGGCTCTCATACTTTGGCCCATTCTGTCCCTGTCAGGTCCCTCCCATACCCCCTGTGAGTTCCACCACTCCGCCCCCGTCCCTCATCTCCAATATCGGTGCCTCGATCTCGTAGCCGCCACGAGGCTTCTGGCGGGTTTAACACACCGCTACCGGGATATCCCCATTCCAACCAGCGTTGATACCAACGAACTTTATACACGCTGGATAACTGACCTTACGCTGAAGATATTTTCCATTACTACATCTTTCCAGCGAGTCACCAACTTCTGCATACAACACACAGAGTTAAAGAAGGAGACTGTGGTGCATAGGAGCAACGGAGGACACAGTTCGTGGCTACTAGGGGACGGACCTGTGTACAACGCATAAAGCCCAAGAAGGGCTATTGTAAGTGCATTACTTTTATTGTTCATGTATTTTACATTAAAGACTACTACACTTAGATTCTTTTCATCTTCTTTTGTTTGCGCTGTTTTTTGAGGTTATCTGGACCAAGTTTCTATAATGGTGGACAAGGCCACCTGTCGCATCTCATCCTGCAGCAAACACTTTTGAAGTTTCTTCATCATTCATTTTTCATCCATCATCATTCATCCATCAGTTGGGTTTATATCCATCTCATCCATCATCCTCATCATCTGTCTATTTATTATTTTTTAACCCCCATCTCATCTATTATTTCTTTTCTCTGTATTGTTTTTATTTCACTTGTTACTAACTGGATTAATTTATTTTTCTTTTATTTGTTGTAATCTTTGGGCTACTTGGCAGCGAGCGCTAATTTAGTTTAGAATTTGTTTTATTCCAAATTGCCTGTTTGTTTGTTGATGTTTTGCGGTTTGTATTGTGATGGCTGCGTTACTGACGTGGAGTAGTGCACACTTTCAAAAAGTAACAGTCAATGTGAAGAACTATCAGCTCAGATGAGTAAGACGCCCCTTGCAGCATATTGCCATAACAAATAGATGTGAAACATTAGCAAGCTACAAACAAACCCAGAGACTGCCAGCTCTGTCACCTCATTGGTTATATTAATTTACTGTACATTTGTTTTTAATATTTATTGGTATACAGGTGTAATATTAATGTGTTTTGTAAACATAAACCAATGTACTGTGAAAAAGAAAAATGTGTTGCCCTATAATATAGCAAGAAATACACTTTACATTACTGTACAGGGAACATTTTAAGTTGTGCAGTGTACACAGAAAAAGCATTGTTATTCCCATAAATGTTACAGAAGATGTGAGAACTAAAATAGGGCTTTGGCCTGTATGCATAAAGGTAATTGTGAGAGATTGTGTATATCACAAAACATTCCTCACTGGCCCTCCACATTGTAGTCAAGGCGTTCTGCCTCATTCTCTCTGCCAGTACCCTGTAGGCCAATTTACCCCAGAGACGCCATATGACCTCTGACTCCATACTGTGATTTTGATCCTCTAGGTGCTGTCAGTTGAGTGTAGCTGCCACATTTCCCTCTCTAGTGAACGGGCCCTAGGGGTGTGTCCTACTGTATGGCGATTTATCTCCCTGCTAACCAGGTTGTTTTACCTCTCCGTCAAAACTTGTTCCTTGTAAAAGTACCCATTGTCTAATGTTCCCTCTGCCCTCCTGGCCATCCTCTGCCACAGCTCCATTTATCAAAGAGAGCTCATGGTGAAGCATTGTGTGTATGTTTGTTATTGTGCAAGGTAAGAAGCACAGCAGCGGAGGAAGCGGGCACAGTGTCTGCCACCTCTGCTCCACTATGACTGTTAGACACTGCACCCACTTCCTCCGCTGCTGTGCTTCTTACCATGCACAATAACACACACACAATGCCATCACCACGGAGCTCTCCTACTGGCAGCAGTTGGTCATGGCTGGATTGTAAGTGCATGCGGGGTCACAGCAGAATAAAGGAATGCAACAGGAGGCTCCAGCACTGACCGACAACAGGAGCAGCTGCTGCCAATAGGAAAGGCCAGGGTAGTGGCATCAAGTGTGTCTGTGGGTTATTTTGCAAGGGAAAATAGGGAGCAGGAAGCAGGGAATAGAAGCTTGTAAAATATCTGGCTACAGCACGGATAGAGAGACCTTGGGGCGGGGGGCACATAGAGGTATTAGATGATGTGAGTTGAATTAGAAGAATTAGATAATGGGAGTGAGATTGTTTATATGTGTATAAATGGTCCGAAGTGAGTAGGCCATGTTTTTTTCTTGTGCAGAGAGAACTTGAGTCCCTGCCGTGGACACTCCTGTCAAAGTAACTCCCCCTTCTATGTTTGAAACAGACAGTAAGGAGGAGATTAGCATATGGTTCCAAAAATTATAACAGCATCTCACATTATAAATTTAGCTAAATTAGAAAACAAAATTGTGAGCAAAAATATTGAGCTGTATTTTTCATGAAGAGACAACAAAACTCTCAGAAAGAAGGGGTTACTTTTATCTGCTTCCTTCCATACTTTTTCACTTAATTCTATTTGGTTGTTAAGAACCAATATTTCTTATGGAATTAATCCTTAAACAGTCCTATTTAATCATTTTAACAGTTAGATACAGATGTCTTTTCCAGTCCAACTGATTCTATATGTCATGCATTCCTTGCCATTGCCTCAGAGGCACGCAAAGTACAATGGATACTCATTGTGGGAGAATGCTTGACCTATGGCTAACGCATTTAACTTTGCTGTAGGTAAAGTTATGTCATAGTGATGTCACTCCATCTTACTACAACAGCATTTTGCATTTTCTTGTTGTGGTTATGACATTTCTGCAGCATTGCTCACCATGTTACAGTAACTAAAGCAGTGTTTCTCAACGATAGTCCTCGGGGCACACCAACAGTGCTGGTTTTCAGGCTGTTCCTGCTTAACCCCTTAACGACCCTTGACGTACCAGGACCGTCAAGGGTAAATTTGCTTTAAGGACCAGTGACGGTCCTGGTACGTCAAGAGTTAAATGGTAGCAGCACGCCGCCGTGCACGCTGCTACCATTCAATCCAGGCTGAGACTGAGCGGTCCAGTACCGGACCGTTCAGTCTCAGCCTCGGTCGGTTGTGTCAGGTCATGTGATCGCTGCGTCAGCGATCACATGTACCGGCATTCTAAAAAAATGAATGAGGCAGTGCTACTTACTGCCTCTAGTGTCTCCTCTCTGCCAATGCATCCCTTACATAAAAGTAAGGGACACAGAAGCAGGGAGGAGACACCTAGTGGAAATACAAAATACAGCAGCTGGGGGTGTTAACCCCTTCACTGCTGGTGCAGGAGGATGGCTAAATGCAGGTCAATTTCTGACCTGCTAAATACACTTTTTTTTTTTTTTTTTAATAAAAACAACACACATTTTTTTTTACAAATAAAATATTTTATTTAAAAAAAAAAACATCTCAAGAAACAAAATTGGAAGTGTGATTGTTGTGGAGTCATGTAATACACTTAAACACACTGCCAAATGTAATGAACAAAAAAGTGGGAAAATAGGGTGGGAAAAAGGGACATGGGGATTTTCACCCGGGGGGGACAGTGGCCACTTAAAACTGCGCATTTTGTAGGTATGACTGAGTGGTCATACCTTTCATGCAGTCTCCATAAAAATTTAACCCTTTGCGCCCAATTGATCCCAAGAGAAAAAACAAAAATGGTGGGTTTTTTACATTTTTTTTTACCTTTTTCTTTAATTTTAATAAAGTAAATGGTGGGTTATCCATATAAGTGGGGTATCAAAGGAAAGCCCTATTTGTTTGTAAAAAAACAGTATATCATTTATGGGGGTGGAATAAAAGCCTAAGAGGGAAAACACTGTTGAATAAAGACATAGTCAAACAGGTCAGAATTGCTCCGGTCCTTAAGTCAAATCCACCTCTGATTTTCCCGGTCCTTAAGGGGTTAATCACAGGTGAGCAATTAGTGGTTCAGTCATTGTGATTGATTCACCTGTGATTAATTAGGGATATCTTGAAAACATGACCTGTTGGTGTGCCCCGAGGACTGGAGCTGAGAATCACTGAACTAAAGGAATAAAATTACAAAGTTTGTATTTGCTCCCTACACTTTGCTCCAGAATTGCGTTGTTGTGTGTGTGTGTGTGTGTGTGTGTGTGGGTGTGGGTGGCGGGGGATAATGGTGACTTGTCTTTTTGATCTGTGGGGAATAAACAAGCAAAACAACTCTTGCTCCCACTGCCAATTTCTCAGTATAAATAAACACACCCTGTACTAATATCTAGTGATCACATAGTCATATTATTAAGATAATGTCTACTTTTGATGTCACCTCTCATGCATATTTAGTGTTTTACCTACTGTGGTATGTACTGGACTTTGGAGTATATCAAGAACAGAGGGGAAAGAAAAACCTGAATACTACTGATTCCACCTCTTTAAGGTTTCATGTGGTAATGAGCAGATGAGCAACATGAATGACAGGGAGAAAAACAGAAAACAAACCATAATTTGTATTGTGTTTAACTAAAACAACATATTTAAAATACTGAAAAGATCAAGAAAATTAACATTACTTAAAGGGATAGTAATACTTCATTTAACTTTATTTTATTTTGTAGGCATTCAAAAAACATGAAGAATGATGTAAGTCTTATCTCTCAAACCTTTATGGTTTAAGAGATATTCACAAGCAAAGTTTCCCCTCCCCGCCCCTTTTACCTAGTGTAAGCCATCTCTTCTCAGATGTGGAATGCAGTCCACTGACCAGACAGATAACAGAAGGGGACAAAGCCCTGCCCCCCTTGACAAGTTTTTCAGGTTTTTCCCTCATCTTAATTGAAGATTGTCCCGCTGTGCAGTCTACCTGGGCACCTCCCTTCTGCTCTGGCTGCACAGTGTTACATCAGTAAAAGGGGCGGGAGGGGGATACTTTGTCATTGAATTACTCCTGAACTACAACTCTGACAGAACTGAAATAACACTCTCCAAAGTCCAAATACTATGATGATTAATTAGAGCTGCTTTTACAATGAAACATTACTGTCCCTTTAATATTGTGATGCTTGCATATATATCCGTATGTCATGCGCACATAACAATTTTAGCTCATTCAAAATTAAATAGTTTTAATTGCAAAGATCCTCTTACAAGCAACAAGGATTAGAGCTTCAAATACAGCACCAAAATGTGATTAGAGAGTTGGCTTATGTGAGTCTGTCTCCATAGACCTCAAACTAGTCTGCATCCTAATCAAAATGTGGCAGGGTTATGGAGGTTGACTCATACTAGTCATCTATATAATCAAACTGTGGTACTCATGTTTTGATGTATGACTGATTGATTCAGTTTAATGATGGAGTGTTCACAGAATAGTGAGTTACTCTAATTAAGGTGATCTTTATTATTGGAACTATTTACTTTTGAATTAGCTTAATTTGTGATGCTGTCATAACACATAGGAATTAGTGATGAGCGAGCACCCCAATGCTCGGATGTTCGGGTGCTCTGACCGAGCACCCCCTGAGGCTCGAGTGCTCGGCCGAGCACCCGAGCCCCATTGAAGTCAATGGGAGGACTCGAGCATTACACCAGGCACCCCCTGCTCTGATGAGGGGAGGGTGCCTGGTCCATAGGAAAAGGGCAGAAAAAGATGGAAACACTACAGAAATGGTTCAGGGACAGCATAGGGAGGATGTCTGGATGCACCTTGGACTCCAACATCGCTGCTGGGAACGATCTTTCGCCCGTAGTACGCCATTTTTACAGACTGACCGTAAAACACACAAAAAGGAAAATAAAAACGACTTTAGGCGAAAAATTGTTACCAAACAGTATTTGCTGTATATTTACTTGTATATCATCTGCAAATTCTCCCAAAAATTTCATCGATTTTCTGAAGTGAGGCCATGATTAAGAGGGAAACGTGCGCAGAGGCAAATTATCCCAAAAATTTCCTTGATTTTCAGAACTGAGGCCATGATTAAGAGGGAAACGTGCGCAGAGGCAAATTCTCCCAAAAATTTCCTTGATTTTCAGAACTGAGGCCATGATTAAGAGGGAAACGTGCGCAGAGGCAAATTCTCCCAAAAATTTCCTTGATTTTCAGAACTGAGGCCATGATTAAGAGGGAAACGTGCGCTGAGCTGACCATCTAAAACATTATGGGTGAGGGTCTGCTGCAGAGCTGACCATCCTAAACATTATATGCGAAGGCCCGCTAGTGAGCTGACGCTATAAAACATTATATGAGAGGGCCCGCTAGAGAGCTGACCCAATAAAACATTATATGAGAAGGCCCGCTGGTGAGCTGACCTATATAAAAATTGTCAAACAGGGCCCGCTGGTGAGCTGACCCTATATAAAAATTATATCACAGGGCCCGCTGGTGAGCTGGCCCTATATAAAAATTATAGCACAGGGCATATGGAAGAGGAGGAGGAGGATGAGAAGATTAAGAGTCAACCATATACCCGTTTTTTGGGTGGAAGGGGTGAATGGGAATACAGAGTATTCCCATCATTGTAAATAACATATATAAAGTGAGTTTATGTTCCCCCGGGGCTTTCCTCCAGTGGAGTGGAGAAGTCAGGGGAAATCCAGGCCTTGTTCATTTTTATAAGTGTCAACCTATCAGCATTGTCGGTGGAAAGGCGGATACGCTTATCTGTTATGATGCCACCAGCAGCACTAAATACCCGCTCAGACAGAACGCTGGCGGCAGGGCAGGCCAGCACCTCCAAGGCGTAGAGTGCCAGTTCATACCACGTGTCCAGCTTGGACACCCAGTAGTTGTAAGGCACAGAGGGATCATTGAGGACGCTGACACGGTCTGCTACGTACTCCTTCACCATCTTCCAAAACTTTTCCCTCCTTGTGACACTAGGCTGCGCATCAGGGTGAGGGTGCTGGCGGGGTGTCATGAAGGTGTCCCACGCCTTGGAGAGTGTTGCCCTGCCTTTCTCGGAACTGCTGTGTGCTCCCCTTTTCTCCCCTTCTCTGTTGGCCAAGGTAGCACGTACTCTGCCGCCAGCGTTGTCAGATGGAAAATTTTGGAGCAATTTTTCGACAAGAACCTTCTGGTATTGCACCATTTTGCTTGTCCTCTCCACCGGAGGAATGAGAGATGAGAAATTCTCTTTGTAGCGGGGGTCCAGAAGGGTGAACACCCAGTAATCCGTGTTGTTTAAAATGCATATAACGCGTGGGTCACGGGAAAGGCAGCCTAACATAAAGTCAGCCATGTGTGCCAGAGTACCAACAGTCAAGATTTCGCTGTCCTCACCAGGAGGATGACTCTCAATATCCTCATCCTCTTCCTCCTCTTCTGCCCACCCACGCTGAAGAGATGGAACTAAAGTTCCATGGCTACCCTCTGTAGCGGAGGCAACCGTGTCTTCCTCCTCCTCCTCCTCCTCCTCCTCCGCCTCCTCCAATTGTCGCTGAGAAGACGAAGTGAGGGTGCTCTGGCTATCACCTTGTGTAAGCTCTTCCTCCCCCATTTCCACCTCTTCCACATGCAAAGCGTCGGTTTTAATTGTGAGCAGCGAGCGTTTCAGTAGACACAGAAGTGGGATGGTTACACTGATAATAGCGTTATCGCCGCTCACCATCTGTGTCGATTCCTCAAAATTGCGTAAAACCTCGCAGAGGTCTGACATCCATTCCCACTCCTCACTTCTGATTACAGGAAGTTGAACGGAGAGGCGACGACCGTGTAACAGCTGGTACTCCACTACTGCCCTCTGCTGCTCACAAAGCCGGGCCAACATGTGGAAGGTGGAGTTCCAGCGCGTGCTCACGTCACACAGCAGCCGGTGAGCTGGCAATTGTAAGCGCTGCTGCAGCTTCAACAGGCCGGCCGAAGCTGTAGATGACTTACGGAAATGTGCACACACGCGGCGCACCTTGGTCAAGAGATCATGCACATTGGGGTAGGTTTTTAGAAATCGCTGCACCACTAAATTAAATACATGCGCTAGGCATGGTACGTGTGTGAGCTTGCCGAGCTCCAAAGCCGCCACCAAGTTACGCCCATTATCACACACAACCATGCCTGGTTGCAGGTTGAGTGGCGAGAGCCACTGCTCGGTCTGGTGACTAATCCCCTGCAACAGCTCTGAGGCCGTGTGCTGTTTGTCCCCAAGGCAGATCAGCTTCAGCACGGCCTGTTGACGCTTCCCCACTGCAGTGCTACACTGCTTCCAGCTACTGGCTGATGGGGGAGTGGCGGTGTGTGTAGAGAATTCGGAGGTGGAAACGGAGGAGGAGGAGCCAATAACGTAGGTGCTGGTGGAAACCCTGATGGAGGTA
The DNA here is from genome assembly GCA_037306005.1 of Rhinophrynus dorsalis. NCBI lineage: Eukaryota > Metazoa > Chordata > Amphibia > Anura > Rhinophrynidae > Rhinophrynus > Rhinophrynus dorsalis. Next base: position 169,124,095 of record CM074719.1, on the reverse strand, counting down.
GGGCCCGCAATCCTCGGCGTGGGTAGCACCCGTGCCATCCCAGGGTCCGAGTCGCTCCCAGCCTCCACGACATTCACCCAGTGTGCCGTCAGGGAAATGTAGCGTCCCTGGCCACAAGCACTTGTCCATGTGTCAGTCGTTAAGTGGACCTTCCCAGTAACTGCGTTGGTCAGGGCACGGGTGATGTTACGGGACACATGGTGGTGTAATGCGGGGATGGCACACCGGGAAAAGTAGTGGCGGCTGGGGACCGCGTACCGAGGGACAGCTGCTGCCATCAGGCTGCGGAAGGACTCAGTGTCCACAAGCCTAAATGGCAGCATTTCGATGGCCAGTAATTTTGAAAGGTGTGAGGTTAGTGCTATGGCCTGTGGGTGGGTGGCTGGGTACTTTCTCTTGCGCTCAAATGCCTGGGGTAACGACATTTGGACGCTGTGCTGGGACAGGGAAGTGGATGTGGTCGCTGATGGTGCTTCAGATGGTACAGGTGCAGGGCGGGAGGTATGCGGGCCTGCGCCTTCGACAGGCGATTGGCCGGCACCGAAAACAGGGGAAGAGGAGGCAGTGGTGTGGCCTGCAGACACAGATGGGCGATCCAGGCGTTCCTCCCACTTACTACGGTGCTTGGATGCCATGTGTCGGATCATGCTGGTGGTGGTGAGGTTTCTAGTGTTCATGCCTCGGCTCATTCTGGTGTGGCACAGGTTGCAAACTACAATTCTTTTGTCGTCCGCACTTTCCTTAAAAAAACGCCATACCGCGGAACACCTACCCCTTGGCAAGGTAGATTTACGCAAGGGGGTGCTCCGTGGAACATTTGCGGGCCGGTTTGGTGCGGTCCGCCTTCTTTCTGTAGCCACACCACTGCCTCTTCCAGCCTGTTGCGGTGCTGCAGATGGCTCACCCTCAGGACTGCTGTCATCGCTCGGCTCTACACCTTCCCAGGTGGGGTCAGTCACCTCATCGTCCACCAAGTCCTCCTCCACTTCCTCACTCTGATCATCCTCCTCAAGTCTTGATCCCACCACATACTCAGTCATTGACAACTGTATAACATTCTCCTCAACAAGGTCTTGAGACGGAAATAGTGGTTGATTTAATGGCAACTGTGTCTCATCATCATCATCATCATCATCCACTACTTCCTTTGACCTTAAATGCCGTTCACATCTGTCATCTTCTTGTGATTGGGTAGCCTCTAGAGGTTGTGAATCAGGGCACAAGATGTCATGTTCCTCTGCAAGCGTGCTTGGAGAGAGGGTCAAATGAAGGATTGGTGATGAGACGAGCTCATCACTATATCCCAGTGTGGGATCACTTCTTTGACCAGACCGTGTATGGTGGGAGGAAGGATGATCAGAGTGAGGATTATGTTGACCAGACTCTTGGCTACTGAGAGTGGACTTGGTGGAAGACAGGGTGGTGCTTAACCGACTGGAAGCAGTATCAGCTGTCATCCAACCGACCACCTGTTCGCACTGGTCGGACCTCGAGAGTGATGTCCTGCGACGCCCTGTGAAATCAGACATGAAGCTAGGTATGGTGGATGTCTTTCTTTCTTGTGCTCTGGCACCAGGCACAGTTTCTCCGCGTCCTGACCCGCGCCCTGAACTTTCAGGATCACGTCCACTTCCCCGTCCCTTTTTACCCGCCTTCTTCATCTTACACGATATATATGACTTTAATATATATGAGTTTGAAAACTTAACAGTATTTCTTACTATTCTGCAACTCTGCAGAGTACACAGAATAGGCTGCTAAACTGCGGTGACACACACTGAATGGAATAAGTGACTTTAATATTTGAGTTTGAAAAATTAACAGTATTTCTTACTATTCTGCAACTCTGCAGAGTACACAGAATAGGCTGCTAAACTGCGGTGACACACACTGAATGGAATATGTGACTTTAATATTTGAGTTTGAAAACTTAACAGTATTTCTTACTATTCTGCAACTCTGCAGAGTACACAGAATAGGCTGTTAAACGGCGTTGAAACACACTGAATGGAATATGTGACTTTAATATTTGAGTTTGAAAACTTAACAGTATTTCTTATAATTCTGGAACTGTACAGAGTACACAGAATAGGCTGTTAAACGGCATTGAAACACACTGAATGGAATATGTGACTTTAATATTTGAGTTTGAAAACTTAACAGTATTTCTTATAATTCTGGAACTGTACAGAGTACACAGAATAGGCTGTTAAACGGCGGTGAAAGACACTGAATGGAATATGTGACTTTAATATTTGAGTTTGAAAAATTAACAGTATTTCTTACTATTCTGCAACTCTGCAGAGTACACAGAATAGGCTGCTAAACTGCGGTGACACACACTGAATGGAATATGTGACTTTAATATTTGAGTTTGAAAACTTAACAGTATTTCTTACTATTCTGCAACTCTGCAGAGTACACAGAATAGGCTGTTAAACGGCGTTGAAACACACTGAATGGAATATGTGACTTTAATATTTGAGTTTGAAAACTTAACAGTATTTCTTATAATTCTGGAACTGTACAGAGTACACAGAATAGGCTGTTAAACGGCGGTGAAAGACACTGAATGGAATATGTGACTTTAATATTTGAGTTTGAAAACTTAACAGTATTTCTTATAATTCTGGAACTGTACAGAGTACACAGAATAGGCTGTTAAACGGCGGTGAAAGACACTGAATGGAATATGTGACTTTAATATTTGAGTTTGAAAACTTAACAGTATTTCTTATAATTCTGGAACTGTACAGAGTACACAGAATAGGCTGTTAAACGGCGGTGAAAGACACTGAATGGAATATGTGACTTTAATATTTGAGTTTGAAAACTTAACAGTATTTCTTATAATTCTGCAACTGTACAGAGTACACAGAATAGGCTGTTAAACGGCGGTGAAAGACACTGAATGGAATATGTGACTTTAATATTTGAGTTTGAAAAATTAACAGTATTTCTTATAATTCTGGAACTGTACAGAGTACACAGAATAGGCTGTTAAACGGCGTTGAAACACACTGAATGGAATATGTGACTTTAATATTTGAGTTTGAAAACTTAACAGTATTTCTTATAATTCTGGAACTGTACAGAGTACACAGAATAGGCTGTTAAACGGCGGTGAAAGACACTGAATGGAATATGTGACTTTAATATTTGAGTTTGAAAACTTAACAGTATTTCTTATAATTCTGGAACTGTACAGAGTACACAGAATAGGCTGTTAAACGGCGGTGAAAGACACTGAATGGAATATGTGACTTTAATATTTGAGTTTGAAAACTTAACAGTATTTCTTATAATTCTGCAACTGTACAGAGTACACAGAATAGGCTGTTAAACGGCGGTGAAAGACACTGAATGGAATATGTGACTTTAATATTTGAGTTTGAAAAATTAACAGTATTTCTTATAATTCTGGAACTGTACAGAGTACACAGAATAGGCTGTTAAACGGCGGTGAAAGACACTGAATGGAATATGTGACTTTAATATTTGAGTTTGAAAACTTAACAGTATTTCTTATAATTCTGGAACTGTACAGAGTACACAGAATAGGCTGTTAAACGGCGGTGAAAGACACTGAATGGAATATGTGACTTTAATATTTGAGTTTGAAAACTTAACAGTATTTCTTATAATTCTGCAACTGTACAGAGTACACAGAATAGGCTGTTAAACGGCGGTGAAAGACACTGAATGGAATATGTGACTTTAATATTTGAGTTTGAAAACTTAACAGTATTTCTTATAATTCTGCAACTCTGCAGAGTACACAGAATAGGCTGTTAAACGGCGGTGAAAGACACTGAATGGAATATGTGACTTTGATATTTTAGTTTGAAGACTTAACAGTATTTCTTCCTATTCTGCAACTCTGCACAGTACACAGAATGTGCTGCTACACTGCGGCGAAGCACACTGAATGGAATATGTGACTTTGATATTTTAGTTTGAAGACTTAACAGTATTTCTTCCTATTCTGCAACTCTGCACAGTACACAGAATGTGCTGCTAAACTGCGGCGAAGCACACTGAATGGAATATGTGACTTTGATATTTTAGTTTGAAGACTTAACAGTATTTCTTCCTATTCTGCAACTCTGCACAGTACACAGAATGTGCTGCTACACTGCGGCGAAGCACACTGAATGGAATATGTGACTTTGATATTTTAGTTTGAAGACTTAACAGTATTTCTTCCTATTCTGCAACTCTGCACAGTACACAGAATGTGCTGCTACACTGCGGCGAAGCACACTGAATGGAATATGTGACTTTGATATTTTAGTTTGAAGACTTAACAGTATTTCTTCCTATTCTGCAACTCTGCACAGTACACAGAATGTGCTGCTAAACTGCGGCGAAGCACACTGAATGGAATATGTGACTTTGATATTTTAGTTTGAAGACTTAACAGTATTTCTTCCTATTCTGCAACTCTGCACAGTACACAGAATGTGCTGCTACACTGCGGCGAAGCACACTGAATGGAATATGTGACTTTGATATTTTAGTTTGAAGACTTAACAGTATTTCTTCCTATTCTGCAACTCTGCACAGTACACAGAATGTGCTGCTACACTGCGGCGAAGCACACTGAATGGAATATGTGACTTTGATATTTTAGTTTGAAGACTTAACAGTATTTCTTCCTATTCTGCAACTCTGCACAGTACACAGAATGTGCTGCTAAACTGCGGCGAAGCACACTGAATGGAATATGTGACTTTGATATTTGAGTTTGAAGACTTAACAGTATTTCTTCCTATTCTGCAACTCTGCACAGTACACAGAATGTGCTGCTAAACTGCGGCGAAGCACACTGAATGGAATATGTGACTTTGATATTTTAGTTTGAAGACTTAACAGTATTTCTTCCTATTCTGCAACTCTGCACAGTACTCAGAATGTGCTGCTAAACTGCGGCGACGCACACTGAATGGAATACGTGACTTTGATATTTTAGTTTGAAGACTTAACAGAATGTGCTCTAATCTGCAACTTTGCACACTAAACAGAATGTGCTCTAATCTGCAACTTTGCACACTAAACAGAATGTGCTCTAATCTGCAACTTTGCACACTAAACAGAATGTGCTCTAATCTGCAACTGTGCACACTAAACAGAATGTGCTCTAATCTGCAACTTTGCACACTAAACAGAATATATATATTTTTTTTTTTTTTTTTTTGTTTTTTTCCCCCCACACCAAATAACCTGCTGCCCCCACACACAGTAGTCCTAAAAAGGACTTTTGGTTCTTTTTTTTTCACAATTTTTGTTTTTTTCCTCCCTACACTGCCTTTCCCTTCCTATCCTCAGCTCTCCCTGGCTCAGACTGAGCCGAACTCGATGGTCAGGTGCTATACAGCACCTGACCACGGGTTCTGGCCAGCCAATCAGTGTAATGCCAGCAGCCAACATGGCTGCTGGCATTACACCGATGTCAGAGCCTCCCTGCACGTTTATTGGCTGCGCAGCAGCCGCAAAACGTGCGGGGAGGAGACCCGAACATGGCGGGCGAGCACATGCGGTACTCGTACGAGTACCGCCATGTGCCGAGCAGAGCGATGCTCGAGCCGATCCGAGCATCGGCCGAGCATGCTCGCTCAACACTAATAGGAATATGTACTATATAAGAAACAATGTCCAGTAAAATTGTATGTAAAACAGTAATAAACTAACCTCAGTATACCAGAGGCAGGTATCTGGTGCAGGGCACTGCTATTGCTCTGGCCACAATTCAGAATGTGGGTATGGCTAGTACAGCTGAAACAACTCTCACAATCTGCCAACTCTGCCTAATGGGAACTTCAGCCTGGCCATAAAAGAAGGCTGCAGTAAGAAACAACATAAAGAAAAACATATACTGAGTACCAGAAAACATGAATAGGTTTATTTATAATCTAACATTCTCATACATTATTCACTGCCATTACTTGCATGCAATTATTGCTAAATATTGTTGGTATTTATCACTGATTCAACATATTTTATCCTGGTTATTATATGTTAGCGAGCACAATACTGAGGACTTCTGATAAACATTCAGACTACTAATAGCCCCATTTAAAGCAATGTGAATTTTGATATTTTTTCTTTGGCTGTGATTATATAATTGGTTTATGTCAGAATTGTTCCTATTCTTTAGTACAACAGTTAATGTGTTTGAAGTTAATTTGTTCTTTGCCAGCCTGAACCTCAGTAAAAGAAATGTCATATTTCTCCATGTATACTGTAATGACAAAACTCATGCAGACACAAAGCAGACCCAATAGACTGTGACAAGTACAGCAGATTAACCAAGGACTAGGTGACAGAGCCCTGACTTGATTTCACAGTTGTGAATAGCCAGGGTAAGGGTTAGGTATGAGCAAAATAGCCAAGATTTATTTTGCAGATACATTTGGAAGAGCCAAACAAATTTGCAGTCTTGTGCGGATAGGATCTGGAACAAATATCAGAGGGAAAAGAGTTGAGAAGGACATGGGGAGCACTTGACAATGCACAAAAGAGAGGGATTGGGAGAGGAGGAGAGAAGAAGTGCAGGAGACCAAGATGGAGCATCTGGAGAGAGTAGAGGGAAGAAATGAATATGGAAGAGAGACAGAAAATGAAGGAAAGAGATATGGAGGGGAAGTTAATAGAAAAGCAGAATAAGAGACCCAGAATAACAAAGATGGGGGTGAACAGATCTGCCAAAAAGTAAACTGTACAAGACAGATTTAAAATAAAAAAACAAACTTTATTAACTTTACATATTCTGAAGACTATGTACCTTACCTTTTTTGTTGTTTCAACAATAACAATATATATATATAAATAAATAAATAAATAAATATATATATATATATATATATATATATATATACACTACTTGAACAGACCATTACACGGGCCACAGTGCCGCTACCACCAGGTCGCGGGGCAGTCACGTGCAGTAGAGACTGCCCGCGCCACGGCTGATACAGTGCTGGACGCTCCTTCGGAGTGCCCAGCTCTGTATCAGCAGCAGCGCGGGTAGTCTCTACTGTGCATGACTGCCGCACGCGCAGCAGTGTCTACTGCGCATGTCGCGGCGTTACAAACGATTTAGCAAATTATTATATAGTATATATATATATATATATATATATATATATATATATATAAAACACCTGTTCCTTTGGGCTTCTATAGATTAATACTGGGGCTCCAGACTGTACAATAACTTATTCATTTATTTTTTATTCAGTGCCCTTTTCAAGTTGATCTGTTGTTCAAAATATCCTCATCCATAGAGACCCTCCTTGGGAATTGTTTAAGTGTGATATTGGGGCCAAGTGCCTATATCAAACTTTTCTTTTGCTACCTTGGCCAATAAATAAATCACTGTGGGAACTCCTGATGCTATATTGATTTCATTAGTTGACTCTCGTTTCTTTTTGTTTTTTTGTTAGGTATTATTTGCTAATTAATTAATATGGTGTATAAATGCAACATATTTACTTTGTTGCATTTTTACTTTAAAAAGCAATGGGGTGAATGTACCCTATATTTTATATTTAATTGTAAAGGAGGGAACACAAGTGTTCTCCTTGTAATGAAAAAAGATCTGATTCCCCCAAACCTATTTAAAGGGATAGTAATGTCAGAAAAAAAGTATTAACTATATGGTAGATACAATTAAAAGACAGTACTTGCACTTATTCGTATCTCTCAAAGCGTTATGGTTTGAAAGATATAGAAAAATAAAGTTCTCTGGTACCTCACATTTCTGCTTGACGAGCTGTAAAGCTGTCAGAAGCAGATTCTGGTAACTTGACCAGATGTGGCTCTTCAGCAGCGCCAATATAACGATATCTAAAGATAAATACTTAATTTGTAATGGTCTGCAAAGTGTGCCTGGCTTGCAAGCACACTTTGTGGACCGTTCCAATTAAGTATTTGTTTCTAAATAGCGTGATTTCAGCTCTGCTGAAGAGCCTCTGTTTGATCAAATGACTGGAATCTGCAGCTGTCAGCTAGATGGCAGACTTGAGTAAAACAGCCAGGAAAAGGTAACTTTAGCAAGTTATATCTCTCAAAACATAAAGATTTGAGAGATAAGACTTAAATCATTGTTAATCTTTTTTAATGTCTACAATATTAAATCAACTTAAAATTAACCATTACTATCCCTTTAAGGCCATTTTGGCCTTATATTTAAAAAAGGTTCATTGTTGGATGGGTTTAACCCTCCCATTGCTGGGCTGGGTTCATGGTTAGTATGGTTAGGCTAGTGAGGGGTGGTGTGGTGGTTTATGTTTTGGACAGTTAATCTCTCCAGTGCCAAGACAGGATGCAAAGCATTGCATGTCAAGATGCCTTGCATCAGTGGGTTTAAGAGGGAATTGGGAAAGCACAGAGAAGCTGGTTGGGTACACATAGGGATACTAGGGGATGGGGTGTGCTCTGGTGGTTGCAGCCATTTAAAGCCAAACAGGCTCAGCAACACTGATCTGTCAGCCCTGTCTAGTCATTAAAGCAAAGGCCATACCACCGTTTAACAGAGGAATGGCAATTTGAATTTGTTGGCCAATTTAGAATTTGTGTCTTGCAAATTCAGAACACATACCAGCCACAATGGAATGCCAAACTACCCACTGGTGTACTGGAATCCAGACCATATTACCTTATTAACATTTTCATGTCTAATGGTATTGTAGAATTTTTCTTCAAAAAATTTATACTTCATTTTATTTTTAAATTGTAAGCCATCATAATTTAGGCAAAACCAAAACACTGTTTAGTATTATGCCCCACAGCACATGAACAATTTTGTCTATCTCTAGGACCATGACTCGTTGTCTTTCCTTTTGTTTCATTATTTATTGTAAGAATCATATTTCTTTTTATTAAAAAATGTTAGATATACTTTGATTTAACAGTAGTGAGATTTTGATGTGGTTTGGGACATAAATAAATCAGTAATTAGAAACATGATCTATTAATTCCCTTTATAGAGACAAAATATTCTGTTGTGCATTAACTAGAGTTCATTCAGTGGTAATAGCATTATTTTGACGTTTAAAAGATTGTCTTGCTATAAGAAGAGCAATTGCAGATGTAGTTGAATGATGATAGTTCTTGGTGTTATATGCTATGATTCACCAAATAAAGGACTAAAGAAAGTGAAGTTTAAAGGGCATCTGTTCAATGGAATCACAGAGGCCCGTGTAGTAATGTACTATGATTCCAAAGGTCAAGGCTCTCTTTGGCTCTACCCAAACCCAACTACAATTCTCTCTCTTTCTCATCTCATTCAGATAGAAAATATTATGACAATACTTATACACACACACACACACAGAGTCAGAAATGTGGCAATATTCTGAAGCAAAGTATCTGCACAATAGGGAAAAGATATACAATACCCTAAACTGTTATTGGTTTACACTGGGATTTTAACCTCTTGAATGTTAGAGAGAGATGTCCAGTGTATTGCAATGTGTTTTTCTCCTGCGAAGTATTCAAGGTATTATGACCTCTTTAAATAAATGACATCCCCTGACGAGGCCTCACAGCGATATGCGTTGGGATTGGTGGTGTATGTAGAGGGGTGATCGTAGAGATTATCGATTACAGATCTGACTGACTTTGACTCCTATTACTAATCTTCGGTGATGCCTCTGGACTGTTAAGTATATTCTTTTTTGGAACACTGTTGTATACACTCTTTATCTTGGAGATATGTGATGTGTAAGAGTGTAGGTCTATTATCTTTTATGGGGGGCATTGTCTGTAGATATGTATTAATGGGATAGTAATGTTTCACAAAAACAGAAGCTCCAATTAATCTTCATAGTATTTGAGCCACAGAGAGTGTTATTTCAGTGCTGTCAGAGTTGTAGTTCAAGAGTAATTGAATGATAAAGTATCCCCCTCCTGCTCCTTTTACCTAGTGTAACACTGCTCACCTCAGATGTGGAATCTGGTTGCTTGACCAGACAGATAACAGCAAGGCACGGGGGGAGGAGCTACAGCTGAACTGCTCGAACGTGTGCTAGTGAAGCTCCTAGGCCTGACATGTTTATCTAGCTATTTTCTTCGGCTATTACTGAATGAGTACTTATGGAACCTGTTGTTTCTCTATGCCAGTACCCTGAACTGGTGTGTCTGTGGACGAAGTCGGCATTCTAATTGTTTATTTCCAAGAAGGATCCTCAGGAGTTTTTGACCTCGCTTTCTTCCAATATGGCGGACCTCCCTGCCCAGATGCTATGTCTACAAGGGGCTACAGGGAGCTGGGCCCCGATGTGGCCTGAATTGGATTTGCGTCTACAATCCCGATTACCTGTTTCTTCTCCTCGTTACCCTGCAAGGGGAGACCTCTCACATCTTCTGACCAGAGAGGAGCTCCGGGCATTGGTGGTGGAGATTAAAGTCGTTGTGAGAGGATTGTTTGCTGGTGTGAGCGACTCTTTGGAGTAACCGGGCCACAATACTTTGCCGCTACAACTTACCCAAGAAGACATGGTTCTGCACCAGGCGTCTGTAGAGATGGCCCCTTATCATCACCATGCCGACTTCATAGTTGGCCTTGGGGAGTCTCCTGAGAGTCTTAATCTTTATCAGTGTGATTGCTGCTCTGCTATTCAGGACTTACCTGGTGTTGTGACGGCTAGATGTGTGAGGGAGACCCTGGTCAGCTTCAAGACTTTGCTTTAACTGTGGTCTAAGCGAGTATTATGTTTCTCTTGTTCGTATGGAAATGGGTTATGGATCCGTAAATCCCTCAGGGGATGCTGTCTTGCTTCTGTTCATGTACCTTTCTATTCCTAGTCATCTTAAACTCAATATCATGTTCATTTGATACACCACAGGACCTAGAATAAGCAACATTTGGGGTACTCCGGGACCTTCAGTTATTTCATGCCTGAAGGCTCTGGGTTTTGTCTCTAGTTTCTGTGGCTTCTCGTGGGTAAGATGTATTTGGATGTTTGAAACATAGCATACTAGACATTTGTGTAGGGTAGCCTAACACTTCAGGATTGTTCTATGACTATGAGTAAATGGAGCTCCTCTATTTTATATGATCTGCATTTCTGCCCACTCTCTGAGGTCCCTGGAATGTTCCATGAGGGTGCAATTTGGCGTCTTTGCCACCTTACTATCATTTTGGGGATATCAGAGATTACTGCAGGGGCAGGTTAGCTTGTGGTACCTGTTACGGGTCTGTATTGTTTTGGTTGTACTCTTTATATTCGCTTCTCCTCAGCTCTTCTAATATTTTGCCTTGAATTGGTATAAGCTCTTTGTCATACCCTAGTTTAAATGCCTGTATGTGTGCTTCTCATATTTGCCAGGCCCGGGTCTTGGACCTTGGCTTGTTTCAGTCTATACAGTTTAGAACTTTTCTTACTCCCCCCCAGACCTCTAGTAGGTCGTCGTGTGATATCCAGACTGGGTGTCAGGTAAATTATCCTGTCCCCCTGTCCACACATTGTTTTTTCACCTCTGCACTAGGACCACTGGATCATCTTCTAAACCTTTAGTTTATTATTTCTTACATATTCCGCACGCATTTAGTAATTTCATTAAGAAATTGAGTGGTTCTTCCATTTCCTTTACTTCTATTATTACTAAGTGCTGTCTAAGTTGTGCTGTTGAATCTTTGTGCTATACTCTTCATCGTTGCAAGGTATTGGGTGTTAGATGACGTGCATCTGAAATGCTACTATTCTGTGTATGTTTGCATTGTTACCTTAATTTAATCTCTAATGTAGATCATCATAGTTCATATTGTACTGCGTGATATCCCAACTGTACTGTTAGTTTTTTTTACTATGATTTTCATGATTGCACTGTATATGTTTCTGGAAGAAGTTCTTCTATAACGCTATTGTACTATGTATGTTTGTATTATCTTATCAATAAAGCTAAAATAAAAAAAAAATAAAAAAAAACAGCAAGGGACAATCTTCTTACTATGAGAACAATGAAAGCCCTTCCCCCTTGACAGGTTTTTCAGCTTTTTCCCTTATCTTAATTATAGTTTTGTACACGACTGTTTGTTTCTGGATAAGAGTGCCTCTTTAGTGGGTTACCGATGTAATTATTTGATGCACAGCATGTCCCTTTGTGCATGGTTTGTTCAAATATGAATAAAGATGTCTAATTGGTTTATCTTATTGTGACATTTTGCAACCATTAATAAATAATGTTACTGAGCACACATGTAATCTGACCTATGAGTAAGTGTAACAATCGTGAAACACATAAGGTGGATTGTGTGCTTTTTTATCCTTTTTGTCCACATGTGTCTATGACTTACTAGTATGTAATTGAGTTTAATTTTTGCTATGGTATGCAAGATAAAATGACAGGATTTCGCAATAGCATTATTATGAGGAAAGAATGAGTAGCATCAACTAGAACCCCAAGGCACTGTGCTTCTGATTTATGGTAGTGACATATATACCGTCACCTGAAAGGGAACTACTAGATCAGATCTAGGCGGGATTAGGTGTAGCTCAGTTTTTGACATGTTGAGTTTAAGGTGCCTTTGAGCCATCCAGTCTGAGATAGCCGAGAGGCAATCTGTGACTTTACACTGAATATTAGGAGTCAGTTGAGATGCGGATAAATAAAACTGGGTGTCACCCACACAGAAGTAATATTTTAGTATGAATGCATTAATATGTTCACCATACGTTTTTGTGTATAGACAGAACGGAAGCAGTCCTACAATAGAACCTTGAGAACATTAACAGAGAGGTGGACAGGAGAGGACAAAGCAGCGGGAATGGAGACATTGTAGGATCAGTTAGTTAGATAAGAGGACAGCCAGTTCAGGGCTAAATTACGGATGCCTAATGAATGTAGAAATTGGAGGAGGAGAGCATGACAGTGTCAAAAGCAGATGAGAGGTCAAGCATGATAAGTACTGAATAGTGTCCTTGTGATCTGCCAATGTGTAGATCATTGTCCGTTCTTGTGAGAGAAGTTTCTGTGGAGTGAGCAGCGTAAATTCCAGGTTGTAATAGAAGGCAAGCAGGCAGGAGTATGCTAGTTGTTCCAGAGCTTAGATGCAAAGGCAGGAGAGAAACCATTAGATGGCTAGAGGACGTGGTGATCTCAGGGGAATGGTTGTTGAGGACAGAAGTCACTATGGCATGTTTGAAGTAGTCAGGAAAAGTAACAATGGCAAAGGATAAGATAAAAAGCTATATTAGTACAGGGATAGTGTTGGGGAGAGGGGCTGGATGAGGTGAGGGGGTACCAGATGTGCATACAGTGGAGGGAGAGAAGGCTAGCAGGTTACTCAGTTCCTACCTCATGACTGTTGAAAAAAGAGTCCAGCATGGCAGGAGGGGAAAGGATGAGGATAGGAGGGGGATGGAGTATTTTCCCAGATGGAATATACCTTTGCTATGAAGAAGTTAGCAAAGTCTTGCGATTTTATAGAATGTGGGAGGGAGGCAGATGCAGTGCAGATTTGGGATTCAAAGGCAGAGAAGAGATGGTTGGGGTTGGATTTATGTTAATTAGTTGTGAAAAGTATTGGGGGTTTTTAACCAGGCACAGTGCAGAGTTAAAGTAGGAAAGGAGGAATTTGTAGTGTAGAAAGTTTGCCAGTGAGCCTGACTTTCTTCAGAGTCTTTCAGCTGAATGGCTACAGGAGTGGTGGAATCTGGTGTTTTTATTAAGCCATGGCCATGGATTAGATTTACAGGAACAACAGAGAGGAGCATGTAGGTTCAAAGAGGAAGACAGGACTGAGTTATAGATTTTGACAATGCTGTTAGTGTCACCATTAGTGAGAATGGCTGAAAGTCCAGTACCCAGGGAGATTTGGAGAGAAGTAGGATTAAGTGACTTGTGGTTATGTGTGAAGCAGGGAGAGGAGTCGGGGAATGCAGAAAACGTATAAACAGTACTGAATGTTACAAGATGGTGATCAGATAGAGGAAAAGGGGAGGCATTAAAATCTGAAACAGTCTCTAATGAACACAAAGTCTAACAAATGGCATCCTTGTGAGTACTAACAGCCTTCTACTGGTGTAGTCCAAATGCAGATGTTACAGAGAGAGCAGGTTGCCTAGGAGACAGAGGGATCATCCAAATGGCAGTTGAAGTCCCCCAGAAGTCAGGTGAAAGGAATGCCATGATTCAAAGTAAAAAAGGAAATTTGAAGGTGTACATGTGGAGGTAGGTGGGTGATAGAAAACAGCAATCCGTAGAGAGACAGGAGTGAAAATACGAATAGTATGCGACTGAAAAGAGGAGAAGCAAAGTGAGGTGGGGCAGAAAATGGTTTATAATGGCAGAGTTTATAGAGTAGCAGTTCCATGCCTCCCCCCACTTCCAGTTTGGAGTGGAGTATGAGAGAAGGAGAGACCGCCACAGGAGTTTGCTGCCAAGTTTCAGTTAGAGCCCATAGCTGTTGACACTGGGAGAAATAAAGACCATGCACAGTGTTATATTTGCTAATAAGGGACACAGGAGATGAGCTAATGTTTTGTGTGCATAGAGTTTCCTGTTTGTGTGGCTTGGGAGAATACAGGAGAGGAGAAAAGTGAGGAAATGATATGTAGAGGTAAGTGTGGACGAGAAGTGAAGTAAAACTTGGAATAGAGAAAGGAGAAGATGGTGGAAGGTAAAGAAGTAAAAAATAGCAGATATTTCAAACTAATTTTACTATAGTGAGAAGGGTTTTACAATATATAACAATAGGCCAGGATGGTAATTTATTTTGGATCAAAGCCTGCTTAAGAGGACTGTAGCGTTCTCATTCAAGTCTGTGCTTTTGATCCTTCCTCGGAAAACTGATTTGTGGGGTTTGTTTCACAAGTAGATCCTGTTTCCGCTCTCCCATGCGCGAGTCCTGTCCAATTTCACTTGGAATGTATCACGGTGCCCGTGATTGCTGCAGTTCCTTGCCTGTCACCAGTAGGGGGCTTCTATTGGCTGTCTGCAGATAGCCCGCCTCTTATTGCCTATTTAAACCTGGATTGGGCACCCTTTGATTGCCCTTTCGTGTTGTTTCTGACCTTCTTGCTATCACTATGCCAGTGATAGCTGGGCCTCTGTTCCAGTGTTCCTGAGTTCCTGTTCTCATGTGTTCCTGAGTTCCTGCTCTCTACTGTTCCAGTGTTTCCTGCATGCTGAGTTGTTCCAGTCCTGGTTCCGGCCTAGTCTCTGGTGTTGCAGTTCCTGCTGAACTTCTTCTCTGCTGTTTCCTGACCTGACTGATCGTTACTGGTTCCTGTCATCTCATCGCTTGCCTCCAGTATCCTGGCGACCGTCTGCCTGGTGGCGTTGGCGACATTGCTTGTTACTCCAGTGTGCGGTCACTGGTTTTCTCCAAAGCCTCTCGGCTATACTATTCTGTGTTGGTCCCAGCGTGCGGACGCTGGTTTGCTCCTAAGCCTTGCGGCTATACAAATTCGCTTGTTTCACCAGGGTGCGGTCACTGGTTTGCTCCAAAGCCTATCAGCTATACAATTCTGTGTTGGTCCCAGCGTGCGGACGCTGGTTTGCTCCAAAGCCTATCGGCTATACAAACTCGCTTGTTACACCAGTGTGCGGTCACTGGTTTGCTCCAAAGCCGATCAGCTATACAATTCTGTGTTGGTCCCAGCGTGCGGACGCTGGTTTGCTCCTAAGCCTTGCGGCTATACAAGCTCGCTTGTTACACCAGTGTGCGGTCACTGGTTTGCTCCAAAGCCTATTGGCTATACAATTCTGTGTTGGTCCCAGCGGGCGGACGCTGGTTTGCTCCTAAGCTTTGCGGCTATACAAACTCGCTTGTTACTCCAGTGTGCGGTCACTGGTTTGCTCCAAAGTCTATCGGCTATACGATTCTGTGTTGGTCCCAGCGTGCGGACGCTGGTTTGCTCCTAAGCCTTGCGGCTATACAAGCTCGCTTGTTACACCAGTGTGCGGTCACTGGTTTGCTCCAAAGCCTATTGGCTATACAATTCTGTGTTGGTCCCAGCGGGCGGACGCTGGTTTGCTCCTAAGCTTTGCGGCTATACAAACTCACTTGTTACTCCAGTGTGCGGTCACTCGTTTGCTCCAAAGTCTATCGGCTATACGATTCTGTGATGGTCCCAGCGTGCGGACGCTGGTTTGCTCCTAAGCCTTGGTGCTATACAATTCGCTTGTTACTCCGGTGTGCGGACACTGGTTTGCTCCCAAAGCCTAGCGGCTACACTAGTCAGTGTTGGTCCCAGCATGCGGACGCTGGTTTGCTCCAAAGCCTTGCCGCTTAACGATTCTGTCAATTTGCCATTTTCATCTGACTGCTGCTACTATCTCTGGGCTGCCCTGCCCGGTATTGGTAAGGCCGGTAGAACCCTTTTGCCACATTCCATCTGAGGTTGCCTTACCCGGTATTGGCAGGGCCGGTAGAGCCTACATTGTGTATCTATTGGGGCTGCCTTGCCCGGTAATTTGGTAAGGCCGGTAGAACCGTTATGCTATCCCATCTGCAGGTTGCCTTACCCGGTATTGGCAAGGCCGGTAGAGCCTAACATTCTATTTCCTCAGATTGTCCTGTCCGGTATATTGACAGGACCGGTAGAGTCTGCCTTCTGTCTGTGCTATATTCTGTATATATATATATGTATGTGTTGACCATCCTAGTTATCAATTTATTATTTCAATAAAATTGATTTTTACCTAAAACTTGTGTCTGAGAGTCATAATAAACCGTGACAGAATGCTTCACTCACAAGTCGGAGCCCCCTCATTGCATGTGTCACACTTAAAGGATATCACCCTAAACCTGTGGCCATGTAGAGTAATGTAAGAGAAGGAAGGGACAAACAGCTTAAATGGAACCACTTACTATGCAACATTTTTGTGCTATGCTAAGCATCTTAATCAGGCTAACAGGCAGCTCAGTGATTCGGCACAAGCACAAGGTAACAAAAGCAATTAAAGAATAAAGAAGGGGGCCTTAATAGGGTCATCTGGAAAGAGATAGGAATATTTGGAGAGAAGCGAAAGTCTGAGTGGACAATAAGAATATAAGATACCGTTAGAAGACAATATTGTGATATGCCAGATGCCATGTGTGATAGTGTTGATGTCACAAGTGGATTTTAAGCATTGAGTCCAGTAGTCTGAGTCTAGTGTGACAATTTTGGGGAAAATTTATAAAATCTGAGTTAATGAAAAAGAAGCATTGAAATGGCTGTAAGATGGTTGCTTGTAGTTATAAATGTATTATGGGCAGTTTAGGAGGACATAAAACCGTATAGTACTTTTTTTTAATAAAATGGGATAAGGAGGTTTGTAATAAGTGGCACAGCAAATTTATAAAGAAATGTCACTACTTGCGACAATTTAGTGACAGAATTTTTCCCCAAATATTGTAGGCCATGTCTGACCTATTCTTATTCTTTACTGTCACCACATTTATGAATGTACATAGAATACATTATAAATACCAAAGCTTATAATAAGCAATAAGGATATTTTAAGGATCTGTTTGCAAAAATGAACAAGAATATTTTTTATAAATCTCTCCCTTTGTTCTCATCCTGAAGAAGGTGGATATCCTTTGTAACCGAAACATTGACCAATAAATTATTTTCTTCCCCTATTTTGAAGTCCTGAGTATGTGTATGTTCTCATCTTTTGATATTTACTCGACTCTACAATTGCACCCTGGCAAATAACCTAACTAAAATATGAGAGTTTCTGTTTATTTTTGTTTGTAGAGAAGAGATGTCTAAGGGGTGATATGATTGCCATTTACAAATACTTTCAAGAGCAATACAAAGAGCTATACAATGAATTCGTTATGCAAAGAGTTGAGCTAAGAACAAGAGGTCATCCATTAAGAGTAGAGGAAAGGCGCTTTTGACTAAAACAAAGGCAGAGATGCTTTACAATAAGGGAGGTAAAGTTATGGAATTCATTGACTTGGGATGTTGTACTTGCAGATAATGAAACTGCTTTCAAAAAAAGCAATGGATGCCTACCTAGCACAGAACAATATTGAAAATTATGACAGATGGCTTCAATGCAGATAGGATGTTGATCCAGGGAACTATCTGACTGCCACTTGGAAACAGGAAATAATTTTTTTACCCACTTGTGGCTAAATTGGAAATGGCTTCAGAGTGTTTTTTTTTTGCCTTCCTCTGGATCATCATGGGTGTTTTTGGCATGGGCTGAACTTGATGGACGCATGCCTTGTTTTCAGCCTCATCAACTATAATGGCATTGTGTTGCACTGTACTTTAGAGAATGTCCTAGAATTGTAGACTCCCATCTAAAACTAACATATACTTATTGTATAACTACTAATGAACACCACTTCTGTGTATATAGATCTATCAAGGAACAGACAAACACACAAAGTAGCACACAGAGAAGGCTGGAAGTTGTAGTCTGCAAATGCAATTGACTTGAGAAGAAGCAAAGTCCTGCTTCCTAAAAGGAATTAAATCATCCTGCAGAGCTTGAAGGAACTGTACAAAGAAGGAAAAAAGTACCGTACCAGCTAAAAAGGTACAGATGAAGTGTATGCATTGCAGTCATGTTGTCAGGCCTAGTTGCCGTGCTCACTATTGTTAGATGAATAGTAGTGTTGAGCGAGCATGCTCGGCCGATGCTCGGATCGGCTCGAGCATCGCTCTGCTCGGCACATGGCGGTACTCGTACGAGTACCGCATGTGCTCGCCCGCCATGTTCGGGTCTCCTCCCCGCACGTTTTGCGGCTGCTGCGCAGCCAATAAACGTGCAGGGAGGCTCTGACATCGGTGTAATGCCAGCAGCCATGTTGGCTGCTGGCATTACACTGATTGGCTGGCCAGAACCCGTGGTCAGGTGCTGTATAGCACCTGACCATCGAGTTCGGCTCAGTCTTAGCCAGGGAGAGCTGAGGATAGGAAGGGAAAGGCAGTGTAGGGAGGAAAAAAACCAAAATTGTGAAAAAAAAGAACCAAAAGTCCTTTTTAGGACTACTGTGTGTGGGGGCAGCAGGTTATTTTGTGTGGGGGGAAAAAAACAAAAAAAAAAAAAAAAAAAATATTCTGTTTAGTGTGCAAAGTTGCAGATTAGAGCACATTCTGTTTAGTGTGCACAGTTGCAGATTAGAGCACATTCTGTTTAGTGTGCAAAGTTGCAGATTAGAGCACATTCTGTTTAGTGTGCAAAGTTGCAGATTAGAGCACATTCTGTTTAGTGTGCAAAGTTGCAGATTAGAGCACATTCTGTTAAGTCTTCAAACTAAAATATCAAAGTCACATATTCCATTCAGTGTGCGTCGCCGCAGTTTAGCAGCACATTCTGTGTACTGTGCAGAGTTGCAGAATAGGAAGAAATACTGTTAAGTCTTCAAACTAAAATATCAAAGTCACATATTCCATTCAGTGTGCTTCGCCGCAGTTTAGCAGCACATTCTGTGTACTGTGCAGAGTTGCAGAATAGGAAGAAATACTGTTAAGTCTTCAAACTAAAATATCAAAGTCACATATTCCATTCAGTGTGCTTCGCCGCAGTTTAGCAGCACATTCTGTGTACTGTGCAGAGTTGCAGAATAGTAAGAAATACTGTTAAGTTTTCAAACTCAAATATTAAAGTCACATATTCCATTCAGTGTGTGTCACCGCCGTTTAGCGGCCTATTCTGTGTACTCTGCACAGTTGCAGAATAGTAAGAAATACTGTAAAGTTTTCAAACTCAAATATTAAAGTCACATATTCCATTCAGTGTGTGTCACCGCCGTTTAGCAGCCTATTCTGTGTACTCTGCACAGTTGCAGAATAGTAAGAAATACTGTTAAGTTTTCAAACTCAAATATTAAAGTCACATATTCCATTCAGTGTGTGTCACCGCCGTTTAGCAGCCTATTCTGTGTACTCTGCACAGTTGCAGAATAGTAAGAAATACTGTTAAGTTTTCAAACTCAAATATTAAAGTCACATGTTCCATTCAGTGTGTGTCACCGCCGTTTAGCAGCCTATTCTGTGTACTCTGCACAGTTGCAGAATAGTAAGAAATACTGTTAAGTTTTCAAACTCAAATATTAAAGTCACATATTCCATTCAGTGTGTGTCACCGCCGTTTAGCAGCCTATTCTGTGTACTCTGCAGAGTTGCAGAATAGTAAGAAATACTGTTAAGTTTTCAAACTCAAATATTAAAGTCACATATTCCATTCAGTGTGTGTCACCGCCGTTTAGCAGCCTATTCTGTGTACTCTGCAGAGTTGCAGAATAGTAAGAAATACTGTTAAGTTTTCAAACTCAAATATTAAAGTCACATATTCCATTCAGTGTGTGTCACCGCCGTTTAGCAGCCTATTCTGTGTACTCTGCACAGTTGCAGAATAGTAAGAAATACTGTTAAGTTTTCAAACTCAAATATTAAAGTCACATATTCCATTCAGTGTGTGTCACCGCCGTTTAGCAGCCTATTCTGTGTACTCTGCAGAGTTGCAGAATAGTAAGAAATACTGTTAAGTTTTCAAACTCAAATATTAAAGTCACATATTCCATTCAGTGTGTGTCACCGCCGTTTAGCAGCCTATTCTGTGTACTCTGCAGAGTTGCAGAATAGTAAGAAATACTGTTAAGTTTTCAAACTCAAATATTAAAGTCACATATTCCATTCAGTGTGTGTCACCGCCGTTTAGCAGCCTATTCTGTGTACTCTGCACAGTTGCAGAATAGTAAGAAATACTGTTAAGTTTTCAAACTCAAATATTAAAGTCACATATTCCATTCAGTGTGTGTCACTGCCGTTTAGCAGCCTATTCTGTGTACTCTGCAGAGTTGCAGAATAGGAAGAAATACTGTTAAGTTTTCAAACTCAAATATTAAAGTCACATATTCCATTCAGTGTGTGTCACCGCCGTTTAGCAGCCTATTCTGTGTACTCTGCACAGTTGCAGAATAGTAAGAAATGCTGTTAAGTTTTCAAACTCAAATATTAAAGTCACATATTCCATTCAGTGTGTGTCACCGCCGTTTAGCAGCCTATTCTGTGTACTCTGCACAGTTGCAGAATAGTAAGAAATACTGTTAAGTTTTCAAACTCAAATATTAAAGTCACTTATTCCATTCAGTGTGTGTCACCGCAGTTTAGCAGCCTATTCTGTGTACTCTGCAGAGTTGCAGAATAGTAAGAAATACTGTTAAGTTTTCAAACTCAAATATTAAAGTCACATATTCCATTCAGTGTGTGTCACCGCCGTTTAGCAGCCTATTCTGTGTACTCTGCACAGTTGCAGAATAGTAAGAAATACTGTTAAGTTTTCAAACTCATATATTAAAGTCACTTATTCCATTCAGTGTGTGTCACCGCAGTTTAGCAGCCTATTCTGTGTACTCTGCAGAGTTGCAGAATAGTAAGAAATACTGTTAAGTTTTCAAACTCAAATATTAAAGTCACTTATTCCATTCAGTGTGTGTCACCGCAGTTTAGCAGCCTATTCTGTGTACTCTGCAGAGTTGCAGAATAGTAAGAAATACTGTTAAGTTTTCAAACTCAAATATTAAAGTCACATATTCCATTCAGTGTGTGTCACCGCCGTTTAGCAGCCTATTCTGTGTACTCTGCACAGTTGCAGAATAGTAAGAAATACTGTTAAGTTTTCAAACTCAAATATTAAAGTCACATATTCCATTCAGTGTGTGTCACCGCCGTTTAGCAGCCTATTCTGTGTACTCTGCACAGTTGCAGAATAGTAAGAAATACTGTTAAGTTTTCAAACTCAAATATTAAAGTCACATATTCCGTGTAAGATGAAGAAGGCGGGTAAAAAGGGACGGGGAAGTGGACGTGATCCTGATAGTTCAGGGCGCGGGTCAGGACGCGGAGAAACTGTGCCTGGTGCCAGAGCACAAGAAAGAAAGACATCCACCATACCTAGCTTCATGTGTAATTTTACAGGGCGTCGCAGGACATCACTCTCGAGGTCCGACCACTGCGAACAGGTGGTCGGTTGGATGACAGCTGATACTGCTTCCAGTCGGTTAAGCACCACCCTGTCTTCCACCAAGTCCACTCTCAGTAGCCAAGAGTCTGGTCAACATAATCCTCACTCTGATCATCCTTCCTCCCACCATACACGGTCTGGTCAAAGAAGTGATCCCACACTGGGATATAGTGAGGAGCTCGTCTCATCACCAATCCTTCATTTGACCCTCTCTCCAAGCACGCTTGCAGAGGAACATGACATCTTGTGCCCTGATTCACAACCTCTAGAGGCTACCCAATCACAAGAAGATGACAGATGTGAACGGCATTTAAGGTCAAAGGAAGTAGTGGATGATGATGATGATGATGAGACACAGTTGCCATTAAATCAACCACTATTTCCGTCTCAAGACCTTGTTGAGGAGAATGTTATACAGTTGTCAATGACTGAGTATGTGGTGGGATCAAGACTTGAGGAGGATGATCAGAGTGAGGAAGTGGAGGAGGACTTGGTGGACGATGAGGTGACTGACCCCACCTGGGAAGGTGTAGAGCCGAGCGATGACAGCAGTCCTGAGGGTGAGCCATCTGCAGCACCGCAACAGGCTGGAAGAGGCAGTGGTGTGGCTACAGAAAGAAGGCGGACCGCACCAAACCGGCCCGCAAATGTTCCACGGAGCACCCCCTTGCGTAAATCTACCTTGCCAAAGGGTAGGTGTTCCGCGGTATGGCGTTTTTTTAAGGAAAGTGCGGACGACAAAAGAATTGTAGTTTGCAACCTGTGCCACACCAGAATGAGCCGAGGCATGAACACTAGAAACCTCACCACCACCAGCATGATCCGACACATGGCATCCAAGCACCGTAGTAAGTGGGAGGAACGCCTGGATCGCCCATCTGTGTCTGCAGGCCACACCACTGCCTCCTCTTCCCCTGTTTTCGGTGCCGGCCAATCACCTGTCGAAGGCGCAGGCCCGCATACCTCCCGCCCTGCACCTGTAGCATCTGAAGCACCATCAGCGACCACATCCACTTCCCTGTCCCAGCGCAGCGTCCAAATGTCGTTACCCCAGGCATTTGAGCGCAAGAGAAAGTACCCAGCCACCCACCCACAGGCCATAGCACTAACCTCACACCTTTCCAAATTACTGGCCATCGAAATGCTGCCATTTAGGCTTGTGGACACTGAGTCCTTCCGCAGCCTGATGGCAGCAGCTGTCCCTCGGTACGCGGTCCCCAGCCGCCACTACTTTTCCCGGTGTGCCATCCCCGCATTACACCACCATGTGTCCCGTAACATCACCCGTGCCCTGACCAACGCAGTTACTGGGAAGGTCCACTTAACGACTGACACATGGACAAGTGCTTGTGGCCAGGGACGCTACATTTCCCTGACGGCACACTGGGTGAATGTCGTGGAGGCTGGGAGCGACTCGGACCCTGGGATGGCACGGGTGCTACCCACGCCGAGGATTGCGGGCCCTACCTCCATCAGGGTTTCCGCCAGCACCTACGTTATTGGCTCCTCCTCCTCCGTTTCCACCTCCGAATTCTCTACACGCAGCGCCACTCCCCCATCAGCCAGTAGCTGGAAGCAGTGTAGCACTGCAGTGGGGAAGCGTCAACAGGCCGTGCTGAAGCTGATCTGCCTTGGGGACAAACAGCACACGGCCTCAGAGCTGTTGCAGGGGATTAGTCACCAGACCGAGCAGTGGCTCTCGCCACTCAACCTGCAACCAGGCATGGTTGTGTGTGATAATGGGCGTAACTTGGTGGCGGCTTTGGAGCTCGGCAAGCTCACACACGTACCATGCCTAGCGCATGTATTTAATTTAGTGGTGCAGCGATTTCTAAAAACCTACCCCAATGTGCATGATCTCTTGACCAAGGTGCGCCGCGTGTGTGCACATTTCCGTAAGTCATCTACAGCTTCGGCCGGCCTGTTGAAGCTGCAGCAGCGCTTACAATTGCCAGCTCACCGGCTGCTGTGTGACGTGAGCACGCGCTGGAACTCCACTTTCCACATGTTGGCCCGGCTTTGTGAGCAGCAGAGGGCAGTAGTGGAGTACCAGCTGTTACACGGTCGTCGCCTCTCCGTTCAACTTCCTGTAATCAGAAGTGAGGAGTGGGAATGGATGTCAGACCTCTGCGAGGTTTTACGCAATTTTGAGGAATCGACACAGATGGTGAGCGGCGATAACGCTATTATCAGTGTAACCATCCCACTTCTGTGTCTACTGAAACGCTCGCTGCTCACAATTAAAACCGACGCTTTGCATGTGGAAGAGGTGGAAATGGGGGAGGAAGAGCTTACACAAGGTGATAGCCAGAGCACCCTCACTTCGTCTTCTCAGCGACAATTGGAGGAGGCGGAGGAGGAGGAGGAGGAGGAGGAAGACACGGTTGCCTCCGCTACAGAGGGTAGCCATGGAACTTTAGTTCCATCTCTTCAGCGTGGGTGGGCAGAAGAGGAGGAAGAGGATGAGGATATTGAGAGTCATCCTCCTGGTGAGGACAGCGAAATCTTGACTGTTGGTACTCTGGCACACATGGCTGACTTTATGTTAGGCTGCCTTTCCCGTGACCCACGCGTTATACGCATTTTAAACAACACGGATTACTGGGTGTTCACCCTTCTGGACCCCCGCTACAAAGAGAATTTCTCATCTCTCATTCCTCCGGTGGAGAGGACAAGCTAAATGGTGCAATACCAGAAGGTTCTTGTTGAAAAATTGCTCCAAAATTTTCCATCTGACAACGCTGGCGGCAGAGTACGTGCTACCTTGGCCAACAGAGAAGGGGAGAAAAGGGGAGCACACAGCAGTTCCGAGAAAGGCAGGGCAACACTCTCCAAGGCGTGGGACACCTTCATGACACCCCGCCAGCACCCTCACCCTGATGCGCAGCCTAGTGTCACAAGGAGGGAAACGTTTTGGAAGATGGTGAAGGAGTACGTAGCAGACCGTGTCAGCGTCCTCAATGATCCCTCTGTGCCTTACAACTACTGGGTGTCCAAGCTGGACACGTGGTATGAACTGGCACTCTACGCCTTGGAGGTGCTGGCCTGCCCTGCCGCCAGCGTTCTGTCTGAGCGGGTATTTAGTGCTGCTGGTGGCATCATAACAGATAAGCGTATCCGCCTTTCCACCGACAATGCTGATAGGATGACACTTATAAAAATGAACAAGGCCTGGATTTCCCCTGACTTCTCCACTCCACTGGAGGAAAGCCGCGGGGGAACATAAACTCACTTTATATATGTTATTTACAATGATGTGAATACTCTGTATTCCCATTCACCCCTTCCACCCAAAAAACGGGTATATGGTTGACTCTTAATCTTCTCATCCTCCTCCTCCTCTTCCATATGCCCTGGGATATAATTTTTATATAGGGCCAGCTCACCAGCGGGCCCTGTGATATAATTTTTATATAGGGCCAGCTCACCAGCGGGCCCTGTGATATAATTTTTATATAGGGCCAGCTCACCAGCGGGCCCTGTTTGACAATTTTTATATAGGTCAGCTCACCAGCGGGCCTTCTCATATAATGTTTTATTGGGTCAGCTCTCTAGCGGGCCCTCTCATATAATGTTTTATAGCGTCAGCTCACTAGCGGGCCTTCGCATATAATGTTTAGGATGGTCAGCTCTGCAGCAGACCCTCACCCAAAAGTAAGTAATAATATAGATGAGGGAGAGGCGGTTGACGTGATCTATTTAGACTTTGCCAAGGCATTTGATACGGTTCCACACAAGAGGTTACTGTACAAATTGAATGAAATAGGACTAGGGCAAAATGTTTGTGAGTGGATTGGAAATTGGCTGAAAGATAGAATGCAAAGAGTGGTAGTAAATGGCAAGTTCTCCAGTTGGATAAACGTGATAAGTGGAGTGCCTCAGGGATCTGTCCTGGGTCCTCTTCTTTTTAATTTGTTTATTAATGACCTCCCAGAGGGCATAGGAAGCCATGTATCAGTGTTTGCCGATGACACAAAATTAAGTAAGGTAATAAAGTCTGAACTGGATGTGTCTTCATTACAAGAGGACTTGGACAAATTGAGTAACTGGGCAGGCAAATGGCAAATGAGATTCAATATAGACAAGTGTAAAGTTATGCATTTTGGGTATAATAATAAAAATGCAACATATAGTTTAAATGGTGTTTCTCTGGGGAAATCTACTAATGAAAAGGATTTAGGAGTAAGGGTAGACAATAGACTTTGCAGTAGCATGCAGTGCCAGCTGGCAGCTGCAAAGGCCAATAAGATATTGGCATGTATTAAAAGGGGTATTGACTCAAGGGAGGAAGATATAATTATGCCTCTTTACAGGTCCATGGTAAGACCCCACCTAGAATATGCTGTTCAATTCTGGGCGCCCTTTCTGAAGAAGGACATTATGGAACTAGAGAGAGTGCAGAGGAGGGCTACAAAACTAGTAAGGGGAATGGAATGTTATAGTTATGAAGAGAGGCTAGAAAAGTTAAACTTGTACACACTAGAGAAACGGCGTCTTAGAGGGGATATGATAACACTATATAAATATGTTCAAGGCCCATATAAAGGGCTTTCAAAAGACCTGTTCATTAACAGAACAGTACACAGGACAAGGGGCCACCCGCTTAGACTTGAGGAAAGGAGATTTAGTCTACAACAGCGGAAGGGTTTCTTTACAGTAAGGACAATAAAGGTATGGAATGCACTTCCGGAGGAGGTGGTGCTATCAAATACATTAGATGCCTTTAAAAGGGGCCTGGATACTTATTTAAAAGAGCATAATATAGAGGGCTATGCACGTTAGTATTGGGATTAATATTTAGTTAGGGCTTGTTGATCCAGGGAGAAATCTGATTGCCATTTGGAGTCGGATGCCTTCTTTTGGGTCAGCGATGGTAAACAGGAATAGGAAAAGGGTTGAACTGGATGGACGCAAGTCTTTTTTCAACCTAAATTACTATGTAACTATGTAACTATATGTTTTAGATGGTCAGCTCAGCGCACGTTTCCCTCTTAATCATGGCCTCAGTTCTGAAAATCAAGGAAATTTTTGGGAGAATTTGCCTCTGCGCACGTTTCCCTCTTAATCATGGCCTCAGTTCAGAAAAATCGAGGAAATTTTTGGGAGAATTTGCCTCTGCGCACGTTTCCCTCTTAATCATGGCCTCAGTTCTGAAAATCAAGGAAATTTTTGGGAGAATTTGCCTCTGCGCACGTTTCCCTCTTAATCATGGCCTCACTTCAGAAAATCAAGGAAATTTTTGGGAGAATTTGCAGATGATATACAAGTAAATATACAGCAAATATTGTTTGGTAACAATTTTTCACCTAAAGTCGTTTTTATTTTCCTTTTTGTGTGTTTTATGGTCAGTCTGTAAAAATGGCGTACTACGGGCGAAAGATCGTTCCCAGCAGCGATGTTGGAGTCCAAGATGCATCCAGACATCCTCACTATGCTGTCCCTGAACCATTTCTGTGGTGTTTCCATCCTTTTCTGCCCTTTTCCTATGGACCAGGCACCCTCCCCTCATCAGAGCAGGGGGTGCCTGGTGTAATGCTCGAGTCCTCCCATTGACTTCAATGGGGCTCGGGTGCTCGGCCGAGCACTCGAGCCTCAGGGGGTGCTCGGTCAGAGCACCCGAACACCCGAGCATTGGGGTGCTCGCTCATCACTAATGAATAGGCATAGTGGATATTGTGACTTTGCACTTTGTGAGCCTGATGTACTATGAAGAACTGGATCAATTCTGGGGGAACTAACTACAGCACAGGGAACACATTACATTTCTTATTGACTTATATCAGGCCTTTAACCATGTGAATGCTAGAGAGAGCCAACAAATTGTAAAATAATACCTTGTATACCTTTCTAGCATTTATGAGGTTAAAAGTTCAATTTAAATCTATGGGGATTTGTGTGAATTTTTTATTTTTTCCTTTTTTTATAGCACAGTTGGTTTGAGCTATAATTTTTAGTACATTATCCTCTGTGCATCACATGGACAGCAGATAAATAACTCATGTAATCAAGGCTCTCCATCTGTGACAGGGATTAAAATGGTCAAATCAAAAACATTTGCAGACAGTTGAAAATTGGCCACATGGGCTGGAATAGAAGAGTACGGTTGTCCACATTGCATGCATTTACTAAATTGAAAAAAGGTCACTTGTCTTTATTCATGAAGTAAAAAGGGCAATTCTGGAGCAAGCCAACTGCACCATAAAAGTTACTGATGATGTGAATGAATAGGGTAACTTATAACTTCCTGGTAATGCCCTGCCTACCAGTTCTATCCCCAGCAACACCACAAAAAGCAAGTGTCATCTTTCGCCATTTGAATTGTTGGAAGCCATGAAGTTTGATAACATAGCAAAAGAAAATCCATTATTTAACATATATCCTAAAATTAACCATCAAATGAGCAGAAATGAAAAGTATAGGTAAACAAAATGCAGGGAAAAATCATAAACATGATAGTTTGTTCTTCATAAAATACAACAGTTTTGGGGTGGAATGAACTAAATTTGGAACACTAGTGACATCCAGTGGTTAAAATATGTATTTCATACAACATGAACTGTACAACAATGGAGAGATGGAGGCTGCTGGACGAAGAATATTTGGAAACTAGCAAACATTCTATTATTTAAACGTACATTTAAAAAGATGCCTATGTATAGTGTTTCGTGCTTGAGTCACAGTTGCTAATCACAACTATATTAGATGAGGCAATAGTGTATAGTGATGAGGCTTAGGTGAAAACAATAAGTGGCAATTAGACCTAGATCAAAGTTTTATACAAAGTAGCATTATTAGGTCACAGTTTAGCCACCGCTACACTTTTTAGATAGGTAGTATATAGCGGAGAGGCTTTGATGAAGCCAATCAAAAGCAATTGAACCTGAATCGAGATATTGGGGTACAGGGGATTTTCCCTATGATAAAATTAAGGCACTGACACTAGGACTTAGCTTTATGTTAGATAAGAAAAATGTAGCGACCCCCTAGTGTTCTTAGTCTGGTTGGATAATACAGCAATAAATACCCAGATTCATTTTAAATTTGATAAGGAATCAACAGATTCAGTCAAATGACCCCTATATACCTAGATTATAAGATGTCAAATAGTAAATCGTAGAAATTTAAGATAAATTGAATAGAACTATACTTTATCCTACTTTAGCTGTCAAAGCAAGTGTCAGGCCCGTAGCGGTGGCACATTGATGCATAAACTGGCATAATCCAAATGCTGCAATGTTTGGGCAATTTAGAATTTAATACATTGTATAATGACTTTTTGCTGAATCAACTTGGAGTACCTCTGTTGCTATTT
Organism: Rhinophrynus dorsalis; assembly: GCA_037306005.1. Classification (NCBI taxonomy): domain Eukaryota; kingdom Metazoa; phylum Chordata; class Amphibia; order Anura; family Rhinophrynidae; genus Rhinophrynus; species Rhinophrynus dorsalis. The sequence goes on along the minus strand of CM074719.1, from coordinate 169,094,856 downwards.
ACCTAATGATTTTTGTTGGTAAATAACATGTACTCCAATGATTCCTCCTTTTTTTCTCTTTTTCTTTTGGTTCTTGGTGAGCTAGCTTATTAGTGTCAATGGTGGAGTATAGTTCTATGGCCACAGCAAGACCCAACAGCATAAACCTAAGGAACAATTGGCCATGCACCAATATAAAGAAGTAGGATTAGCTTCTTCAAAGGAGAATAATCTCACATGGGAAGAGTAAAAAGAAAACAGAAAGGAAAGAGAATGACATTAAACTACCTCCGGGGGAAGTAAGCAAATGAGGAAGGAAGAAAAAAAATAAAGTGTTTCCAGAGAAGAGGGAAGGGGAGTAGAGTGAGGGAAAAGTCTAGATTAATTTAGTGGAGCAGAACCTCTATTTATGCTGCTTGCGAGAGCTTACCTCCCCGCCACACATCCCAAACAAGGAAAACACACAAGATCAGTTCTACAAACTATGTAGGGGAATGCACATTTGTCAGAAAAGTTTAACACAGGTAAATCACTAGTCACAAATTACCATAAATCCAGTTTACATAGGGGAAGGGGTGAAGGCCGACTGTAGCCCACCGGGAGACCCCTCCAACCCTACAAGGTATATTATTTGCATCAACATGAGCTAAAATCAATTGAAAATACCCTCAAGGAACCAATGAGTCATGGGATAATGGAGTGAGCTCTGGATCCTGAGGGCAAGAGATGGGGCAGACTGATAGGTGGTCTAGGGCCTCCATGTAGAGACAAAGAACCATCCTGCGAAACATACAGTATAGTCAATCTCACCCCAAGGTAAGCCCTTCACAGCCGAGGGAATTCAGAGGTATGGAAGAGCTACAGAGTGGGCAGATCGGGGAAACCTCATCCCCACCAGGCAGACAGGAGGCAGGAACCTGAAGCTTTCACCGTCCACTAAGGATCCTCCAGTCTAAAGCCAGGACCCAGGATGGAACCAAACCAACTGTTCCTCCCCAGAGTCTGGTGGCCTGCTAAGGTAAGGAACCGCTTACAGTACCTCCCCCTCAATGCCCCCTCCTTTGTGGAAGTGGTTGGAGCTTAGAGGGAAAACAAGAGTGAAACCTCCGTATGAGGACAGGAGCATGCATATCAGTGGACGCGACCCAAGAACGCTTGTCAGGTCCATAACCCTTCTAGTGTACAAAGTATTGTAGTCGACCTCGTACCCTACGGGAGTCGAGGATGCTCTGTACTTCATACTCCTCGTGATCTGCAACTCTCACGGGGGCCGGGTACATAAGCTGAGGTATACCGGTTTCAGACCAAGGGTTTCAATAAGGAGACATGGAATACATTATGAATTTGCATATTGGCTGGCAGTTCCAGGGCATAAGCAACAGGATTAATCCTACGCAGGACACAGAAGGGACCCACAAATTGATGAGCCAATTTCCTACAAGGTACTTGTAGATTCAAGTTTCGTGTGGATAGCCAGACTCTCTCCCCCACCTGAAACACCGGTGCCGGTAGCCTTCTACGATCGGCCTGACTCTTTTTCTGCTGAGTGGACCGTTGCAAGGTTCTCTGAACCCGTACCCATGTGGAGCGGAGTTCCCTTAAATGCTCCTCTAGAGCTGGAATATTCTGTGCCTCAAATGACTCAGGAAGCACCGAAGGCTGGAAGCCATAGTTAATCATGAACGGAGACATCTGAATCGAAGAGTTCATGGCACAATTCCGGGCAAACTCCGCCCAGCGTAACAGGCTCGCCTAGTCACCCTGATGGTATGAGATATAGCAGCGCAAAAACTGTTCCAAGGCCTGGTTTGATCTCTCCACTGCACCACTGTGGGTGATACACGGAGGAGAAGGAGAGTTGGATACCCAATTGCGCACAAAAGGCTCTCCAAAATTGAGACACAAATTGGCTACCCCTGTTCGACACAATTACTTTGGGTACCCCATGGAGCCAAAAGACCTCCTTGGCGAAGATCTTAGCCAATTGCTGAGCAGTAGGCAATTCTTTGAGGGGTACAAAATGAGCCAATTTCGAAAAACGGTCTACAATCATCAGAATGACTGTACAGCCCTCAGAAACCGGTAATTCTACCATGAATACAATGGAAATGTGCAACCATGGGCACTCCCCATTAGGTACTGGAATAAGGAGGCTCACTGGAAGGTGCCTAGGAGTCTTGGTAGTTGCACAAGTCTGACAAGCTGCTACAAAAGCAGACACATCAGTATGGATACCAGGCCACCAAAATAATCGGGATACAGACCAGAGCAACTGATCTCTTCCAATGTGACCTGCAGTTTTGGAGGACTGATACGTTTCCAATAATTTTGCTCTTAAGCCTTCAGACACAAAGCATCCCCCATGCAGTTTCTCGGCCAGGGACGTCCCTTGGGCAGCAAAAATCTCTGTCCCCAAGGGAGATGTAATACTGGTGCGAATAGTCTCAAAGAGACGATCCGGAGGGATTACCGTCTTGGGATTGCAATCTTCTTTAGACAGGACCCTGAACTGACGGGACAGAGCATCAGCCCTGACATTCTTGGTACACGGCAGATATGAAACTATGAAATTAAAGCGTGATAAGAACATAGCTCACTTAGCCTGTCTGGGGGACAGGTGTTTAGCCTCGGATAGGTACATCAAGTTCTTGTGGTCTGTGAGAATTAGAAGAGGCACAGAAGTACCTTCAAGTAAATGCTGCCATTCACGAAGGGCCAGAATAATGGCTAGTAGCTCGCGGTCACCAATGTCATACAGAGTCTCAGGCTTAGAAAGTTTGCGGTAGAAGAAGCCACACGGCATAAGTGGTGCCTCTGGAGAAGACCTCTGAGACAGGAGGGAGCCTACTCCCGACTCAGATGCGTCAACCTCCAAGGTAAAAGGCAGTTTCGGATTCGGATGCCGTAGTACTGGTGCAGCAGCAAAAGTTTCCTTCAAGCATTCACAAGCCTGTAAAGCCTCGGAAGCATTAGCACCCTGTGCATCATGTCCGTAAGGGGTTTGACAATCGTAGAGAACTGACTTATGAATTTTCTGTAGTAATTCGCAAACCCCAGGAACCGCTGAATTGCTTTGAGTCCCATGGGGAGGTGCCATTGAAGAGGAGGAGGTCACATAGCCCAGAAAAGTTACTTGTGACTGATGAAATTCCCACTTTTCTAGTTTACAGGAAAGATTGTTGGCCCTTAAAAGTGACAACACTTAGTTCCAAACTCGGAGAGTGGATGAGGATGTCATCTAGGTAGACAACCACATGACTCATCAAGAGGTCCCTTAAAACACTGTTAATGAACTCCTGGAAGACAGTGGGAGCACTGCAAAGTCCAAAGGGCATTACCAAGTATTCGTAATGCCCGCTCCTGGTGTTAAACGCTGACTTCCACTCATCACCCTTACGGATCCGCACCAGATTATAAGCTGCTCAAAGGTTGAGCTTGGTAAAGAACGTTGAACCTCGCAACCGGTCAAATAACTCCATGATCAAAGGTATAGAATATGCGTTCTTGACCATGAGTTTGTTAAGACCTCGGAAATCAATGCACGGCCTCAACTCGCCATCCTTTTTCTTAACAAAGAAGAACCCTGCCCCAGCTGGGGATGAGGACTTCCGAATAATCCCTCTAGCGAGGGCATCAACCATGTACTCCTCCATAGCGCGATTCTCCACCACGGAGAGAGGGTATACACGACCCTTCGGTGGAACAGCCCCTGGTACCAAGTCAATCAAGCAGTCGTATGGCCTATGAGGAGGTAAAGTCGTGCCCTGTATCTTGTTGAATACGTCACGGAAGGTTTGGTAGTCCTCAGGTAAAGGGGAGGAGGAGGTGGAGGAGGAGGAAGCCAAGCCCAATATTCTGATTGGATGAGTCAAGCACGACTCAGTACAATACGGAGACCAAGACAAAATGTCGCACTTACGCCAGTCCATCCTAGGGTTATGTTTTTGGAGCCACAGAAACCCCAGAATGATCGCATGAAGTGGAGAGTTTAACACCTGGAACTGTAGAAACTCATGATGGAGGGCTCCAACCAACAGGGATACCAGAATCGTATCATGAGTAACCTGAGGTGGTTGTAGAGGTCTACCATCAATAGCCTCAATCGATAATGGAGATGCCCGTGGCAATAAAGGAATAGCATGTTTCTCCGCAAACCCGGCATCAATGAAATACCCCGCTGCCCCTGAATCGATTAAAGCTGGGGTACATACAGAAGAATTGGCCCAAGATAGGATAACTTTCAGAGTAGGCTTCTCCTGGAAATCTCCTGGGGACTGAGCCACCCCACCTAGAGTCTGTCCCCTACATGACTCTAGGTGTGCCCGTTTCCCGGACGTATGGGACAAGCACGCAACAAGTGTCCAGCCTTACCACAATATAGGCAAAGCCCCTCCCGCCTACGGTATGCTCTTTCTTGAGCAGAAAGCTGGGTAAATCCCAACTGCATGGATCCCCCCCTCCTAGATATGAACCAGGAGGCATGTGAGGAGAGGGAGGAATGGGTGGGCAACTGAAAAATGATATCAGTTTGTCTAGGTCAGAAGGCAACTCTCTGGCTGCAATCTCATCTTTCATGACATCATTTAGCCCCTACGAGAAGGCGGCTACCAGTGCCTTATTATTCCAGCCTACCTCTGCTGCCAATGTGCGAAACTCAATCGCATACTCGGCCACCGTACGACTGCCCTGGTAGATAGACGTTAAATGTTTGGGAGCAGAGACAGAGTGGACAGGTACGTGAAACACCTGTTTGAACGCAGACACAAACTCTGAAAAATCATGAATGGTAGGCTTATCATTCTCCCAAAGTGGATTCACCCATGCCAAAGCCTTGCCAAACAAAAGTGAGACCAACAATCCGACTTTACTGCACTCATTGGGGAACGCTTGCGGTACCATCTCCATATAAATGCCTAATTGATTTAGGAACCCACGACACAACGCTGGGTCTCCCCCATACCGCTCAGGAAGTGGAGCTGGGCAGGAAAAAACCCTGATCACACCTGCATCAGGGGCTGCTTGCACTACCGGTGCCGTATTAACAGCGGAGGTCACCGGTTGTCCGACAGGACGGTCAAGGTATGCCGTGCAGTTCAACAGTGTTTGTAAGGCCATCTTAATCTCATCAATACGTTGCTCCTGAACCTCAACCCTGCTTAGTAAGTGCTGGACAGAAGGGTTACCAGTACCGTCCTTAGACATGGCCCTTTTGTACTGTCACGGATACCCAGCGTACTCAGGAGTCAGAACGTATATAGAAGGTCACCTTTATTAAGGCACAGAACAAGGTAAACACTGAGACAATAAGAACAGGCAGAAGGTCGGCAGACAAACTTGCACTACTATCAGGAATAGTAGGCCGCTTAGACTGGACCAGACTGCTGAGACTAGGCCGGAGCCACTGGAAGTCTCTACAGGAACTACGGATGGAGCAGGAACAGGACCCGGATCCGCCACAGGAGGTCTTCTTCTGGAACAAGTACTGGAACTAAACAGGAGACTCTGACCAGGAACAATGGAAAACACTGACACAAGCCTGCTGTCAGTCTAGTAGGGAGGGAAGCTGATGCAAGCCTGCCGTCAACTATATAGGGGTTGATCGCTGACTCACGCCTGCAGTCAGGACCACTGGAATCTAATACCGGACTCACTCCTGCAGTCGGTATAGAAGAGAGTCTACCTGGACCCCAGGTCTGCGCCATATGGATGTCCGCAGGAGGGAGGCAAAACCGAGACAAGCCGGACAGAGCCACAGGACAGCACCAGATGGGATGGTCAGACACGCCTGGTCATACACGGAGAGATTAGTCTGCCAGAGCCGCAGGTTTGCACCAGATTGGATGTCAGACAAGCCATACATGGAGCGGATAGTCAGACAGAGCCACAGGTCAACACCAGATCGGGTAGTCAGACAAGCCAAAGGTCATACACGGAACGGTTAGTAAGCCAGAGCCGCAGGTTTGCACCAGATTGGATGTCAGACAAGCAAAGGGTCATACACTGAGCGGATAGTCAGACAGAGCCAGAGGTCCACACCAGATCGGGTAGTCAGACAAACCAGGTAATACACAGCGCAAACTAACACAACTGCACTGGAACACCACGAAAGGGCAACTGAAGTGGTGTCCAGGCAGATTATAAACTAATTGCTCCACCCCCAAAATGTGGAGCACTAAATGTAATGTCCCTTTAAGAAGCTGGGTCACGACGTCACCAGGGAATCCCTGTGATCGTGCCCGAGCACAGATGCGGCTGGAGCCGCTAGGGGGAGCAGCAAGGAGGCCGGTTGCCTGGAAGAACACCAGGGCACACTGGTCCTCCCAACAGACTCGGAAACCTATGAGGGCGCAGAGACCGGCTGCCCACTGAGTTTGGCGGCCGGCTAAGGTAAGCAACCGCTTACACCATTGAACTTTCAGGCGCAGGCTTAGTTTCCCTATTCATAACAAGGGTGACTTAGGGTCCCCTGCTGTCGCTCTTGCCATCATCTCCTCCGCCTGAGTATCACAAGGCACACTGGCAGCAGTATTATCAGGTACACGCAGCTGACCTGTACTGCTCACACTGCTACCCAGTCCTGCCTTCATCATAATTTCCACCCAGATCCCAAGGGACAATGTAGGGGGACTGGGCATCATTGGGTCTGGGGAATCAGGTCTACCTGTCCCTTTCATGCTGGTGGGGGTCACTTCCTCCTCCTCCTCCTCTGACTCACTGGACTCATCACAGTCCTTCCAACTACTCCATTTCTTTTTAATCCAGGTGCTCATTGTGTTACTGTGTGATAGCACACACTATGAGCCTCTGCTGCCCTTATTTCACTCACTGAATAGCTACAGAATTACATCCTCGCTAGCTGCTTTGTTTTCGTTTCACTTCCCGAAAATGTCATATCTTTGACACGAAAATGCGAAGTACAACGGGTCTGAAGTTTGTAGCCAATGAAAATAAATAAAATATTTTTTATGTTGCTGACAAAGGAGAAAACTTTAAGGGGTTTGTTGAGGGTGGATTTTCAAGCAAAAAAAATCAGACAACCATGTGGTTTTCTCTGAATTTCTGGAACTTTTGCCCGCACCTACTGCCAGTATACACCTTCAGCATCCAGATATGTCTCTAATGAACTCATTGTTTTGACATCTTACATAGTAGCTGCTTTATTTATGTCTATTTTACAGAAAATAAAAAGAGCTCAACCTCAGAATTCCCAAGATAATTCCAGACATCAGGGAAACTGATTTGTTCCTACTAATTGCAGATGCAAGGCTTTACAGTGGGGCCATCATTCCTCCATTGCTGGGCATCCAGGAGAGTCCCAAATCCTTAATCTGATTAACTGGTACTTTTGGTGGCCAGAATGCAGTACTGACACTGCTGAATATGTAGCCTCCTGTCCTGTGTGTGTTAAGATGAAGATTCAGTGTACCCATACTTTTGGGTTCTTTAGTGTCTTCCTGTGCCCTATTTGTCATGGTCCCATATATCTAAGGACTTCATAGTGCACATTCCTGCATCTGCAGTTATAATGATTATTTTGGTCATTGTGGCTAGAATGACTAAACAAGGACATTTAATTCCTCTGCTTAAACATCTGTCTGCTCCTGAATTGACTGAACTGTTTGTCAAGAAATATACTGTTTGCATGGCATTCCATCTCCAATTGTCCCTTATCATAGTACACAATAGTTACAATGGAATTATGTCAATGCCTTGGTATCCAGCTGAAGTTTTCTTAAGCCTATCATCCATAATCCAATGAACAGGGAGAATGCTTAAATCATTATTTTTGATATTATGGTAACGACAAGATGATTGGACTCAACTGCTCTGCCTGGGAGAATTTTCTTATAATTCCTTGTGCCAAATCTATTTGGGCTGTTCTCCCTTCTTTGCAGCATTGGGCTATAATCCTTGGGTCCTCCTGCTGGATAATGGTGCTATGGATGTTCCTGTTGTTGATGGAAGAGCCAGTATTCTAGTTGACCTTTTGGAAAAGGAAAAGAGCTACTCTTCTATCTTCTCAAGCTAGATATAAAAGATCTGTGGACAGATGCCAAACTTCAGATCCTACTTTCCACTAAGGAGATCAAGTTAGACTATCTTCTTGGAATATTAAACTCTGGCAACCATCTAACAAGTTAGAACCCCACATTTGGTCATTTTAAAATTCTTCACCAGCTATCTCCTGTCTCTTATTATTGGATATTCCTTGTAACCAACGTATTCATTCTACCCTCCATATCTCAATTTTTAAGGCCATATGTCCAGAAATATCTTATGCATCTTGCCTCTGCACATCACCTCTTGTTCCTTCATCAATTGCTGTTGTTGAGCCAGTCCTGCTGCCAAACCAGTCCTGTTCCTGAACATAATATTGTTTGCTGTTTGTCCTGCATTGAGCCACTGTTGCTGAACCAGTCGTGATGTAACATGCTGCTCAACTTTCTGTGCTATACAACTTTGTTGGCACCTTTTCCTAGCTTTGGCCACAGCAAGACTACACAGAGGCCTGTCAGTGTTCTCTATCTCCGCACTCTAGCACCGCTCCCCAGCATCTTTCAGCTCACACTGGCAGTTCACATTAGTCTAGGTTTTAGCTATGCATTATGACACTGAATCAATATATATATATATATATATATATATATATATATATATATATACCATTACTCTTGATAGAGCAATTTTAATGTGGAAATAAACATGGCAACTGAATAAGATCACATAATAAAGTGGATGGAACTCTCAGTTCCTCCTTCAAAAATAATTCTTTATTGCTGAAGACTGAATGTATGTGCATGAATAGTGAACAATACTTGGTATACTGTCTGTGGTTTCTGAATCCAAATATACTGTAACTCTTGATAGCGTCATTTTTAAATTATAATCATAAATAAAATTAACTGTGATGACATTAAGTTATAGTCATCATTCAACATAAAGATAATAAAAAAATAATAATTTAACATGTATGGTGGTGAATGTATGAAGCTGCTGCTGATGAGTAGGAAGAGATACTAGATAAATTATACGCAGTAACATGTATGATTACAATATAACGTGCATGATAATTTGCCAGTCATTCATCAGTGTTTATCGCATTGGTCCCAACTGTTGCTAAAAGCGGTAACTGCGCAAATCTCTCTTCCACTCCAGTGCTTCTGTAACTATATGCGCCAGATGCGTCTTGTGTGCTTTTTTTTCTCACTTCTGCTACATGGTATTCATGTGGTGTTAGATGCTATTTCATTTTTTAAAAAGCAAGTCTACCAACATTGCTTGTAGATAGACTTGTCCTATGGTCATTATCAATATCACCAGATGCCCTGAATAACCGCTCTGTTTGAATGCCTGCCGTTTGGGAACTGAGGATTCCTATAACAGTACATACAGGTGCTGGCCACAAACTCTGTTTTGTTTGACAGTGTTCAAGTGGCCCATCGTTTCAGCCTAGAACCTGCAGGTATGCTGTAGCCATCTCACATATAGTGGCTTCACTCCTTGGAGATGGACAATGTCATGTGCATCAGTTACCAACCCATATTCTGGGAGCAATTCTCATAGAGATGTGCCAATTCCACGTCCACCAACACTAAAAATTTTAGACTTCTGCCCAGAGACACATTAATTGACATGTTCTGCAAATTGTGCTGTACCTAAGGCTGAGGGTTATAATTATTTTGCTTAGAGCCTGTTTTTTTGCCCTTACATCTCTTTCTCTCATCCTCCACAATTAGGGGTGGGTGAAAAGTGATAAAAATTTCCAGCAGGACTTGTGAAAAACAGACAATTTTTCACTTTTTTTTTACATTGACACAAAATGCATAGGACTATTTATTACCCCTAATGTGTCTTTTATTGTAATTTTTTATATCACCGTGATCATTAAGAAGACTGCTGTTATTTGATTACACACTCAAGGATGGGAGGTGTCCATCTTTATCAGCGTTCAAGATGCAACAAAGACTGCCCGCATACAGATCCGAGTCCACCTGCTGGTTGAATATCTCCTTGCTCCACAAATACATAGAGACAGGGGAGACGTCGGACAAAGAGCTATACTCAGGAGCCTGTAGGCACAGAAATCTGAAGAGCCATCCTCCCCACTGGCCATCTCCACTGGACACCTCCACAATGTTCCTAACCTCCACATTGCCCCCATCATCTCCATATTGCACGCATCAGCTCCAACTTGCCCTTACATTGCCCCCATCAGCTCCAACGAGCCCCCCATGAGCTCCAACTTGCCCCCCATCAGATCCAAATTGCCCTCACATTGCCCCATCATTTCCATATTGCCCCCCCAGTGTCCGTTTCTTACCTCTTCCTTGGTGGTCCAGCGACAGGAGATGTCTGTTGTCTGTGCCTCCTTTGGCACAGACCTGTAGCTGCTGAAGCTCCCACGTGGTCTTTTCTTCAATAATGCAGAGCTCTGGGAGATGATGTCATCTCCCAGTACTCTGTATTACTAAAGAGCCGATGAGGGAGCACAGCAGCTACGGGTCTGTGCCAAATGAGGCACAGACCTCACCGGGCGGTGTGTGTGTGTGGGGGGGGGGTTAGTGAGGGCAGTGAGGCTACCTTTTTAAAAAAAAAAAAAAAAAAAAAGGGTATCAATGACAGGCTCCCCTCTGTGGGGTGTGCCTGTAGGCAGATGCCTACTCTGCCTTATGGTAAATCTGGCCCTGGCTATACGGCCCTGGGTATACTGTATTTATATGTAATACAGATCTCTGCCCGCAGTTGAAGCAAGTAAGAAGTTGCTACTTTTGAAAATTTGTTACTCTGAACAGCTAATAAAAAGGATCTGCTGTTGGATCTTTTCTTTGCTCCATAATACATTGAGACGGGGGAGATGTGGGATAATGAGTTACACTGTATTCATATATAATACCAGTCTCTGCCTGCAAATGGAGTTAACAAAGAGTTAACACTTTGAAAAGCTATAAAGGTGAACAAAGACGAGAGAGAATCTGTATGCTGTTATCATCAGTATTACATCTGCCCGCTATAAAAACTTTTCTGCAAGTCTCTATCATTTGGATTTTTTTCCATGTTATTGACATTAACCATTTATATTTTTATTCTTTATATATTTTTAACCCTTTGAGTGCCAGAGGGGTACGCAACGCATTGCAAAGCAATGCGTTGTGTACTCCTTTGGCACTCAAAGGGTTAAGTGAATTCACATTGCATAGTTATATAGCGATATATACATAACTTTGACTTATTGGGGGTTTCTTGTATTTGATTGTAATATTTTTATATTAACCCCTTAGTGACAGCCGCGTTCGTATGCGGCTGTCAACTTAACGCCCGACGAACATTTTTTTTTTTTTTCAAACAAGTCCAGAGTCTCCGAGCGGCGTGCAGCCGCACGGAGACCCAGACTTCCATGACTTACCAGGTACGTACTCTGTCACTAAGTGACAGTTTCTGCGGGACGTACCTGGTAAGTCATCCGTCGTTAAGGGGTTAATAAATATATATATATTCATTTACACAGAGAATTTACGCTCTCCTTATATTGTTTTTCTTTTTGTTCCCTATTTTATTTCTGTACACTATCAGAAATTTAGGGATAGTAGTGATATTATTCTCTGTGTTTTAATATATAACTGTCACAGTCCAGATTAGTTATTGGCACCTTTTTCTAATTTATGTTTGTTTTTCAATTCCCCTTTATTTGCCTATCTTCTCTAGCTCAAAAATGTGCTGCTTTCTCCTCTCAAATGGAGTGCTGAGAGGGCCTGACACCCTTTTATATGCCTGCAGGAAAAGTAGAGGCAACTTTCATGTGGTGGGGAAAAATGTTTCTTCCCATTGATTTCAGTGCAATGAGGTAGGCTAAAAAAGCGGGAAAAGGCACTTTTCGTGGGAAATTATTCAACCAAGTGGGAAATGCCATTTTTCGTTGCTATTGGTTTGAGGCAACATTTTTCGCCCATCCCTATCCACAATGCAACCTTCCTCTCAGTCTATGAGGATTTCTACATATGTTTCCACAGAATCTGATTCTCCAGAGTTCTGCTGATCATGTGTTGGGACAAATTCAGAAATGTTATATTTAAAGTGGAGGTTTAATAATATAGTAAGAATATATTACTTATTGGTTTAAATAGTGTCTATATGAGGATCCTACCCAAAGCATGTGTCACGGTAATCACGCAAATAAGGACAGACAGGAATATAAAATATAAATCCTCCTTTATTACACAACCCCAGAACACAAGATGATAGGACCAAGGCTCCTGCCTGGAGTTGCACACTGTGCTGCGCACTGCACTACTGCAAGATACCGGAGACTAGGACCATGGTGCGGGTGGAACACCAGAGGGAATGGTAACTGAGGCACAAGTCTCCACCCTTGGTCACGCGACCAGAGGCAACAGGGAACGAGAGCAGACCTGAACCATGAAACACTGAGACTGATTGTCAGGCAAGTACAGAGAGTATAGAGCCAGTAGTAAGCCAAAGCCACAGGTCAGACAAGCCGGGGACTAGACAGAACGATATGCAGCAAGAGCCAGAGGTCAGACAAACCGGGGGCTACATGGAGCGAGTAAGTCAGCCGGAGCCACAGGTCAGGACCGATGTGGGTAGTCAGACAAGCCGGAATCACACATGGAGTGAGTTAGTCAGCCAGAGCCACAAGTCAGAACCAATGCGGGTAGTCATACGGCCAACCGGGGTCATACACGGAGCGAGTTAGTCAGCCAGAACCACAAGTTAGAACCGATGTGGGTAGTCAGACAAGCCGGGGTCATACACGGAGCTGATTCTCAGATAAGGCACAGGTCACAAAGGAGCAAAAGACACAATATCAGAAACACCACGTTAGGGCCATTATGTGTCTAGTGAGTCTGAGGAGGAGGAAGAAGTGACCACTACCAATAATAAAGAGTCTGGATGCCCTGATTCCCCAGATGCAATGATGGCCAGTCCCCCTCCATCAGCCCTAGATTGGGGAAATCTGTGGCACAGACCATGGAGGAAGAAGAGGGTGGTAGTAGTGTAAGCAGTACAAGTCAGCTGCCTGTGCTTGCTGTCAGTGATGCATCTGCCAGGGTGTCTTGTGATTCTCAGGAGGGGTGGGAGGAGGATATGATACCAAATGTGACAGTAGGGGACTCCAAGTCACACTTGCCATCCTCAAGCAGTCCCACCAGTACCGCCACTACTACTACAACTAAGAAGATCCAGGAGCTTCAGACTCAGAGTGTTAGGAGTGAGGGAGTGACCATACTAGCAGTGAGGAGGATTCAGTGACTGAAATTGATTTGGTTGGTGTTAGTGGTAATAGTGATGGTGAAGCAGTTGGTGGGATTAGCATTACCACAGTAGATCCTCTTGCTGATGCTCATAGTTTAGCCATTAGATCAAGAGTGGAGTATCACTATACAGTAGATTTCATAGACTCAGTGTTTTTTGAGGAAGTACAACTTTTACTACTAGTAAAGTGAATAAGTCACAATAGTATTAGCAATATAAGTGGCACTACAGTTTAAAAAACTATTGGGTTACATAGAAACATGGAATTTGACGGCAGATAAGAACCATTCGGCCCATCTAGTCTGCCCATTTTCCTACTGTAAAAACCTCATACCTTATTTGGTCCTTGGTCTTTTGTTATGTTAAGGACAGCCTTATGCATATCCCATGCAGGCTTAAATTCTGTCACTGTAGTAACTTCTACCACTTCTGCTGGTAAGCTATTCCACTTATCTACTAACCTCTCAGTGAAGTAAAACTTTCTTACATTACGTCTAAACCTGTGTCCCGCTAGTTTTAGACTATGGCTTCTTGTCCTAACATTTTTATTCCTTTGAAATGTACTTCTCTCCAGCTTAGTCAACTAGAAATAGACATGCATTGTCCAGGGTGTGTGTGTTTGTGTCTCTTTCTCTCTCTGTATCTTTGTATTTAGTGTAATGTGTGTGCATGTGTGTTTATTTGTAATATGTGGCCCTTTATCTCTCCCCCTGTCTGCCTGTACCACATTAAGCCCCTGACTTGGGGAACATTGAGGTAAGACAAATGGGAAGCTACAGACTAAATCAGGGAGAGTCTGACTTCATGCTGCGCAGTTGCCTTCAGGTACATTTACACTATATAATAAGCCAGATAAGGCTCTCCGGTTGATGTTATACAACAACTTTCATTATCTTCAGCCAGAAGACTGAAGATAATTGGAGCTGCTGTAGAACACATCTGAGGTGTCACATGTTGTCCAATAACGTACTATAAGTAATACAAATATGACTTCTGGCACAACAAAGGGAAATATTTTTCTAAGTATGATAAATGATAATTTTATGTCCCAACTAGTAAAGGAGCCAACTAGAAAAGAGGCCTTGCTTGACCTAGTGCTCTCAAACAATTCTGATATGATAAACAATGTACAAGTATGGGAACATTGGGGCAGCAGTGACCACAATATTGTATCCTTTGAAGTTTGTTATGCGAAACCCAATAGCAAGGGTTTAACCAAAACATTCGATTTTAAAAAGGCTAATTTTACAAAGTTAAAATAAGTATTAAAGGTTATTCAGTGGGATGTAATTTTCAAAGATAAAAATGTACAATTATCATGGAATGTATTTAAAATGCTCTTAGGCAAATATGCACGTGAATATATACCATTAGGGAATAAGCACAAGAGGAGTAAAGCGAAACCAATGTGGCTTAATAATGTGGTTAGCAGGGAAATGAGAAATAAAAAGCAGGCTGCATTAAATGACATCTGCCACTTTTCTGCCCATTCACTTAGTTTATCTAAATCCTTCTGCAGAGAAAAAACATCTAGCTCTGCAACATATACTCTAAATGGGAAACAATTTGGGGAATCCTCATTATAGAAAGATTTATGAGTACTGATAGACTACAGACTTCACAGCAGTGTGCAGAGTCACTCAGCTGCTGCAAGAGCAAATAGGGTACTAGCCTGCATAAAAAGAGGTATAGAGGCAAGGGATGCTAATATTATCCTACCTCTGTATAAATCCTTGGTTAGGCCTCATCTAGAATATGGAGTACAATTTTGGGCACCTGTTCTTAAAAAAGACATTACTGAACTGGAAAAGGTGCAGAGACGTGCAACAAAACTGGTAAAGGGATTGGAGGAACTGATTTATAAAGAGAGACTAGCCAAACTGGGTTTGTTTACATTAGAGAAAAGACGTCTAAGGGGTGATATGATTACTATTTACAAATACATTCACGGTAAATACAAAGAACTATCCAATGAATTATTTACGCAAAGAGCTGAGCTAAGAACAAGAGGTCATCCACTAAGACTAGAGGAAAGGCGCTTTCGACTAAAACAAAGGCAGGGATTCTTTACAGTAAGTAAGGCTATGGAATTCTTTGCCTCGGGATGTTGTACTTGCAGATAATGCAACTGCATTCAAAAAAGCCGTGGATGCCTATCTAGCACAGAACAATATTGAAAATTATGACATATGGCTTCAAAGCAGATAGGATATTGATCTGGGGAACTATTTGACTACCAATTGGAGTCAGGAAGGAATACATTATTAGTATTATTATTTTTTCCCCCACTTGGGGCTAGATTGGAAATGGCTCCAGAGGGCTTTTTTTTCCTTCCTCTGGATCAACAGGGGTGTTTTTGGCATGGCTGGACTTGATGGACGCATGTCTTTTTTCAGTCTCATCTACTATGTTACTATGTTACAAAGTGCCTTGCCACACCCTTCTCTCCTCCTCTGAGCGGTCCTGGGAAGAGGAAGGGCAAGGCACTTTTTTTCCTTACTGTCCATCTGTGATTGGACAACATGTGGCTCTCCAGCTGGTGTTGGGCTACAACTTCTGTCAACTGATAGTTGTTAAGAAGTGCATAGTAAAGTGCATATTTATGTGTGTGTGTATGCATATAAGTGTGTGTGTTTATGGTATCTTCATGGACTGTGTGTGTGTGTGTGTGTGTGTGTATGGATTTTGTGTGTGGTAAGTGTGTGCATATTTATATTGTGTGTGTATGTGTGTGCATGGAGAGTGTGTGCATATTTGTACTGTGCGAATGTCTTTGAACTGTGTGTGGAGTGTGTGTGTGTGTGTGTGTACACAAATGTTTGTATTATGTGTGGAGTGTGTGTGAGTGTTGTATTGTGTGATGTGTGTGTATTTGTATTGTGTGTGTGATGTGTGTTTGTATTGTGTGTGCTTGTATTATGTGTTGTATTTGTGTGTGTGTGTGTGTGTGTGTGTATGTACTGTCATGCCAAGCAGATGTGAGTCAGGACAGACACAGGACCATCAGGTCCAACCCAGGTGCAGAGGTACTCCTCTCACTAAGTTTAAGTGTTTGGTTATGGCACTGGAGTGAGACGCTCAGGTACGCTGCAGCCCCCATGGCCAACTTGCTATGGCCAAAATCATGAATAAGGATGCCAACAGCAAGGTTGGATAACAAGACATGAGAACTATCCGAGTTTGCCCTTGAGACTAAGGGGTTTTGACCCAAATCTTAGGGTCTCACAGTGCAGGGCCAAATTCTCTGGGTAAAAGAAGTGTTACTTATTACATTAGCTGTGCCTTTCCTACTTACCTTGTGTGTGATCGAACAATGTCTCTAAGTCGCAGCATGTTCATGGTTCGTTGTAGACTGACTGAAGCCTCTCTGGGTTAGAGCCAGCAGTTGCAGATCATCCATCCATATTTCAGAGATCTCATGGATAGCTAATTTAGAAAGTTCCCAGGTATGTGGACAACCAGCCACAATTCAGACAGGACTAGTTCATTAAAATGGTCACAGGTAAAAGAATTGTTAGTGAAAAGAATAGTTGATGCAATACCAAAAACTGCCACATGATGTCAGTACAGTAAGCTATGGAAGCTAGATCTAAGGAACTGTAGACAGGCTGCAAGGAAAGGCTTTCCTGAACACAGAGGAGCACAAACTGAAAAGGTTATGGTGGGGAAAAAAGTGAATAAAAACCCCTTCCACCTGACTTTGGTGGGTGGTAGAAACAATGTTAAACAAAAATAAGACTTGCTTTTCCCACAGAAATCTAACATTTGTAGAGTTGTTACTAGTGCTAGGGATTCTGGGTAGGCATATGCAAATAAGTTCAAGAAGGAATCACCTTTTTGCCTCAGATTCCACTTTATACATGTATTCCTTAGAAAGGAGAATCTGAGACAAAAGGTGATTGCTTGTTGAAGGTGGAAGGGCTTTTCATTCACTTTTTTTCCCACCATAATCTTTTCAGTTTGTGCTCCACAAGTACACCAAGCCTCAATAGCAAGTCAGTAACACCAACCTCATGCTGATGAGTTGCATTAACAACGAAACAGCTGTCCATGAGTGGTTCACTGTTGCCTATCGCCAACACTCGTGGGAGATTAATGCTTGTAGTGGTTCCAGCCACTGCATAACACCGGTGAGGTTAGAGAAGCACGGTGTTCCTAACGGAAGGCACTTCCTCCGGCGGCGGAGAAGGCTTCCATCTGATGCTGATTCGCCAACACCTGGGGGAAATTAATGCTGGTTGGGCTCCGCCCCTTCCTAACACCAGTGAGGTAGAAGACGCTCAGAATTCCTTTTGGGAAGGCACGCTTTCCAGAGGCATAGAGAGCTCCCAAGGGAATGATCTACAAGCCAAAGCGTGAGGAAGCAAGGCGCTAAACAGCGAATTCGTGGAAGCTGCGGAAGCTCTTGGTGGCACACGATCAAAGACTGCACAGGAAACGCCCCTCCAGGAAGCCAGCACTGTCCAAAGTTTGGCACAGTTGAAGTTGCAAACAAGTGACCATACTGACGAGACTGCGCCTAATTGGCAAATTCGTGGAAACTGAGAAAGCTGTTGGTGGCACACGAACAAAGACTGCACATGAACTTCCCCTCCAGGAATCTTGTGCACTTGAAGTTTGGCGCAGCCGGAACCACAAGCAAGTGACCTCTCAAAAAAGTTGCACCTAAACGGCAAATAGGTGAAACTGCAAAAACCCCAATAGAGCTGCACAGAGACACTGCACAAGGCACGCCCTTACAAGGAAACTTGCATAGACAGAATCTGATAAAGCTCCAGGAGGAATTGCCAAAAAAGACTGGTTACAATTCGGAAAACGGTGAATACACCAGAAACAGACCAAAGACACAGGCTCGGACACAAGGCTCTAAAAGAGGGAAAGATGGCAACCAGTGCACCCATCCAGACCTCTACAGACCTTCAAGCACACACTAAGGAGAAGAAGAGTCCCCAGAATGCCGCAGTAGGAGGAGCCAGGGTAGCTGGCACCAATACAGCAGAGCAGGCTGACACAGCAGCCAAACCCAGAAGCGAAGGCACGATGTTTGACTCAGTTCAGATCTCTGGCAGCGGAAGCAGTCAACCGAAGTCCAGTAATGGAAATAGAGCGGACAACAGACACAGCCCAGGGAGTGTACCCACCCTAGAGCCATGGATGAGGCAGACTGTGGTGCTGAAGTTGAAGGTAGTGGAAGGCTGGACCCCTGTTCTGGACTGTAAGACTTTCAGCAAATAAATGGTGCTGGACTGCGGCTTCTCCGCAGCGGAGATTCTGAGCATACAGAATCTCCTTGGCAGAATCTCTATAAATGTGTGCAAGTGGTACTGGGACATGGTGCAGACAAAGAGACATGATCTCCCCTTCTCCTGCTTTTTGGGCAACTGCCCTATTCAAAGAGAAGAGAGGTGGTTAACTGTCTCAATAAGAAATCCGCACACCCCAGGACACGTCATCTTTACGCTCCTGAAGCGGTTCTGCACTGTGGTTAAAGAGCCCTCCCAGATACAGGACAGACACGGCTTCTGGATAGGAAAATGGCCCCTTGTTGTGCACCTCAGACAGAACAAGGGTTGCAACATCTACCCCCAAGTTTCACCCTAGGCAACTCTGCAGGCATCCTCTTTTATCAGGACCAGCCCCAAACATGCAGGAAGTGCAGCCAGACAGGACATCAAGGGAAGGACTGCAAGGAAAGTACATGCAAACATTTTAGAGTGGCAGGGCATGAAACAAAAAACTGTCCTAGAAAGATGACCTGCAACCTCTGTGGGGAAGCCAAACATACATTCAAGGATTGCCCACAGAGAGCAAAAAAGCTACACAGCAGCGGCAGGAAAAGGCCTCCAAAAAGCTGGTCCCCCACCAAAACTGCCTGGTAGCAAAAAGAAGGAAACCCAAGCACCAGAGAAAACTTCAAAGGGTAAGATATAAACTCCCCAGACCCCCTCCCCTCTCTCCCAGGCAGCAGTGAAACTGGCCGTCCCAGCTCACAATGTCACTAATCCTCACATCTTCACTAATCCTCACACCTCTTCTAAACCTCTCCCCTCCCAGCCCTCTTCTAAGCCTCTCTCCTCTGACACCTCCTCTGAAGCTAACACCACCCCACAGCTAACCACTAATCCCCCTGAAGCAGCTATAACAACCTCCCCAGGTGCCTCAGATTCCTCCCCGCCCTTGTCTTCTGTTTCTTCTGTTTCAGGCCCACCTTTGAAGGAGCAATTAAAGAAAAAATCTGGAAAAAGGAAAAAAGACAAGGAGGAGAGCCCTGATAAAGGCACTAGGCAGAAAAGAGTGCCTCCAAGGCACATTACCCTCCTTGAGACAAAAGAGGGCAGCAACATAGAGGACATGGAAAAAACAGTGAGCCCCCTGGAGACCCAGCCTCAAAGGGAAAAGGGCAGTATTATGCTGATATCATGGCCTTCTTGGAGTCTGTCCTACAGACTGATGAACCTCCAGACTGGGGAGAAGGAGGGGAGAACCCAACGGTGGAGACTGGTAACTAGTGTCACTGTCTATATGTCATATCTAACCTCTTTTTCTCGCAACTAATGGCATCTCTTTCAGCATTTAACATTAATGTGAGGAGCATTAGGGACCAGTATAGACAACAGTGAATACTAACTTTTCTCTTTTCCCACGGAAGCGATATATATGTTGCAGGAATGCGCCTTACCTTTTTCTCAATCCTACAGTCATCTCATGTGGCAATGGCCCCATGGCCTCTCATACTGGTCGGGTGGGGGCAGCTCTAAGTCTGCAGGTGTAGCCATTTTGATCAGGGGGGGGGCGCTTCGCATTTGATTATGTCCAGGAGCTAGTTTGCAGCAGACTTCTTGTGGTAGATGGCTCCTGGGCAGGTGAGCCTGTGCGGCTCATCAGCGTGTACGCCTCCCCTGAGAGAAATTAGCAACTGCAACTTTTTCCAGTGCCTGCTGACCCAGCTTACTCCCACCCAGGCAGTGGTGATGGGTGGGGACTTTAATTGCCCAATTGAGGAGGATGGGTACAGCTCCTGCAATAATGCAAAGCTGGATAAAACATCCAGGTTACTTATAGAGATGGTAGGGAGGCGTCCATGCGGGACGCGGTGGACTCCATTGGGGCGGGCTCCGTTAATTATACTTGGAGCTGCCCCGATGGCTCAACGCGTTCCCGGATTGACTTCCTGTTCACCTCCAGAACAGTAGAGCACAAGCGGCACTCTATGGGAGTGTGGGAGGAGGAGCGAACTCAGGAGACTGCAAAAGAAACTGCACTCCCTGCAGGACCTCCAACTCTGTGGCTGGTATGTGAGAAAGGAACTGAATGAGACCAAAGAGGGCCTGAAAAAGCACTTTGAGGAGGAGTCCAGACGCATCATCTTCTGTTCCAAGATTAAGTACCTGGAGAAGGGTTAGAAATGTAACCCTTTCTTTTTCAGGAAGCTCCATTCTGCACACACTCCCCAGACAGAAGTGAGGGATTGAGATGGCAGAATTCAAGAGGGGAAGGAAGGGGTCATGAAAGTGGTCACACACTTCTACAGAGACCTCTAATCCCCCACAGACACAGACCAAGCTGATAAGTTCCTGTCAGGTATCACTAACTCTGTTGATCCTGCAGGTAGAGCAGCTATGGACTCCCCCATGGCGTTGGAGGAGCTGTTCTCTGCTACCAGATCCTTCAAGTCAGGTAGAACCCCTGGCTGTAATGGTCTCCCAGCTGAATTCTATATAAAGCTGTGGGACCTCATAGGCTTAGACCTGCTTGAACTATATGAGGAGATGGTGGTGGAGGGCAGAATGCCTCCAATGCTAAGGGAGGGGATGATCACGATCTTGTATAAACAGAAGGGAGAGAGATGCAACCTTAAAAATTGGCAGCCCATCTCTCTCCTGAATGTGGACTACAAGATCCTTGCGAAGGTACTAGCCAACAGGCTAAAGAGGGTCATTGGTCAGATTGTTCACCAAGACCAAACCTGCGGCATTCCCGTTTGCAGAATAGCAGATAGCCTTGCCCTAATCAAAGACACGGTCCACTATATCAGAGACCGCCATATAAAGGCGACCCTGGTAAGCCTTGATCAGGAGAAGACCTTTGACCATGTCTCTCATGAATTCATGGGGAGGGCACTGCGCAGATTTGGGCTGGGAGAAATGTTCTGTTCATATGTTAACCTATTGCAGACGAGAGGCAAAGTGCTCGCTGTACATGGACGATGTAACCATCTTCTGCGCTGACCAGCAATCAGTGAAAGAGCTCGTCCAGACATGCAAGGACTCTGGCAAAGCTTCGGGTGCAAAGATCAACTGCGGGAAGTCAGAGACCATGCTCTTCAGGGAGTGGCACCTGGTTTCTGTCCCCTTCCCCATCAGGACAGGCCTCATCAAAATCCTGGGGGTCTGCTTTGGTGGAAAAGGCGCAGCCCTGAAGTGTTGGGATGAAAGACTAGCGAAAGTTACACAGAAATTTGGACTATGGAGCCTCAGGGACCTCGCCATAGAGGGAAAAATACTGGTGCTGCAGAATGAGATCCTTCCAGTTCTGCAGTATATGGCCCAAGCTTGGCCACCCTTGGCAACAATTTGCAGAGCCATCACAAGGGCAGTGTTTCACTTCATCTGGGGCTCCAAAATGGACAGAGTGAAGTGTGCAGTTATGTACAAGGAGCCCCACAAAGGAGGAAAAGGGGTGCCAGACATCCCCACCATGCTGCGGACTTTCTTTGTGTGCAACTGTGTGTGGAGGACTTTAAGAGAGAGTGACCAGGGATCTACCGGTAATGCCATGTCCCGTTTCTTCCTGCTACCTCTTTGGAGGGGACTCGGTTGAGACAGGAGGGACAGCACAATCCCTTACAACTGAACTACCCCCTGGTTCTAACAGGATGTTGGTAGATTTGTGAGGGAGAACCAACTGGAGAGTGTTAAACCAGAACTGTGGACCCCAAAGGTCAAATATATAAGCTCATCAGAGCAAAAGACATTATAGAGACAATTTCAGGACTCCCAGCTACCACTTCCAAGATGGCATGGCAGAATGTGTCATCAGGCAGACTCACCAACAGACACAAGGACACTACATGGATGGTCGTTCAGGGGGGTCAGCCTCTCAGGTCAATCATGTATGCAAGGAACCTATGAAGGTATAGACACTGCCCTAGAGGATGCGTGGCAGAAGAAACTGCTGTTATTTGGCAGTGACCCTTTTCCCAAGCTCTGTTGGATGACCTGGAAAATGAACTCAAAGACTCTGTTCCAAAGAGACACTTGTCGTACCACTCGGTACTGTATGGACTATTTCCAGGGACAGACTCATATGGTGCTATCCAGGAAGCCTGGCACATCATGTGCTGTGTCAACGATGTTCTATGGTTTGCAAGAAATCCTGTGGTGCTGAGGAGAGAACAGGTGACAACACAGGACTGTTGCAGACTGATCCACAGCCTACTAAGGGACTATACCATCTTGGACAGCCCTGAAGAGGAGGAGGACTAGCATCCCCTCCAATGACCCAATACCGCTGTCACCTCCCCTCGACCCCCTGACCCACCCTGACCCATGCCCCATATCCCCCCCCACACACACACTCAATCCCCCAGGCGAATACCCACAGAGACTTTAAAACAGTGAAATAAAGTACAAGTGTTGAGTTCAATAAAGTAATGTTACAATAAAGTTCAAATGTACCTGTGTGCTGCCAAACTGCACTGCGTCGCAAGTATTAAGAATGTTATTGTATTAAATGCATGAATGCACTCTGTATTGAAAAGCATTACTGTACAAAGAAATGTTGTATTGTATTTTTCATGTCAAAATAAAGATTTAAATTAATAAAAAAAAAGCGGTCCACGAGTGGTTCACTGTTGCCTATCACCAACACCCGGGGGAGGTTAATGCTTGTAGTGGTTCCGGCCACTACATAACACTGGTGAGGTTAGAGAAGCACAGTATTCCTAATTTAAGGCACTTCCTCCGGTGGCAGAGAAGGCATCCATCTGATGCTGATTCGCCAACACCCGGGGGAGATTAATGCTGGTTGGGCTCCGCCCCTTCCTAACACCGTTGAGGTAGAAGACGCTCAGAATCCCTTTTGGGTAGGCACATTCTCCGGAGGCAGAGAGAGCTTCTAAGGGAACGATCCACAAGCCGAAGCTTGAAGAAGCAAGTCGCCAATTGGCGAACTCGTGGAAGCGGCGGAAGCTCTTGGTGGCACAAGAACAAAGACTGTGCAGGAAACTCCCCTCCATGAATCCAGCATGGTCCAATGTTTAGTGCAACCGGGAATACAAGCAAGTTACCACTCAAGAAAAGGTGCGCCGAAACAGCAAATACGTGAAACGGCGAAAGCCCATATACTACAGCACAGAGACACTATGCAAGACACCCCTTTCAAGGAACCTACATAGACAGAATCGGATAACGCTCCAGAGGGAATTTCCAAAGAAAGACCGGCTATAATTCTGAAAACGGCGAATATGCCAGAAACAGACCAAAAACTTCAACAGGCTTCAAGACAAGGCTCTGAAAAAGGGAAAGATGGTAACCAGTGCACCCATCCAGACCTCTACAGACGTTCAAGCACACTCTAAGGAGAAGAAGAGCTTCCAGAATGCTGCAGTAGGAGGTGACCTTTGACCATGTCTCTCATTAATTCATGGGCAGGGCACTGCGCAGATTTGGGCTGGGAGAAATGTTCTGTTCATATGTTAACCTATTGTACCTTGACATTTTCAGTAAGGTCCTGGTGAACGGCTGGAAGACTACCCCTTTCCAGTGCTTTCTGGGGTCAGACAAGGTTGCCCTCTCTCACCTCTTCTTTCTGTCAGTTGTATAGAGCTCTTCTCTGAATGCATCAGAAGGAAACCAGGGATCAGGGAGATCACTGCACCAACACATGGCAGACGAGAGGCAAAGTGCTCACTGTACATGGACGATGTAACCATCTTCTGCGCTGACCAGCAATCAGTGAAAGAGCTCGTCCAGACATGCAAGGACTCTGGCAAAGCTTCGGGTGCAAAGATCAACTGCGGGAAGTCAGAGACCATGCTCTTCAGGGAGTGGCACCTGGTTTCTGTCCCCTTCCCCATCAGGACAGGCCTCATCAAAATCCTGGGGGTCTGCTTTGGTGGAAAAGGCGCAGCCCTGAAGTGTTGGGATGAAAGACTAGCGAAAGTTACACAGAAATTTGGACTATGGAGCCTCAGGGACCTCGCCATAGAGGGAAAAATACTGGTGCTGCAGAATGAGATCCTTCCAGTTCTGCAGTATATGGCCCAAGCTTGGCCACCCTTGGCAACAATTTGCAGAGCCATCACAAGGGCAGTGTTTCACTTCATCTGGGGCTCCAAAATGGACAGAGTGAAGTGTGCAGTTATGTACAAGGAGCCCCACAAAGGAGGAAAAGGGGTGCCAGACATCCCCACCATGCTGCGGACTTTCTTTGTGTGCAACTGTGTGTGGAGGACTTTAAGAGAGAGTGACCAGGGATCTACCGGTAATGCCATGTCCCGTTTCTTCCTGCTACCTCTTTGGAGGGGACTCGGTTGAGACAGGAGGGACAGCACAATCCCTTACAACTGAACTACCCCCTGGTTCTAACAGGATGTTGGTAGATTTGTGAGGGAGAACCAACTGGTGGGACCCAGTGGGACTCAAAGCGCTTTCAACGCACGCTCTCGGAATTAACCAAATCAGCAGGTGAATAATAAATGTTATTATTACCCAATCAATGGTACTCATTTATCGACCTTAGAAGGATGAAGGGTTTATTTGATCCTGCTTGGATTCAAAGCTGCAACCTTGAGGTTTGAACAGGCTCTGTTGTCAGGGCATTTACCACTGAGCTATGTCACCGGCCTACGCTACAGAGGTCTCCCTCATCTCTCCTCTCACCCCCCTCATCCTTCCCTCTTTTCTAACCCCATGCCACCCTTATCTTACCTTCTCCTCTTATTCTTGACAGCTCTGCTCTCTAGACTCATCACACCTCTTACACACATATACGTATGATAAACGCTTCCAACACTTGGGGTGCACACTCACCCCTGCCTGATTTCAGATCACCTATGGATTGTTTAGACTACTTCCTCTGTTCCTTTTCTGATATCATCCTGGCGATTATTCTACCATCTGGATGCATGATCATATGATTGCCGTACCTCTCTCTCTTTTTCACTCTTTCTTCCCTCCTGTCACTTTATCTTCCTTCCCCCTTTCATACCTATTGTCTCAGACTTCACCTCCACCTACTCTACCTAGTATTGCAAACACTCAGGAATAACTTCTTACACCACCTCCTTTACAAATTCACTTAGACTACTTCACACCCAACTCTGTTTACTTTTGTTGTGATACGTTTAAGCTACGTACACTGATATAAACTGCATAACTGTCACGGTTTTTGATGAACACTCAGAACAGCTTGGTAAGGTTAAAATAACTTTATTAGAGAAAAGTTCAAAGACATAGATAAGCCTATGGCCCATACAATGGAGTAGATATGCAGGCAAGTGAATATAACAGTATATGCCAATACAGGAATCACATGAAATGAAAATAACAATCTATAGACAGTAGAGGTCCTGGCATGGATCAGGACAGCTGGCAGGATCGGTAGACAGTGGACTGACCACAGGACCTAGAACGACGTGGTCCAGATGAGGGTGACTGGCTCAACCCAGAGGAGCGAGGCAACTGTGCTGGCACACCCAGACGCCTGGGAGGCACAGAACCCAAGGAGTAAGGCAACACTACTGGCACAACCCAGACGCCTGGGCGGTATAGAACCCAAGGATCAACGCACCACTGACCCTGGTACCGGGTGGCAACAGACCGAGATAACTCTCCCAAAATATCCCTAGTGCACTAGGGGTGGATCGCAGCACAACACGTATAGTGGTGGAAACAACCAATGTCCCCTCTATGAGGATGGCGCATCGTAACGCTGGCTCTTGAGCCGGAGGCTCCTGCAGCTGAGATAAGCAACTCTATCTGGAATGTCCAGATACACCAAGGGTCAAATGGTAATGCCCAGAATACTGCAACTCCCAGAGGGAGTGAGCCCAGCGAGGTATGAGAGGTGGACACAGAGAGATAAGAGTAACACAGTCAGTGACAGAACACTGCACTGGTACTTCGCTTGTACACTCCGCAAAAGCGGTAAGGAGAGAGACTAGGCACTAAGCCTAGCTAACGGTTGACAAGATACAGCGCCTCGCGGCGCAACAGGTTAACATACAGCACCCATTGAACGTAACGGAGGCAACAGCGAGGCCACAGTGGTAAACTGGAAATGCATGATACCAGACACAAGGAAGCGCACAGGGCAACTGGCAGCCCAAAGGGTCAGAGCAGGACAGGTACACTGACCAGCACCGAGTAACGGAGGCGATGCCAGATACACTCGGTAACGGAAGTGGGTTCACAGCCAGGCCAGGTCAGCAACGGAGCAGGTTCTCAGCCAGATACAGTCGGTAATGGAAGCGGGTTCTCAGCCAGGCCAGGTCAGCAACGGAGCGAGTACTCAGCCAGATACAGTCGGTAACGGGAACGGGTCCTCAGCCAGATGCAGTCGGTAATGGAAGTGGGTTCTCAGCCAGGCCAGGTCAGCAACAGAGCAGGTTCTCAACCGGATACAGTCAGCAACGGAGCAGAATCTGGAACGTCGTCAGGCAGGCCAAGTCATACACAATAAACGATAATGGATCAGAATGCAGGAACAAATACACCACGAAAGGGCACCATCCTGAGGAAATCACAGGGTATATAAAGGCCATCACTGGGCGGCGACAAAAGGTGTTAGCCAATCAATGACCAGCAATGCAAACTAGCAGTCAGAATGTCGCCGTCTGCTGCACAAAGCACGGGCACCGTGATAATATTCTACAAATATTATCACCATATTGGATGCCTTGGAGATTTATAGATGGTAATCTATGTCTTTGCCATGCGCCTTTGAAGTTCTTTTTCATGTACTTAATTTGGAAGTTCTGTATGTATTATGTTTTGTACTTTTCTTCTAATAAAAATTAAAAAAGTTGCCTGAACCAGAAGGGCGAGATCACAGTGTTACCCCAACTGGGTTAAAGGTTGCCACATACATGGAGACATTTAAATGTATAATACTGACTTAACCCTTGAGTTCCCTCCTCCGTGCAGCCAATGAACCGCCCCACTAGCACCTCCCCTGCAATCATTCACCTTGCCAGTCAGTCTGCCCTCCTGTTCATCAGTACTGGTGCCCTCCAGTGCCCTCCCTGGCCCTGTCCCTGGAGAAATCCAGTCCTCCCTGCCCTGGGAAGCTGTGAGCTGACTTAACCCATTTCTCACTTTACATGGACAACTGGACACTTATTGATGAGGTATAATGTATGTCTATGTCTATAGTATCTATCCCAGGCAACTTTAGTAAAATCTCTTGATATGGATCCCCCCACAAAAAACATTGAAGTCAATTCAAGTTAACGCTCCAAGGGGGTAAAAAAATCTATTTTTGACTCTAAATAGCAGACATTTCCCAGGATCAACATCCTATCTGCTGTGAAATCAGATCTCATAATTCTCAATATTGTTCTGAGCTAGAAAGGTACCCATTACTTTCTTGAAAGCAATTACAATATCTTCAAGGACAGCATCCCAAGACAAAGAATTCCATAACTTTACTGCCCTTACTGTAAAAATATCCATGCCTTTGTTTCTTAATCAAAAGAGCCTTTCCTCTAGTCTTAATGGATGACCTCTTGTTTTTTGCTCAGCTCTTTCAATAAATGTTGCTTTCTGATATATTTGTAAATGGTAATCATATCACTCCTTAGATGTTTCTTCTCCAATATAAATAAACCCAGTTTGCCTAGAAGGTATTATTAACTCAGATCCTGCAATCCCTTTATCAGAATTCATGCATGTCTCTGCATGTTTCAATAATAAGAACTGGTGCCCAAAACTGTACCTTATTCCAGATGAGACCTAAACAGAGATTTTAATAAAGGTAGAATTATATGCTTTCATCCCATTGATCTATACCTCTTTTTATACAGGATAGTATCATATTGGCTCTTGCAGCAGCTGAGTGACACTGCACACTGCTGTGAAGTCTGTAGTCCTAAATATTTTTCTAACAAGGATTCCCCAAATAGTTTTCCATTTATTGCATATGTAGCATGTTTGCTTCAATAGCCCAAATACATAACCTTACATTTATCTATATTAAATCTCATCTGCTCTTTTTCCAACCAATACAATACATTTATCTAAATCTTTCTGCAGAGAAAAAATATCCTGCTTTGTATGTATTATCATTAGTTTCAATACAATATAAAGGAGGTAAAAACTGTTTTTGGTGGAATTTCCAAGAAAGGTGAAAAGTTCAGTTGTTCACATTTTGCTTTTGCTGCAAAAACTTTGCCCCTTCCCTAAGATTGTTGCACGGAAAATTAATAGGGCTGTGACACCAGGGGACATCTGCTAACAAGTCTCAGGCTTCCTGGTTAGTCATGTGAGTTAAAATGTTGATATAGGAAATTAGAGAATTTCTTGTCTAATCTCCTGTTACACACATAAAAGGGAATCTCTCCCAAGGAAACTGTGAAATTAGGCACTAGGCCTTATGTATAAAGGCCAAACAGAACTAATCTGGAGTAATGCAATCCATCATGGGGGACAAATAAACTGTGGGGTATTTAATCCCCTTGAATGGGGACTCTAGCACATTTCATTGGAGAATTTTTTAACATTCAAAGTGATAAAACCCCTATTACATTAATTGACACTTTAGTTGATTTGTCCTAGAATTAGCCAACATATGCCACTGCCACTCATTTGCTTACTCTTTGTTTGGCATTTCATTTACCCAATAGTAAATATTTCTCTTTATCATAAAAACAGAAACAACATTGATTGATTGATTGATTGATTGATTTAACCAGTCTAATTTAAAAAAAAAAAAAAATCAACGTTCATGGCAGTATGTTGTTTAACGTCATCTTTTTTACCTCCTGTTAAATCAGTTACTCTAGGATAGTAAGACTAGGCGGTACATGAAGCATAAGTCATAGGAGTACATTAAAAGGCAAACAACCACTCTGGGCGAAGTATACATACCACAAAACAACGGCTTATGTAATCCAACCAGTCCCAATTAGAATAAAGAAAAAGTTCAAAGGATGCTTCCAATTCCATTTAACCGCAGTGCCAGTCTTCAAATGGAACCGCTGTAAGTGTAGACCGTTCAAACAATGATAGTCACCGCCATTGAATATCACCTTGCCAGTGCTCAATGGTCCTACTCACATGCTCCTGAGGCATAGACCAGCCTCACAGTATAACAGTATTCACTGGATGACCCCCAGAGCAGGTATCTGTATTGCTCTCTCCCAGTCTTCATCCTTCTCCCCTCAGGATTGGATCTTGACTCCATACCTTACTTGAAGTGATATTATATGGCCCTCAGGTAACTCTTTAAACTCAAATGGGTCTAAACACATATATAGTAGGTAGGAGATAAAAAGTATTACCAATATCCTGACTAGGGGAATTAAGAACTCACTAAAGAATATCTGCACCAGATCTATTATTTAACTAGACACTCATAGTTTTTTATCAAAACTGAAAAATGTAATGTATCTCCAATATATCAAAAAATGCACATAAAAAACTGATGTACATAAAGAATAAAAAACTGTGCACATACAATACACACAGAAATAAAATATAAAAACTTTTCTCTATCCATTGAGCACTGACAAGGTGATTTTCAACAGTGGTGGCTATCATAGTCTGAACGGTCTACACTTAGAGCATGTACGCTGTTTTTGCATAATAAAGGGCAAAACTATTTACTTAAAACAATATTAGTGTTACGAAATGTACAAAGATATGGAAATTTGCAATTAAATTCTGTAAACATTAACTGTGTTCTATGTTGATGATATCACAATTGACATAATATTTATAAAATTAAAAATTAAATGTTATTTGCAGAAGACAGAGAGATGTGTTGTTAATTATGACATAACATTAGTCATGGATTTTCCTGCTTTTGCATGAAAAAACTTAATTATTGACATTGAAAAAGTTTTTTTGCCTTTAATTTCCATCATTTATTTTTATTTTTGATTAATCCAGGGTGCTTAGTACACACCAAAGCTGGCTCCACTCATTTATTTTTTTATAGTAAATAAAACTTTCTGTGCATGTACCATTTTTTGTAAAAAAAACAAAAAGCAAAAACTGAATAGTGCCCCATTAGATCTATCTATGCTTTAAATATTGTGTCTATCCGCTCAACAGATTTGGCAATAGGTTTGGATTCAGAAACAAAAAATAAACAATTTGATGCCATTCAGATTAACATGGCAGAATTTTTTTGCTTTCTACTTCAAAAATTCTAGAGAGGTTGTTCCAAATTTGCAAGATTTGCAAATACTGTTTATATGACCTGGACTCCAAAATCATGGCTTACTTGATAGCGCTAGATTCAGTTCCCCCCAATGCAAAAAAAAAACTCTGCCGGCAGTTTTTTTCAAGCACGGTAAGGAATTCAATTACCTGTGCTATGAAAAAACACTGGCATAAAA
The DNA here is from genome assembly GCA_037306005.1 of Rhinophrynus dorsalis. Lineage (NCBI taxonomy): Eukaryota > Metazoa > Chordata > Amphibia > Anura > Rhinophrynidae > Rhinophrynus > Rhinophrynus dorsalis. Next base: position 169,064,042 of record CM074719.1, on the reverse strand, counting down.
AACCCACCTCGAGAGATTAATTTATCTCCCATTTGACCCCATAGAAACACATTACAAAATGTTGGAATTTGCAGTTCAATTAAATGCATTAGCAGTAAGATGCGTTAAGGGACCCACTTTAATGGGTGAAAATCTGCTCAGTCACTTAACGCATTTTCAAACAGCTAACGCAGGAACTGAAGTTGCAAAAAAGCAAAAAAAAACAAACAAAACCTACGTCACCAGTGGATGTATTAATATGGGGTCCTAAGTCCCATATCAATATAGCCAAAGCAATCCCAAAATGCGTGTAATGTTAGTAGAATTAATCGTATGAGTGCCAATGGGGTATGGTTACCCCACTGTTATTTACAGGGTTAATCCAACTAAGTTTAAAAACATCCCTGGAAAAAGAAACACCAGTACTCCTGATGTCCAGCGGAGTCTTCAGCACACTGGTCAGCTATTGTCTGTCTTCTTCTTCATTCTTCTATTTCCTTCTTCTTTCTCACCATCTTCTGTCTTCTTCTCGTCTGTTTTCTTCTCTTCTGTCTTCATCTCTTCCTTGTTTCATTCATGTTCCTGTAAAAAGAAAAAAAAAAAAAAAGGAAACATTAAATTCATGCCACAAACGTAACTTAGAAATATGTGCATAGTTTAACCCTTTGAGTGCCAGAGGGGTTGCTCACATATCTGGCACTCAAAGGGTTAAACAATGCACATACTATATGTCCAAGTTGAAATAGTAGATTCACCCAAACAAAAAACAGATTTCCTGTACTAAAAAAAGAAATTTCTGATTTCCAGAGAAATATTACGAAAGCAAAATATTAGTGCTGTTTTAAAGAAAAACCCTATATGTAGTCTCCAACAATGTCGCAGGTGGTGGTGGCAGGAAGAGGAAATGACAACCCCCCCCCCTTTGGTACTTTATGGGCCAATGTCATTCCACTGTGTATGAATTTTGAACAAAGACTACTTTTTATATGGCCAATCTCTGTACAACATGACTCCCATCTATTGGTTTGGAAATGTGCTTACACACCTCCCATACAATCAGCTTCTAGCAGGGTCTGTCAATCCCCCGCTAGAAGCTGATTGGCTGGGAGGTGTGTAAGCACACATCCCAGTGAATGGATGGGAGATATTTTGAACAGACACTGTTCATCCAAAAAGGCCGTCTCTGTTCATAATTCCCACACACTGGAATGGCATTGGGCTGTAAGATTCTCTGGAAATATCTTTTTTTAACAAAAACTATTTCACTATTTTCACTTTTCCTAGAAATAAAAGTGTGAATATTGCCTAAACTATACATCTGCTGGACTTTTGGTCAACATGACAAATAGGCAATTTTGAATGCTGTTTGCAAATATATAAAACAATTCAAGGTCACAGGCCCACTTAAAATGGAGTTGACTGGTTTTAGATTAGAGTCCTTTAGTTTCAGCTGACAAAGGCACATATCTCATATCTGTTTCATTATTTCTACCATGCCTATATTGCACGTATCACATATTATGAATTTGTAGAAACAAAAACAAAAACTGCTTTTGACAGCCAGAGGTGATTACCTAAAAGAAAAGGTACCAGGTCATCCCATTCTGTAGTGGTGTATTGTTCTACTAATAGTATGGAATTGTGTATTGCCTTCTTGGTGCCATGTAATACCAGTGGAAAGATGCACTAAGACATGCTAAAGGGGAGATTCATTTTCTAGTGTAATAAACTCTTTAAGTCCTATATTAGTTGATGTACCCTATGCTTTAAGATTCCCTAAGTTGGATAAATATTAGTGCATAGGCTCCATAGAATGACATAGGAATTGGACAGTTTATATAACTGGAGAACATATCTCCTCTTCATCACATCTTTATCACACCTTAATCTGCTACCAACCTGGCTGAAAACCATCTGTGTGTACAGCTGTCCATATATACAGATTTAAAAGCAAATCTGTAACATATTTGGGGATGCACCTAAGATAGTGTGTACAAATGCTAGCTAGGAATACATAATTGTTAAAATCTTATCACAATGTACAAGTATATGAGAGGCCAATACAATGATCTCTGTGGTGAGCTATTCATTCCAAGACCTGATCAGGTGACCAGGGGACACACCTTGAGATTAGAGGAAAGGAGGTTTAGACTTCAGCAGAGGAAAGATTTTTTACAATAAGGTCTGTTAAATTGTGGAATTCCTTGCCCAAGGAGGTGGTTATGACAGATACAATGAATATATTTAAGAGAAAATTTGATACATTTCTTTCAAAATGGAACATACAGGGTTATACTGTATATTAGTAAGCAAATCAGGAAAGTAGGATAAAGACTAATTTATTTGGTAGCAGGAAAGCTATACAGTTCTCATGTCACTAGGGTATGAGGCAAAAGTTGAACTTGAAGGACTTGTGTCTTTATTCAACCTAATTTACTATGTAAAATATATGAACCCTATTCATTTTAGATAACAATACATTTATAAATCATTGCAGAAATGACAGTGATTGAGATTAAAATGATGTAAACCCTAATGATGATTGAATGATGAGGTAAATGGTGATTACAATTATGTAAACCATACATATCTTCTCATCTGTTAAAGCCACAACAAACAAAATGTATGACTGGACAAAAGCCATACAAAATCTGTATAAAGTAAAATAACATTTTAATAAACAAATTGAGGCCTATATATAACTAATAGTCAAATCTTTACAACAAATGTTATTTTATTACCGTGACAGGAAATCCAATTTACCCAAAATGCTGCTTGTGTGACCCCCAAATCCAAGAAAGGGCTGCACATTGAGATTAGAGATTCTAAAAAAGTAGTTTAAACCCTTTAATTTTAAAGAGGTCTACAAATAATTTCTTCACCATCTCTTTAGCACCCAAGGAGCATACCTGGGAACTTTTGAGGCAGGGTTACCCGGAGGGTAACCCTGTCAGTGCCCACCGGGGAGGAAAATGACGCGATTTGCGCCATAAAAGGGGCGGGGCTTAGTCGCGGCGGGGGCGGGACCAAAAAAAAGAAACCCTGCAAAATGGAGGTAAGAGGGCGGGGAGTGGGAGAAACTGGGCGGGATGGAGCACAAGTGGGCAGGGTTTCTGCTTAAACTCTGCCCACTCGGTGATTCACACATTGCCCCGGAGACCCGGTAATTCAGTTTGAAATCTGGAGTCTCCGGGGCAAAACCGGAGAGTTCCCAGGTATGCCAAGGAGCTAAGGTGGAACAGTCTAAGAATGAAAAAGAGGCATGCTCTGAGGCAAAAAAAAGACAATGCAAGCTGCTTTTTGTGGTGATAGCAGGGTGCTTGATGTGGTAGTGGGATTATTATCGCCTCTTCCCATTGTACCAAAGAAAAGACTTGAGGCCATAGGAGAAGCATCTGAAGGTCAAAAGTAGTTTCAGGGCCACATGTTGCCCACTGCTGCCGTAGTCAATGGTGTCTGTAACTCGTGTGTTCTTATTCTGAAAAGACGGAGACAATAGAAATGTAAATGTGTCACACTTTCAGACTTTCTCACAAATTTACAAATGTATTAAAACAAATTATATGAGGGACATCAAGGTGAAATGCTTTTATTATGCTACATAATCTCATTAATTTGGTAGAGCTTTTTAGACTATAAATGTTTACAATTACAAACCAATTGTGGTTCAAAGGAACAAGTTAAATTGGAGCTTTCGCCTCTAATATACTGTGTCTCATATAATTAAGCTATTAAAATGGTATGTGGATTTGCTTTTTTCCCCTAGTACATAATTTAGTAGATATTCACTCTAAAATGTAGACTTGATGCTGGGCACTTCCGCTTTCTGTGGCACAGGGTAACGTCGACACAACGGTGCAGAACTTCCCAGTCCTCAAATTCTCCTCCCAACTCCCTCCCTGTTCTCCTTGGGAACATGTTCATGCTTTCCTTCGTATTGATGTGAATCACACATATTGTAAAAGTAAGCTCTGTTTGTCATTATACTGAGCTTGCAAGCTCTATATATTGACAAACGGGAGCTGGGAGGGAGGTGGGAGGAGAATTTGAGGGCTAGGAAGTCCTGCACCGATGTGTCAATATTACCCTGTGCCGCAGAATGTGGAAGTGCCAGCATCAAATCTACATTTAAAGGGATACTAATGTCTTAAAATAAAAGCAGCTCCAATAAGTATTCATAGTATTTGGGCCATGGAGAGTGTTATTTCAAAACTATCAGAGTTGTAGTTCAAGAGTAATTGAATGATAAAATATCCCACTCCCGCCCCTTTTACTGATGTAACACTGCTCACCTCAGAACAGAAAGGTGGTGTCCAGATTGCTTGCAGAGAGGGACAATCTTCAGTGAGCATAAGGAAAAAACTTGAAAAGGGGGGCAGGGTTTTCATTGTTATGAAATGTTGAAGTAAGCTGAAAGTCCAAACATTGACTACCCCTGATATAAAATTACAATCAACAAAGCAATGCAAGATATGTGTTCTATACCTTCTATAGAATCTAATTCAACCTGTACAGTGTTAATACCTAGAACATAATAATCACTTCACTTATTATTTAACACACTTAAAAGTGAAAACACTTTCTATACATTCACAAGCCATGATTATATGAGAAAACCACACACCTGGAACAGTATGCTGTGCTTGTATAGTAGCTAATTTATATTACACATAACTATTGTTCGTTTACCTTTGCTGTTGTATAAGAATGTGAAGAATTCCACTGATCATTGTTTCAGAATGGACAGGGTTCAATGGTTGTCATGATAATAGAAACCTAGCCTAAATGACTAATCGAAACTATATTTATTAACCTTGGAGCGTGGGAAAGTGAAGATTAACTGCTTTTAATGTTAACAACAACCCTTCCCGGAAGGATGACTTTAAATTCCTGTGGTTTGGACAGCACATGCCTTGAAAGTTAACAGTAACAACAGGTAAATGTCTTGTACTACTGTACTATAAAGAATGCATGACTTCTCCCTCAATGCAATCAAGAAGTCAGAAAAGATGGTCTGGATTTTTTAAATCTAATTTCAATCAAATTAAAGGGACGCTGAGGCTTCTGTACCTAGAAGAACCGGGAGAGATGCACTAATGTGTGATAAAGAGGTGATACAGTGGAGATGACTTCTCCAGTGATATCACCTCTCCAGTTCCTATGTTATTCTATGGAGCCTATGCGCTAAGATTTCTCCAACTTTGGAGATTTTAGTGTATAGGCTCTAAAGAAAAACATAGGAACTGGGGAAGTGATATAATTGGAGAAATCATCTCTTCTTTATCACCTCTTCATCACACCTTAGTGAATAAACCCCCTGAGTAATTCTTGAGTAAGACAACCACTATCAGGGAGAAATACAGATTCCAATTCACTTAAATTGTCCTTTTAACCCCTTGAATACTAGAAGGGTCTCCAATGCACTGGTTCACAATTGGAATCAAACTCCTCTCACTGAATGCTTACTATGAAGTAGAAGGAGTTTGCAGTCCTTGATTCCTGCAAAAAATAATGTCTGTCCCCATGGGCATTATATCTAGGACTGAGTGAAAACTCTCCTTAACCCTTTGAATGCCAGAAGGGTATCCAAAGCTTTGCTTTGCAATGCATTAGATACCCCTCTGGCACTCAAAGGGTTAAAAGAGAAAAGAGCAAATTCCCACTCAAAGTTCAGTTCTTCCTTCTTTTTTTCTTCAAGGTATACATACTGATCCAATCCCTCATACCCCTCCATAGAACCACACAGTCAGTTTATTTAATTCAGGGTCATTGGTAGGCAACCTAAGGCCCTCTAGCTGCTATTAGACTACAACCTGAAACATCTGGCAGGGAATAATAGGAGTTGTAGTCCATTAACAGCTGGAGAGCCTCATGATTCCCACCACTGCCAGAGAACTACACATACTGACCGTCAATCTTATCCCAATTCACTGGTAGCCATAGAACCACAGTTACTGGCACCACAGCCCCCCTCCCCCCAAGCCCTGTGCCACTACACTAGTAGCTATAGAACCACACATACTGAACTCCAGTCCCAGCCTTGTTGTGCCTTTGCATTGATAGCCATAACACTGTACTACTGAGTTTGAACCCCAGCAGAATTTCTCACACATATGTGGAAACTGACTCACAGGAAATTGTTGAGGGTTAGAGGAAAAGGAGGACATTTTAACTATTTTCCAATTTTTAATGGGATAGTAATACTTAAAATGTAAAAAAAATATATGTTGTAGGGGTTATCCCCCTGAGTAAAACGAGAGTACTCCCACTGCTGAAAGGTGTTTCATTCAAAAGTTATTAATTTTCAAAGTTGAATTTTTTTAGGTGCAATATCACAGTGGCCTGAAATTGTACAGTGGCGCTGTTGCTACACGATCCTATGGACAGCTCTGGTCCCGGGACCATAAATCTCCATAGGATGGTGTAGCAACAGCACCACTGTACAATTTCAGGCCACTGTGATATTGCACCTAAAAAATTCAACTTTGAAAGTTAATAACTTTTGAATGAAACACCTTTCAGCAGTGGGAGTACTCTCGTTTTACTCAGGGGGATAATCCCTACAACATATTTTTTTTTTACATTTTAAGTATTACTATCCCTTTAACTGAATTTCAATGGAAAAAACAGCAAATGATGGGTTTTCTGCAAAATTCATGTGGGAAAAACAATACTTGTCACCCATCCAGTACTAATGTAACTCTGGACAACCAATCCAAACAGAATTGCTTAACAGTGGTCAGTGGTTTTCTATGCCCAAGAAAAAAAGGTGTATTATTCAGTGCTGTTCATATTCCTTTAAGGTTTTATTAGTTTTCTAACAAACTTTATAACAGATGAATCAAAGATATTGCTTTTAGTCCCCATACAATTTAATTAATGACAGATTTTAGAACTTTGGTACCATTGGCGGTCATACCCCTTTAAAGAAAATCTTTGTTTTCTTACTGGATATTTAACCCTTGGATGCCAGAGGTACTGCCAATGCATTGCTTCACAATGCATTGGAGACATATCTAGCATCCAAGTGGTTAATGATATAGTGTTGCTATCAAAGAGGAGGTCATGATAGCTCCAGAAATTCAGAGAAATTTGTTAGTTTTCTAACTGTTCTGACTTTACTCTGGAATTTCAAGGATACAAAACATTTTGTGTCCAAATTAACTCAGTTGCTTTTAGTAAACAGGGGGAGAGGTTCACTAAGGTGTGATAAAGAGATGATAAAGTGGAGATGACTTCTCCAATGTTATCACTTCACCAGTTCCTATGTTATTCTATGGAGCCAATACACTAAGATCTCCAAAGTTGAAGAAATCTTAGTGCATAGGCTCCGTAGAATAACATAGGAACTGGAGAAGTGATATCACTGGAGAAGTCATCTCCACTTTATCACCTCTTTATCACACCTTAGTGAATCTCCCCTCTGGTCTTCCATCAAGAATGAATGAATAGCACTCTCGAAACTCTAGAGCATGACAAATTAATTTACTTAATTGTAATATATATATATATATATATATATATATATATATTTTTTTTTTTTTTTTTTTTTTTTTATTTATTTATTTTTTTAAATAAATGGTTTTTATTACATTTTTTACAATACATTCCATACAAAAAGAAATACAAATGCCAAAAGCAGTTCTTAACATAAAAGGCTGCTTTCTATATATTTGATTATTTATATGTCCTCTTACAATGTACAGCCGCCGACTGCAATCATCTATATCTAATAAAACAAAAAACTCAATCATTTCTAAGTACCACACACACATCTACATCCTTTCTGAGGTCCTCCATCCTTCATATCCTGGTTGCCGGGGGGAACCAGCGATCCCATAATGCTCAGAGGCATAGAAAGCTTCTATCATCCTGCTTACTATTCATCAACAAATTCCAGGGTTTCCAAATACCCTCAAAGAAATCTAACTTATTTTGATTATTATAAATAGCCCTCTCCTTAAATCTTTGATGATTAATTGGATTGATATTTCAGCCCAACTATGAACTTCTCCAGACTTCCAGTATCTTGCGATACACATCTTAACTGCCATTAAAATATGAATCTTCAGTATACCATTAGTTCTTTTGAAGACTGGAAGTTCAATATGAAAGAGGAATATTTGAAGTGAAATCTCTATAGGAAAGTTAAATAATGTCTCCATAACTTTTGTAATTTCTTCTTTCAAAGGTGCTAGCTTCTCACATTGCCACCATATATGGAGTTGCATCCCAATTTGAGTATTACAACTCCAACATTGGTTTGATGTTCCATATTGAAACTTACTTCATCTTTCTGGGACTAGGTACCACCTATGGATAAGTTTTAAAAACATCTCACAAATCCTTATTGAATGAATTGATTTCCTCAACAGAGAGAAAGAGTTTAGCCATTTCTCCAACATAAAATCCTGGCCCATCTCTCTCTCCCATTTTATAATGGTATTCATTTTTTCTATATGTCTTAATCTATACATAATTCTATTTATTACAGATACTAATTTTAACCCTGTTTCAATTATAAACAATGGTTCCAAAGAATTACCCCATGATATAAATTTATGGCCTGTGGTAATTATGAACCCTCAAATAGTTAAAATGTTCTGTAAACGGGAGAGAATATCTTTCTTGGAGTTGTACAAAGGTCTTTCTTATCCTAGAATTATATAGATCTCTGACATTAATAATCCCCTGCTCCCACCATTTTATTAAACTAAGATTTTCCAGGGATATTTCCAATATCTCTAAAGGAGCCATTCCTAAGTTCTTATCCTTCCCCACAAATCACCTTTTAAAATAATCTGCAGTACGATTTGCAACTAATATTATTTTATTTTTAATATTCAACCTTTTAAGTATCAATTTATCTAGCCAAAACAGCAATAATGGATCTATATCCTCACATGAGTTCTTTTCATATCTAAACCACAAATGTCCCCCATTTGTTTCTAATTTCCAAGCCAATATATGAGAAAGCATTAATGCTTCATGCAAGTCACATATATTTGGGAAATAACATCCCCCATCTATTACTTTATTAGATATATTGTATAGGGATACCCTACCTCTCTTCGTCGCCCATACAAACTTAAGTAAAAGCGTATTAAATTGATCTAACAATCTTTTCTGTACTCTCAAAGGAATGGTTCTCATTACATATTCCAATTTCGGAATTAAATATGACCTAACAACATTTATTCTTCCAAGCCATGAAATTTGTAAAGTTCTCCACTTTGCTATATTACTGAAAACTAATTTTTATACTCAGGTGTCCACTTAAAATCATACCTTAATTTCAAATTCTCAAGTTGTTCCTCTGTTAAGCTCTTTATTATAACTTGTGTTTTTTTAATGTTTAACTTATAATTTGAAAACTACCAAATTCTTTGATACACTGTAATATCTTTGGGGTTGACGTCTCAGCGTCAGATACCATTATAATAATATCATCTGCGTATAATGTTATCTTTACAGCCTGACCCACCATTGATATTCCTTCTATCTCCTTCATTTGATGTATATAGGCAGCCAATGGTTCTATGGATAGAACATATAACAAGGGTGCCAAAGGGCAACCCTGCCTTGTCCCATTCTTTATCTTGAACCAATCTGATTTTAACTCATTGCCTACAACCCTAGCTGAAGGATCATTATATAGACTCATTATCCAATGAAAGATCACCCCGCCCCGACCCTGAAGATGGACAAGACCCTCGACAGAAAACCCCAGTCTACTCTGTTGAAGGCCTTCTCCGCATCCAGCACCAGGAAGGTGTTACGGTTTTATGGACACTCAGACACAGTAGGTTTAGATAAAACACAGTTTTATTGAAAAAAACACAGAAAAGAATAACCCTCGCGGGTCCAGTAATATATGTACACAATATAGTACTGACACAGGTCAGGTTACAGATTTCAATACCCACATGGGTCCAGTATATATATATATATATATATATATATATATATATATAACAGGAATAATATAATACTGACATAGGTCAGGTATAGTTTGTGTGATTCCCAAATGAGACAGCAGTGAAATGGTTACTATTAGGCCAGGAAGACTGACAGGCCCTAATAGCGCGAGGCCCACAAGACACTCACTATACAAAGAGTGACACAATAGCGAGTAATGCCACAGGAGTAAACGGAGGCCCAGGACAAGCGGTAGACTGCCGTAGCAGTAATGGAGGACTGCAACTGAGACTGCAATGACTGTGACCTGATGGAATATGGCACCAACCCTGAAGGGGTTAACGAACGCTCAGACCTAGAGTCGACTGCCTGAGGCTCCCAGGAATAGACCAACCTCAGCTTGCAGCAGTAAGAGGTCAAGCGTACCATGGTGCAACCAGATGGATTTACCACACCGGGGTGTCACCCACACGACACAATAGGTGACCGGGTCACAGTAGTGAGGCTGCCTGAGCAGCAACGAGGCAACAGAGGATCTGTCCGGAGACAGAGAGGACACCAAATGACAGCCCCTAGCTGGATACCGGATGGGGCAGCAGGCCGGACCTGAGATACACAGAACAGGAATGTTCACCAAAACCGGGTCAGTACACAGAGCAGGAACATCAGTCAGGCTGGGTCGGTACACAGAGCAGGAACGTCAGCCAATCCGAGTCGGTACACAGAGCAGGAACGTCAGCCAGGCTGGGTCGGTACACAGAGCAGGAACGTCAGCCAATCCTAGTCGGTACACAGAGCAGAAACATCAGCCAGACTGAGTCGGTACACAGAGAAGGAACGTCATCCAATCCGGGTCGGTACACAGAGCAGGAACTATACAGCAGAGTAGTCAGGCAGTCCGGGTCATACACAGGAAGCACACAAAATACTGGAACAAGCGCTAGCAACGGAAACACCACAAAAGGGCACCGGAGAAGTGACAGGCCTCGGTATTTAAGGGCAAATACTGGGCGGAGCAAAGCCATGTCAACCAATAAGAGGCATCAGGAAGTAGAACTGACAGAATGTCGCCAGCAATAGCACGGACACGTGATAGAAGGCGACCGGTATGGACTCTGATTTTACCTCCTGCATCAAATTCAATATCCTAAGAACATTATCTGCTCCTGTTCTTCCCGCTATAAAGCCTGATTGATCCAAATGGATCAAATCAGGGATCACCTGCTTCAATTTTTCTGATAATACTTTAGACAAAATCTTTATATCATTATTCAAAAGGGAAAGTGGACGGTAACTTGATACAAAATTTTAATCTTTCTCTGGTTTAATTATTGGAGTTATTACTGCTTGAAGCATTTCTGCAGGAAAACTCCCATTATTGCCCACTTCTTTATATAGAAACACAGAAACATAGAATTTGACGGCAGATAAGAACCATTTGGCCCATCTAGTCTGCCCATTTTCCTACTGTAAAAACCTCAAACCTTTTTTGGTCCTTGGTCTTTTCTTACGTTAAGGACAGCCTTATGCCTATCCCATGCATGCTTAAATTCTGTCACTGTATTAACGTCTACCACTTCTACTGGTAGGCTATTCCACTTATTTATTCCCCTCTCAGTGAAGTAAAACTTTCTTACATTACATCTAAACCTGTGTCCCTCTAGTTTTAGACTATGGCCTCTTGTCCTAACATTTTTACTCCTTTGAAATATACTTCCATCCTGCACTTTGTTGAATCCCTTCATGTATTTGAATGTTTCAATCATATCCCCTCTCTCGCTTCTCTCCTCCAAGCTATACATGTTCAGATCCTGATATTTCTTTTCCTTTAAATCAGTCACCATTTTAGTAGCCCTTCTTTGAATTTTCTCTAGAGTATCTATATCCTTCTGGAGAAGGGGTCTCCAGTACTGTACACAATATTCTAGGTGAGGTCTAACTAGAGATCTGTAGAGTGGCTTGACCACTTCCCTTTTTCTGCTACTAATGCCCCTAGCAATACAACCCAGTACCCTGCTTGCATTTCCCACCGCTTTATTACATTGCCTGCCTACCTTTAAGTCATTAGAAATAATTACTCCCAAATCCCTTTCCTCTGTTGTCTCTGAGAGCACAGTACCCTTAATAGTATATTTTTCCTTTGGATTTTTATGTCACAAGTGCATACTTAACAATGGTATTAATTCAGTTTCATATACCTTATAAAATAATATAGTATATCTATCCGGACCGGAGCCTTCACCCTTTTCAAACTTTTGATCGATTGAGATATTTCAAGTGTATCTATTGGGTAATTCAAAATTTCAACCTGTGCTGGACTTAAAGTTGGCAAATTACGTTTAATGAGGAAATGTTCCATCTCCTCTTTCGATACTCCATTAGATGGCAATTTATACAAAGATCCATAGTATGAAGCAAATGCTTTCCCAATAGTTGAGGGAGACATACTTTATCATTATAAACTATCTTCCTAATGGCCTGGTTTTTATTCCTATATTTCAGTTTATCAGAGAACCATTTTCCTACTCTATTATCATCATGATACCACTTTTGATTCAAATGCATAATAGCATTACTAACTTTAGTTTCCAGCTTAGTTTTCATTTCAGTCTGTACTTCCTTCATCTCAGCCATAATCTGTTCTGAAACCCTCACTTTATTTCTTGCTTCTAATTTTGCTAATGCAATACGTAAATCTGCCAAAATCTTACCTTGCTCTCTTTATATTTTGGCTCCCAGCTTAACTAACAACCTCCTCACAAAACACTTTAAGGTGCAACATAAAACTCCATTAGAAACTTAATTCATGTCATTGAATTTTAAAAATTCTTCTATTTCACCCCTCAAAAATTTAACAATTTCTTCAGAATTTAAAACGTTCTCATTTAACTTCCATGTAGTGCTAGCCTTCGTTTCGCTACTACTTCGGGCTTCCCAAAATATTGATGCATGATCCAACCAAGTAATAACATCTATTTTAAATTTTTTAAAGATTTCTAGCTGATTCAAATTTGTCAACCAAAAATCTATCCTAGAGTAAACTTTATGCACTTTAGAAAAAGAAAGAATAATCTCAATCTTGTGGATGCTGTGTTCTCCAATTGTCCCATAGATCAAACTCCTGCATAATATTTCGAAATGATCTAGATTTATTTCTCAAACTCCTCATTGATTCACCTTTCTGTATCTTATAACTCCTGTCTAAGACCTCATCTGAGACTATGTTCCAATCTCCCGCAATCAATAGGTTGCCTTTTTTTACTCCATCAACTTTTGAAAAAAGATTTTTAAAAAAACTTCCTTGAGTACTCATTTGGACCATACACATTTATCATAGTATATTCTATGTCATTAATCTTTCAGACTAAGATCAAATACCTTCCTTCCAAATCCTTCTGTTTTAATATAAAACTTCAAATTTTACTTTTGCTGAAACTATAATTGCAACCCCTCTCTTTTTTTTAGCCGGAAAGTTCGAGCTATAAATCGTAGGAAATCTGGAAAACCTCCAAAGAGATTCCGCCTCTTCCCTCCAGTGAGATTCCTGAATAAAGCAAACATCTATATTATGTTTAACCAATCGATCATACAAGTAACCCCTTTTCTGTGGAGTATTTAGCCCCTGGACATTCATTCATTCATTCACATAAACTTGGCCGCCATGCCTCAAAACTTTATCTCCTTCTTCCTCCTCGCTCTCTGCGAGTGCCAACCCCCCCACCCAACTGTCATCCGAATCAAAGAAGACCCCAGATCACAACAAACCCTCATCCACTCACTCCATATATCTTTATTATTCCAAAAACATACTTCCACTCACTCCATAAAACTATATCCACCAAATCCCTTTTCATACCTGCCTATTGACCAACCAGTCTTAGGCTTCTACCTAGCAAAGGAAAAAACCTACTAGGAAATCGTTGCAGTTGGAGCCGTACCATACCAGGAAGGATTATATCCATTGGGTAATTCTATGGAGGGGTGAAAATGAGTGAAAAAAGTGCCCTTTGGAGCCCCTTAAACACAAACCCACAGTCCCTCTCTTCACACCTTCCATCTAAGAAAAACAGGAAGAGAATGGACACGCACGGGTAGAAGGAGGGAGAAAATCCCAACATAGGACCACAATCTTCTATTCAACACCTCATATATTACACTTTCAAAATAAACAACATAATCAATTGCAAATCTTAAACATCACATCCAGTGAATAATATTCAAAAAACCATATCTCTTCATCACCGTTCCCAAATTTCCCCTTATACTATCACTACTATATACTCTTTAATAATTCTCTAAGAAAAAGGAATACCCCCTAAACACACCTAGCCCCCACCACCACCCCCTGCAAAAGGAGGAGGAGGAGAGGAGAGGAAACAACATGGGCCGGAGGGGGGGACAGGGGAGATCCACAGATATATTAACCCCCATGAATTATTCTCTCATGTTATTCTACTATCCTATCCTACTTACATGATATTCAGTGGAGAATTAGTATCAGTCTAAGCCTTAACACATTATATTAATTCTACAGTGGACACATCCCCATCCCCATTTAGTGATACAATTTATTATTTAATACTCATTTAGTGTTTACCCAATATTGTAAAACAAGTAATCACTATACCTCATTACTATTTATAAAAGCCCCATTCAATGCTTATACCTTCTTAACTTATCAAGTACATCCTATTCCCATCTTCACCGCCACCTCTTAACCATATAAACCTCAAGAGGACATACCCCCCATACAACCATATCCAAAAAGGGCGCATTCCTCCAATGTGGCTTTTACTGTAACCGCTAGTGACCGGAGAGCACAGACTGGGTATCACGTAACGGAGGCCACACTGAATCACAGGCCGAGCGTAGTGTAATGAGCTGACAAGTGTAACCGCTAGCAACCGGAGAACACAGGCTGGGTAGCATGTAACAGAGACCCCACTGACTCACAGGCTGAGAGTAGCGTAACGGAAGGCAACAGTAGTGAATGACTGACTACTGTAACCGCTAGTGACCGGAGAGCACAGACTGGGTACCACGTAATGGAGGCCACACTAAATCACAGGCAGAGAATAGCACAACCGGAGGCAACAATAATGAAAGGACTGACAACAATATCGAGGGCAGCACAAAGAGCGTTAGTCAGCCAATGCCTGGATCAGTACCAGGGAGCGGTAGTCAGCCAAAGCCTGGATCGGTACACAAAGAGCGGTAGTCAGCCAGAGCCTGGGTCGGTACACAGAGAGCGGTAGTCAGCCACAGCCTGGGTCGGTACACAGAGAGCGGTAGTCAGCCAAAGCCTGAATCGGTACATGGAGAGCGGTAGTCAGCCAAAGCCTGGATCGGTACACGGAGAGCGGAACAGGAACAAGGTCAGACGAAAACCGGATCAACACGGAACAGGAGCACAGAATAACGTAAGGTCAGGAACACCACGAAAGGGCACCGGCCTAGTGACAGGAGGGCTTATATAAAGGCTAGCCCTGGGAGGGGCTAGCCAGCTAGCACCAATAAGAGACAGCCAAGACAAACCCAGAAATAGGAATGTCGCCTAGAGACTCACGGGCACAGTGATAACCAGTTTGTATCAGTCTCTCATTAATAATTATGGGTTACATGATATCCTAAATTGTATCCTAGATTATGTTCAGTTGAATGGTTGATATTCAATCTGGCACAGGAAATGTTTTTTATTCGTTAATAAATGGGGTAAAAGTAAACCCCTCATTAAGGCTTAATGGTGATTTTGTCTTGAGCATATAAATCCATTGTGCCTCACTTTTCAGGAGCCTTTTATCTATGTCTCCTTTTCTCTGACTTGAGTTTATTTTCATTATATCTGTAAACTTACTTTATGACACATCCCCATTGTGTATTTCATTTATGTGTCTCGCTATAGGCTTATCTCTTTTGTGCCTAACATCGCCAAGATGTTCAAGGATTTTGTGCCTTAACTCTCTTTTTGTTTTTCCGACGTATTGTTTCTTGCATTGGCACAACATTAATACACCACAGCTGTTGTCTTATAGTTAATAAACTGTTCAGTAGTGTATTCCTTTTTTGTTATGTTACTTTGACATTTTTTTTAATCTACTGTAAATTTACACGCTGTTCAGCTACCACATCTGTAAAACCCTTTTGTATCATATTTTAACCAGGTTTCTGTGGGTGAACGTGTACAGTGACTTTTAATAAGATAGTCATTGAGATTTTTACTACGTAGGTATGTAATTCTGGGGACTTCTTCCTACAGACTCTCTTATGTCTGTGTCTTCCATGAGAATACCGCAATGTTGGCACAGAACATTTTGTTTTTGTTTATGTTCTTGACAAAAAGTGCCAATGAGCCTAATCTGAGAAGGTTCATCTCTCTTGATTTTTTAGGAGATGTTAATAGTAGAGAGTCTCTATCTGATGATAACGCCCAGTGGTACGCCCTTTTCAGAACCTTATTGCTGAACCCACGTTTTTTAAACCTTGTTCATAACTGTGCAGCTTCTGTTTTAAAATCATCAATGTTGCTGCAGATTCTTCTTAAACGCAGGTATTGACCAGTGGGTATGCCATTCTTTAACGGTTCTGGATGTCCACTATCTGCTCTTAGTAGGCTGTTAGTTGCCATTTCCTTTCTATAAAGAGTAGTTTCTAAGTGACCCTGTTTACTCTTTTTCATCTTGATACCTAGAAAGGAAACTTCATTCTGATCTAAGGCAGTAGTGACCCTTAAATTGATGTAATTCATATTTAGACTGTTTGTGAACTCTCTGAACTCAGTTGAAGTACCTGTCCAGGTGAGTATCACATCATCAATGAAACATAGCCACAGAGCTATTTTGTCAGTTTATCACATCATTACATCAGTGAATACCATCTGGTCCTCCCACCAGCTTAGATAGTGACTGGCATAGGTGGGAGCACAGGTACTGCCCATGGCAATACCTTGGATCTGTTTGTAGTACTAGTAGCTGATAAGTGGGAGGGGCAGAAGAGGGAGGGAAGGAGGGGAAATGGACAGAGTTTCTCAGGAAACTCATCACAGCTGAAGACTCAGCCTCTGTCCCTGGAGATCCAGTAATAAACACTAAAAATCGGAGTCTCCAGGGCAGACCTTGAGAGTTCCCAGGTGGGATCAGGGGCTCATGTACAAACAGTACAAAACACAGAAAAAATGCCAACACTAGTATAGTAATTTAAGCATTAGTAAAACGTGTTCCTTGATGAAAGTTTCCTTTTAAAGACTTCTACAAAGAGTCCTCTCACCTATACAAGGTGGACTTAATAGTTGATCATTACTGTACCCAGTCAGAGATGGGATCTTATCCATATGATATGGCTCTACCCTAATCTAATAGCTAGTGGAACTGGATATAGTAATGGAAGTGGGGTTATAATTAGGAGCTGTTTTCATCCTTTATCATTAGGCTCTAAAGAAAAACATGAAGATTTAAGAGAGTTCTTGAACTAGGGAATTTACATCTATATATTACACCTTTGTGGAAATAAATACATTTTTGGTGGAGTATATAACTTTTTCTGCTTCATATTAATGTTGCTTATTTTTATGATGCAAATGTATCACATTTTCTTTTGTATGTAGTAATCCTCTCACAAAAATTAACATTTTCTTTCTGATAAATATTGAATATTGAATCTCTCAGCTGTGAGGTCCCCTTGATTTACTCAGCAGGAAACATTTTACTTTAAATGTCTAAATGTGCTGCAGTGCACCTAGGAATTGGAAAGATGTTTTGTATCTAGGACCTGGCAAATACAGGCTAAAATGTCTGCCATTTTGATTAGAGCACTGGAAGGTACCACTTTTTATTTAGGATGGGTTCAGGAAGGCAGCTAAATAAAATTGTAGAAGAGTTTGTAATTTGCTGATTTCACAATAACTATCAGGCATTTATATTAAAAATTCATCAATTCAAACTTATTGAAATGGCAGGTATACAAAGAACTGGAGACCTATACTGTTAACACATTTAATGCTAGAGAGGACAGCTGTGCATTGCAATGGATTGGAGGCCTTCCTAGCGTTCAAGGGGTTAACCCCTTGAGTGCCAGAGTGGCATGCAAAGCAATGCGTTGTGTATATCTCTGGCACTCAAAGGGTTAAAAGCACAGTTTAAATCAATGGAAATTTTGTATTTGCTTCTTATGGTGCACTTGGTTTTCATTGCAATTGCTTCACTTTGTTTTTGTATCTGTCCCAACACAAACTGAAGCGTTTGAACAAAGATGATTAAACTGGTGAAATGGCTCAGTTGGTTAATGCACCAGCTGTAGAATCTACAAACACCCTGAAAACAGGAAAAGGTAGCACTCACAGACCGGGAAAATATAAAAATACCAAAATACCAAATGTCCGATGTCACAAAGAAAAGAAAGCAAAACCTCTAATGATAACTAACCCCATGTATTTGTATAAACATACAGAATCCACGTATTTCCTTGAAAGGATATCCACTAGACGGGACTTTTCTATCTTCAAACGGGAAACTTCCTGTAGTAACAGGTAGAGTCTTTCCACAGCCACACATTCCTACTGTTTCTCCGTTAGTTTGGACTGTTCATCTACAGGTGGTAAGATCGGAGTTTCACCAGAATTTAGATTTCTCTCTACATCAAATCACAGACTTTACTACCGCTTTGTTTTAGTTGACATTGATAAATATACATGTACATGTTTGGTATATATTATTGTTTATAAGGGTATCCTTGATTATCATTATTATATTTTTGTATTTTAATAAATTTTATATTGGTACTTATTAACGCTCTTTCCTTTTCCACTTAGGTGGATTACCCATCTGTAGAATCTGTACAAGCTGCAAGGTCCTAGTCCCGGCAAGGTCATCTCAGCCTTTCACCCTTCTGAGGTAGATAAAATGAGTCTAGGACATACTTGTAAATAAGAGACAATCTCAATGTATTCTTCCTGTTAAAATACTTTCTCACAAAACAAAACAAAGAGCCCTTTGAATGCCGGAGAGGTATGCAATGCTTTGCTTACCCCTCTGGTATCCAAAGGTATCAGAAGATATTTTTCTGTTAATAAACCCTTTGATGCTAAAGCAGTACTTAATGCCTTGTGAAATAAAGACTAAAGTAGATTTTCTTTTCTGTAAGGACTGTAACCACGTATAACTATGACCTAGTCATGATGAGACTAATTGTACCAAAACTTAGCTATAGCCACCATATCCACATATTGGAGTATTGGAATTCATTCAGAGAATATATTAGCTAAACAATAAGCAGTTGTAGACATAGCATAGAAATCATTTCTAGTGTTTTCCCCCGATATTACCAGTTTCATGTACCTTATTCCTGTATTAATCTTATAATTGAAAGCAGAACTACCAACTTAGTTAAAGTCGCCCTGCAACAATTAGGCAGATGGCGACTACCTTAATAATAGTTAGATTTGCATTTAAATTTATCATTTAGAATCACATGGCTTAGAGTCACAACACATATACGGAACCCCATCACCTGAGTTAACATACTAAATGCCGGATCCAGAGCATTGCAGCACAGATCAAAGATCTTCCTCAGGTATGTTGTGGCCACTTCATCTTCAGTAATCCGAAATGTAATTATTTGAAGGCACAAGCAATCTAAATAAGCAGCAGGTGTATGGAGTGACTTTTAGCCGGTGACATGAGAATCTTGCACTTTTCATGCAGGGCGAGATTCCCATGTCCCTTGTCATTACGGTGATACGGTTAATGCACCTTTATGTTGCACAATATTTTGTGTGACATTTAACCCCTTAAGGACCGGACATTATGGGACATTTCCGTCCCATAACGTCCGCATAGGGGCACGTTGACGGGCCGGTACACGTGACCTGTCACGTGTATCGGCGCGTCATTATGGGGCTTGAAATAGATCGCTCCGATCTTGGAGCGGTCTATTTCATGCCCCATTTTTACTTACAGCGCTCCCGGAAGAGCGCTGTAAGTAAAATGTACGTGACGTACCAGGACCGTCAAGGGTCTTTCAAGAAAGTTTACCCTTGACGGTCCTGGTACGTCAAGGGTCCCTAAGGGGTTAAAAGTGAACCTGAAAAGACTATCACCAATTCCTGATGTGTTCAAACTCTTGATATATGTCTCTGGAGTGATAGCTCTAAATTGTCTGTAAATAAACTGATATAAGGTAACAGCCTTTCTGTTTAGAAGAGTGATAGTACTACACAAACCAAATTAACCCTTAGAGTGCCAGTGGGATAGGAAACACATTGCAAAGCATGGTGTTGCGTGCACTGTGGAGCTCAAAGGGTTAAACAAATGATGCCTATAAAGGGTAGTTACACATGCATTAAAATGCAAGTTTAGGATTAGGGTAGTTACACATGCATTAAAATGCAAGTTTAGGATTAGATTGTATGGATCTAACACAAAATAACTAATTCTCACAGATACTAGCTGGAAATACATAATATTTAAAATTATGTAATCCAATTTCTTTTTGAGATTTTACCGTGCCTTTAATTGGGGGCATAAAGCCACCTAAATGCAAGAGAGGTTAGGATTTGTGGGCAATCTCTAGCATTCATGGTGTTAAAAGCCTATTTAAAGTGACAGTCCTTTGACTACATATTCTGCAAATGCATACCATGTAAGTCAAATTGCCTGTACTTTTTTATATATATTTTCTGACATCTTCACCTATTTTTTTTTAATACTTTTATGTCCCTGACAGTAAGCTCCCTGCATCTGTTACAGAGATCTATTTGTGATAAACTTGATACAGAAAAGCCTGCCTCTAGAGCACTTCCTGTTGCAGGAATGGTGTTAAATTATATCACTATCATTAATCCACAGCTCCTAACAGAACACTTTCTGGAAACAGAGATTCAGCTAGCTCACTGTCCTGGACAAAGACATGTAAAAATCTGTGAAGATGGAAAAAACAATAAAAGTAAAGGCGGCTGGACTTTACATAATATGAACCTTCAAAATAGGTAAAGTCAAGAAGGAGGTTTCAATTTAAATAAATGGGAATTTTGAGAATTTATGTTGCAGCTGGTGTGCAATAGAATTGCACCTCTTTCTCTTATCAAATATGGCCCATATATACAGTTATGATCACTCAACAGCACTGTTTACACTATAAAAGCTATGGAGAAAGGCAGATAATCTATTTTTTTTTTCATTTCTGGTGTATACTAAGGGAAATAATGAGAAGAATTTGCTGATAGCATTGCCTACATTTGGCATGTCTTAAGCTCTATCTACCATTGGTTATAACATGTAGAGATCTGGGTGCAGCAAAAATAATAGTGTGATTCATAGGGCAACTTTTCATACAATGTATGAGTCACCTAGTACGCTGATGCCTGAATCCTTGTGGTATACAGATCCCCCTAGGAAATAATTCTTTTCATGTGTTGAGACTAACATTCTTTTCAAATTCATTTCTAGTTTTTGAAAGCCACAAACACCTTTGAATCTCAGGATCTCAGGAGATACCTTACAGCCAATTTAATGAATGCTTTATGAGACCCCAGAGTGGGATTTTTCTTGTGATATAACTTGTATTCTCATACTGGAGTAAGTTTTACAGATGGTTCACACTGCCCCACATATCTTATACCTTCACATCCTGCTTAGATATTGAGATAATATTTGATGACTGGAGCCCAGCGGGCCAAAGTGCAGTTGGGAAATGACAATCAAGTAGACACTTATACTTCTGTATTTCTAATCTATTACGGTTTATTGAGAAAGCTGACGCAAACCAACTGCACCATAGGGAACAGATTAAACATACCTATATTCCCATTGTTCTGAATTATTCTTTTGACCCCTTGAGTTCCAGAGAGGCCTTCAGTGCACTGAGGAGCAATTAGTTGGATGCCTCTCTAGCAGACAATGAGTTAAAAGACCTTTTTAAATAAATGGCCAAGTCATTTGTACCCAGAGTGCAGTTGGTTTGCTCAGGAGTTGCACTTCTTTAGCTTCTTGAATACAGTTCTTCCTTCTCTGAGGCTCTAAGCTCCTGCAAGAGTGGCATCAGATCTTCTATATCAGTGATTCTCAGCACAGTTCTCACTGAAAGACTGTAGCAAGGTAATGGCAAAGAGAGATGCAGAAACTGCTAGCAGAATCTGTGGAATAGCCTGCACAGTAGAGAGAGGTTGACAGAAGCAGTGAATCTGGGAAGTGCTGGAGGTGTCTAATGGTTGCCAAGGCAACAGGATGTTGAAACACTGGCCAAGGATAGCTGCTAAGACTGGAAAAATGGGGTATTGGAAGTCTACAAATAGTCTGTCATAGGCAAGGAAGCCTTGGTCACACACATGGAGGACTGAGAGAAAGCAATGGGCGAGCAGATGAGAGGTAGACAAGATGAGTCCAGGAGCACTGGAGAGAACAGAGAGCAGTTAGTGGAATAGCTGAGTCAAAGTAATGCGTAGGAGATCAAGTAAACTTTATCCTGGGTGAGGTGTAAAAGAGGTGGGTGTACTGGAGCGATTTGGGTGCAAACCAACTGCACCACAGTGGACAAATAAATGTTTAAACTGTAACCTTAACTCTTTGAATGCTAGAGCTTGCAATATATTGTGAAAAGTTTCACTGGAGACATCTAGCATTCAAGGTGATAAAAGTCCTATTTAAAACATTTGGAATGTTGACCATTTTTATTTGTCCAAAATTGTGCTGTTTGTTTGTGCAGTAATCAGTTCGATTTAGTGCATCAGCCTCATTATATCCATAGATGAATGATAGGGAATATGGTCTGAATCCCGAGGCAGACAGGGTATTACCATATTGCATAATTTTTCCTACAAACACATTTTGCTGAATACAAGACTTATAATTGAAGCCCCCCTTATTGTTTTTGTTCTCAGTATACAAATGCATTCTTTAAAAAGTTTGGTGATATCATCAGAGACAGAATCTGTCGCAGTCAATGATAACATGGAAGCCACACAACCTGATTACAGGCAGTTCACCTATTTATTAATTAAAGTCTATTTATGTCTAGGCTTTCAAGGAGCCACTTGGTTCAAGCACAAGACTCACATCATTATTTAACCCTTTTGTTATTTTTAGAATTTGGTCCTCCACAATTTGCTCCTTAAGTTTTTATATGGTTTTGGCATTCAGTATCCATATTTCACAGCCATATGTAAGTACTGGGAGTAGACACTGGCCAAAAACCTTTCACTTGAGGCAGAGTGGTAAATTTGTCTTAAAGACAGAACTACTTAGATTTCCAAATGCTGCCCATCCCAAGTTTATTCAATGCTCAATTTCCATCATGGTGTTTCCATATGTTGATATTTTGTATCCAATGTAAACATACTTGTCCTCTTCTTCTATTTCTTGTCCATGTACTGTGATTTTGTTTGGTATGGTAAATTTGTTAAACATGATTTGTGTTGTGTTGATATTCATCTGCAGGCCAAAATGTTTGCTTTTCTGTTGTAGCTGTTCAATGTGTTCCTGTAGTTCTTCAGGACTACTGGCAAAGAGTATGATATCGTCTCCAAAACAAAAGTGATGTAGGTAGTTTCTACTGATCTTAAGACCTTATTTTTCCCAATTTATTTTCAGGAATTTTTTTTTCTAATATAGCAGAAAATAGTTTTGGGCTCCTTGTAGGACTCTTTTTCTATGTTGATCTGGACTTTATCAATGTTGACCTGTATTGATACAGTTGCATTTTCATATATTGACTGGAGGATATTGATGTAAGCTCTGTATATTCCTTGGTTGATTAAGAACACATTGCAGAGCTACAACAGGAAGGCAAACATTTTGTTCTGAGGATAAATATCAACAAAACACAAGACATGTTTAACACATTTACCATACCAAGGAAAATCACAGTAGACATACAAAAACTAGAAGAAGTTGACTAATATGTTTACCTTGCACAGGAAATGTCTATAGATGGAAACACCATGATGGAAATTGAGCGACAAATAAAACTGGGATGGCAAGCATTTGGAAAACTTAGTAGTACAGTCTTTAAGACAAATTAACCACTATGTTTCAAGTGAAAGCTTTTTGACCAATGTGTCCTCCCAGTACTTACGTATGGCTGTGAACCATGGACACTGAATGTCAAAATCATACAAAATCTTAAGGTTACACAGTATGGAGCTGCGAGTTCCAAACAAAACAAAAAGAGACTGAAAAATGTGTGCGTTGATTCATCAGCAAACAAAGGACTATGACATAATTGAAAGATTATTGTGCCTGAAATGAAAAAAGGCAGGCCATATAGCAATAAGACCTGACAGTAGATGGACCAAACAATTTTTGGAATGGATTCCAATCGATACTATACATCCAAGAGGAATACCAAAGACAAGATGGGTAGATGAAATTACCAGATTTGCTGGTACACATTGGCAACAAAAGCCACAGGACAGAAATCTATCTATCTATCTATCTATCTATCTATCTATCTATCTATCTATAAACAACCAAAACATCAATGCTGCTATGGGAGTCAGAAATAGGGCTTGTGCAAATGCGAGAAAAATAGGAGGATACACTGGAGCTTAGTGAAGGAGGTGGTTGCTGAGTTCTGGTGCAAATTTCCTAAATCATGTGCCAGATTTTTGACATCTAATGCAAAATCATTTAATTAGGGACCATTTTCTATTCTGAGTTTTAGTTTCTATATTTCTCTGATTGGCTGCCTTCTTTGCTATATAACATCTATAACAACTGCTTATCTTTAACCCTTCAACAGCCAGTGCATATTTTTTGTCTAAAATGCTTTTTAATGTTAACAATTTGGTATACTGTCCACACATAGTTATTTACAGAAAGACCAGAATAAAAACTAGATGAGTATTATTATATACAGTTATTTTGTATATTTCATTACCACTTTTTGGAGCAATTACAATCTTGTAATTGAAGTGGGCTTTTGTCTGTATAAATGACTGAGTCAGAATAGATTCATCACATTTAATATATACTGCTGGGATTATTATTATTATTATTATTATTATTATTATTATTATTATTTAAAGTGTTTTAATTCTCCTTTCTTTTTCAGTTATTATTATACGTTTTAACAGTAATCACATCATTTTCTGTAGTTTGTGATCTATTTATGTAGTAAAAATATTTGAAAACAGGCTGGTGTTATATCAATATATTTGTATACTTGACACTTGTATTCACATAAGTATTTTACTACTATCTGTGGTTATCGCTGCTGTTGAACTTTGTTTTCTCATTATTCTATATGCAGCTTCCCTGGTTTTACCAGAATGAACCCAAGAAAGTGATTTATATGCTTTTGGAATGGGGTGTTATTTTAACTGCAATGAATATAGTACCTTCCAAGTAGAGGTACATTAATTAAAAAGTCCTTTCTTCAGCCAAGCTCACCAATCTTGTAGAAGATTCAAGGTGAGTTCTACCTACTATGCTTTCAATTGACATCAAAGCTACACGAACATTTTCTTCTTGTAATAGCATAATATGTGTTTTTTACTATGCCTTTACTATTTCTTACCCGAAAACGTGTATATATTCACAGCAGATTAACTGATTCCTTCTCTCTAGTTCTTTAACACCCACATACAGCAATCACACAAACACAAAGAAGAGGCTTATGAAACAGCAATCTAAAAGCTAACAAAATCAGGTATAAAGGAATTCCCTCCCACTTTCTTTCATCAACCATATTAGGAGAACTTGTTCCCAATTTTACATCTGAATCAGCTACCTATGAATAGTTTGTAAATATAAGAATGAGCCCATCAATGTCAGACTAAGCTGAAAAAATGGCAATGAAAGATTTTATATTACTTATAAATTAGCTTTTGTTTGAATATTGAGAAAGCTTTTTCTAAGAGCAGCAACCCAACTGTTCTTTCCCTACAGTGGTCTCTTATTAAATTGTTTTTTGGAAATAGGCATTAGACCCACACTGTGTTTCTTCCATATAAGAGCTTGTGATTTAAAATATTCACTTTCTGATTAAAGAACAATTTAAAAAGTATACCATGCTAGTGATTACAAAAATCAAGGTTCTTTGCATAAAATAACTTATGGATATAAAGCATTAATGCATAAATACAAATAACATCTATTTTTTCTGGTTGTGATGTGACTATAACATTTGTAATAATTAGCCCCATTGATGGTAGAAAGGCCTCCAATATATGCAATGCATTGCAGATATATTGTCCCATCCAATGGATGAACTAATTAAGAACTTTTCATTATTACAGCAATATGCACAAAGAAAGTGGAACAATTCTGGGGAGAAAAACACTGCACCATAAGGAAAAAAAATCCCCTTAATTTAAATGAAGCTTTTAATTCAATAAATCTTGGAGAAGACACATGTTGTGTTGCAGGATTTTTCCTATTGCTATTTGTGAGAGATGGAACTCTGAGCATAATATGGTCCTATAAAGTACAATACATTATTTGGCAGGCTTGTCCCCTGTTGAACCTATCTGAGTCTCAAGTTGTGCGTGAAAATAAGCCTTAGGCTTCGTCTCTCTAAGGATTATAAATCAATCCAGACATTGGACATTTCTAGAGTAAGTAGAGACTATGTATATATTTATATTTTTGGTTGTCTTGCTAACAATTATTTATGGTTGTGATATTTAGCAGATCCTCATTATAATCCAGCTACAATTGTAATATACATTTATTTATGCTATTTTGAAATTATTTAAGTTAGTGTGTGGTGAATTCCATTTATAAAGATTCTGTATGGACTTTCCTGGTACCCATACCATCTAGGTTATTGTACTATGGGGGCTTTTCCAACTCCAGAAATACATTTTCTACTCCTACTGTGCATCTGAGATGGCTTTGTTAGTTGGTAAAAACAAACAGAGGATGGATTTGGGGGACAATGGAATGATTTAGGCTACTCACTACACACTACGAAAAGAGCAGACACTTCTTGCTAACCATATTGCTATCTTGTTCTCTTCTTCTTCTCTGATGTATTTGGTAATATGATTGTGTCGAGTGCCTGATAAAATTACTTTGTCATGTTGACTCAGCCTGTTGCTGTTAGATAATCTACTATTGTGTCTGTTTGCTGCTGGTGGTATAAAGCTTCTTGGGTTTTGCTGAATAAGGGAGTTCAGTCAGTTCCTTCGGTCTGTTGCTGCTGGATGGGCATATGCTTAGGCAATGCTCTGATGCCCCAGTGTGTTGTTGTGTATCTTGTTTTTATATGTTCTGTTTGTGAATAAAGTCGAGTTGCACTGTCCTCGTACCTGATCCTTTTTATTCATCTCTGGTAAAGAACCCATGGTGGAGAACACCCAGTCTGACAGGGGTCATTTCATCACAGTGTGCCATTTGTTTTAGTATGTTGATTTGTATTTTCTACCCACACATCTAGTGACACCCATCTAGTATAATCTCAGCTGAAGTTTCAGCTGGGGTGGCACTGGTCAGTTGTTATCAGGTACGTGATTGAAAACTGTTTAGTATCAGTAGGTAATTTTGTTTCTTATTTTATAATTCACATATTATTTTAGTATATTAAAATAGTCTTTTTTTTGTAAATAATCTGGTGTCTTCTCTGCTGTGTATACAAGAGTGGTCCTAAAGATGTTTTTATCATTGGTGGAGTGTAAACATTTATTTATCTTTGTGATATATGAACTATTGTTGGATTGTAATTTGGAGCAACCCACACAATCCCTTTTACATAAATTCTATGGTATCACTAGATTAGCTACGGGTCTGCTGGAAGAAGAGAGTAGGCAAAAGGGTAAGAAGAAGGCAAACGGGAGAAAGAGACAGGGTAAAGAAGGCGGAGAGAAAGGCAAAAAGGGAGAGAGAAAAAGGAAAGAAGGACGGAAATGTGAGGAATTTAATATTTCATAAAAACAAATGAGATACCCCTACCCATTGTGGGGTACAGTCTGTGCCTACCTGACTGTTTGGATAAAATTAGGATGGTTCCGGTGTTCCTTTGTCTGATGCTGTCTGCAGCACAAAAGACTTTGGCATTTCATGTGGTAGACTGGCTGTTCTGAGCAGGACCAGAAATGGGAAACCCTTGAACTGCTCTCCTTGCCATGCTACTTTCACTAGCATTTGGTCCAGAAAACCCCTGTGCTCCTTTCTCTGCTTTTGCTCCTCTCTTTGCCATCTGCCACTGAAAATACCAAGGTGACTTTTGGTGGCAGTAAGAGTACAGAGATTGAGATGCTATGGGACTGGAGGTAGCTGCACATAAGACCGACATTACTGCTGACCCAGACTAGCCCTCCCCTCCCTGTCTGTCTGTCCCCCTGGTTAGAAATTATGCCTCTGTCGGTGATCCCTTTGTTATAGTAGGCCCTGGGCAAATTCCCATTTGTTAAAGCTTCCCTTTGAAGATGTCGTGTCCATGGAGGTGGACATGGCAGTTTCTAGCAGAGCCACAGCACAAACTCCACCCACTGCACATTGTAATCTTAATCCTTTAATCTCTAAAGGGCCAGCGGTCCAGCGAAATTACCTTCCCTTAAGGACTACTTTGATAATTTCCAACGTGCCAGTACATGTGACCTCTTACGTGTTCCAGCTTGCTGAGTCAGGGTCTGAGAGAGACTGCTCTGTCTTGGAGCCATTCATTTCAGACCCTGTTTTTACTTACAGCGTTCCCGCGTTCCCTGCCATTACATCACCGGTCCTTAAGGGTATAAAAACCGTTGACAATCCTGGCACGTCACTGGTCCTAAACGGTTAAGGACCAGAGGAGTGTGGGTAAGATAGACTCATGCACAATTCCTGCTTCAGCCTTTGCAACCTACTGGCAAACTGTAGATGCATCCACTAACTGCTTCCCTGAGAGGAGTACAGTTTCAGCAAGTTGAGAGCGGTTTGGGGTTAGTGCTTGAAGGAATGCTCCCAGTTCAGTCAGTATTACAACTAAATATTATTTAGTCCCAGTACATTTTGTGTAAGGACATTAGTATCAAAATTAAGCTTACTATCTGAAGAATAAGGGTTCAAATGTGGAGCAAGGTAGATTGTAAAGTCATTAATTTAACTTGTTGCTTACATCATCTTAGCAAGCCTTTTCAAATCTCAGATAACTAAGAGCCAGATTCTGTATAGTCATCATGTGAGTTAGCATTTGATATATAAATAATAAAATAGTTTGTACTTGTGTTTTCATCTTATCTAATTAGAATACACATTCAGGACAAAGACAAAAATAAAACATTTTACACATTACAATTAGATAAATGTCCCTAATTCGGTGATTTGATGTTGTGTTACATCATGAGCTCATTGTAAGATAGTGTAGTTGATGAGCTAAGGCAAGCAGTGATAAAATATTGAACTGTATGCAGTTCAAATTTGGAGGAAGACCTTGGATGGCAATTTCTAGTTATGTCTAGGCAGAAGTGTGATCCAAAATCAACAGAGGAGGTAAACAAAGTATTTAAAAAAACAAAACAAAAAAAAGGTAAAAGACTGTCAAAGAGCGAACTGTGTGATTGTTCAGACTTAAATACATCATGTGACTTGCAAAACTAGTAAAGATAAAGGTAAGTTTAGACTGGAAACAAAAATATAAAATATGAAAAAAAATCAGTGATCATGGCAGGAGACAAATGTGAGATAATCCAGAATAATGTAGAGTGAACAACTGAAGTTGAATGGCATAAGTATAACACATCAGAGTATCAAGAAAGAACTTACCCAAGCAAAGAAAATAAGGGAACCCAGGCACAGTGGAGATGTCTGTGACGGAATGCACACACATGTGCAGGCACAAGAACTTACAGTAACAAAAGATCCTGCGATACAGATGTCTATGGGCAAAGAGCAGATTTTACCATACATACAAGTTTCAGTAGTTTCAAATAACTGCAAATCCATTGTTTTTTGGCTATACCTACAGCAATAGTTATGATTATAAAGAATAAAATTAGATAGAGAGTGGTAATGAAGTTTGCAGATAGGATTACTGCAGTTAAAAATGATGGCCATTTTGGAGTCAGGACAAATTAAAGGACAAATGCATTTTAAAACTCTGAGGCAACATAGAGATAGGTTCAGATGAGGTTTTTGTTTGTATTTTGGTTCAGAACATAGAGGATCTGGCAAAAATGGGGAGTTGTGTCTCTTTAACACCTCATTAATAGCTTCTACATATGCATACTCAATAAGAAATAATTAGTTTGAAATTAACACACCAAACAGCGTTTCAGTAAGGGCCATTTTAAAAATAGGGCAAACTGAGCAGTTGCTCAAGGAACTCTAGTGGAAACCCCACCAAGCCAATGAGGATATGTAACTTTAATGCAACACAGTTTGGAATGCTCTGACTCTCTCTTCCCACTGACCAAGGGGACACAATACAGTACTCTCACTGTGTGAATCCAGGTCTGTAA
This sequence comes from Rhinophrynus dorsalis, assembly GCA_037306005.1. Taxonomy (NCBI): domain Eukaryota; kingdom Metazoa; phylum Chordata; class Amphibia; order Anura; family Rhinophrynidae; genus Rhinophrynus; species Rhinophrynus dorsalis. The sequence continues at coordinate 169,033,780 of CM074719.1, read as the reverse complement.
TCTCAGCATTATGTGAAATTAGGCAAAGCAACTGAACCATAACAGCGCTGGAGAATTGGTTGACGCTATATAAATAAATTATAATAATAGATTCGAGTGAACCATTCCGTTGGTGCTGCAAGCAGGAGTGTGGAAGTGTTTTCCTTGATGCCGAGACTAACAAAGAATTGAGGGCCAGATAGTACATAATAAGGTAATGGCATTAACCTTTAAGGCCTGGAGGGGGATACAACACATTGCTTTACAGCATATTGCATACCCCTTTTGTCCTTAAAGAAAAGCATGAAGAAAATTAGAGTTTATACCAATAATTGAATACAATCCATAGCTAAATCAATAAGCTATCATCCATCTTGTTACAAAACTCAGCATTCACGTCTACATCATTACTGTTATGTTTTAAGAGGGTTATTGCTTAATAGAATCTGCATGAAGGGCCAGATTGGCCATGTCCAAAGCCAAGCCACAGTCTGAATGTCTTTGGCCTAAAAGGTAGAATGGAATACATCTGCATATCTGCTGACCATGCAGCTATTAATTATATTTAGAGACTTAATGCATTTTAGTTGTAGTTTCACATTCTATTCAAAGAGACTGTAATGATTAATGGGAAATGTCATTGATTTTAAGTTTATGACCCTTCTCTCACCTTATCTTATCGTGAATGTGTGTTACTGTGTTATAGGTTCATTATGAAGAAAAAAGTAGCATAAGTACTGTACTACTCTCAGTTCTAAAGGAAAATATAATAAAATATAAAATGTATTTAAATAGTAAACCTTTTAAACTAAGTATAACACAAAAACTGATTGTTCACATGCCCAATGAATGAGTATCAAAGAAAATAATAATGCCTTTTTATTGTACTAACATTCAGTTTTCAGGACAAGCTTTCAAGTGCAACAGCCTCCCTTTATCAAGTCAAAAGAATACTAAGGACTTGATCCAAATTTTGTAGACGGCTGTTTTTTCTGCCGACGGCATTTTTTCGAGTACAGTAAACTATGTAAATGTCTGTGCTGTGAAAAAATATTGGCAAAAAAAGAGCCGTCAGGTGATAAAGTTAAGAGGTGTTTTCATCCATTGAAAATGATGAAAACACACTAAGAATATCAATTCAAATGTCCGAGTTAGCCATGAAAAGCCGATAAGGGACTCAAGTTATCATAGGAAAGTTAAGAACTACTTGCCCTTGTGTTGTTGTTCATAGCAGTTCTTTTACCTTGCACTCTGTGTATGACCTGGCTAGTCTTCCATCCAACCTGGTGCTGACCTGTGGCTCTGTCTGACTATTCTTTTGTCTATCCCTATAGTGGACACCCAACCTGGTGCAGACCTGTGGCTCTGGCTGACTACCTGAACTGTGTATGACCTGGCTTGTCTGACTACCCCCTCTGGTGCTGACTTGTGGCTCTGTCTGACTATTTTTACATTTGTTCCTGGTACCTAGCAGACACCCAATCTAGTGTGGACCTGGGGCTCTGGTAGACTAGCTCTGATACTGACTGCAGGCGTGAGTCAGGTATCCCTTTCCTTATATGGACTGCAGGCGTGAGTCAGATATCTCTCTCTACTGACTGCAGGCACATGAATATGATCCTTTAATGATGTATATCTTGTAGCTGTGTTATGCAGTATTGTGTTAACATAGTTTGCAGTGAGATTTGTTGCATGATCAGGGTTTCTCCATTTATTGATCAGTTTTCTATGGACCAGTTTTTCCAAGAACAGGTGTTTGGGGTGTGAGAAGGTTAGCTTACTGAAGCCTATCTCTGGGTGGGAGGAGCCACCCAGAGGTTAGCAGGAAGCTATATGTTCTGAAGTAGGCAGGTAAAGAACCCAGAATTCAGGGTAACTATCAAAATAGAAATAGTAGGCCAAGGATAGATCACTGGAGATAGAGCAAGTCCAGAATAACAGGCCAGAGGTCAGGGCAGGCTGAGATAGAGCAAGTCCAGGATAACAAGCCAGAGGTCAGGGCAGGCTGAGATAGAGCAAGACCAGGATAACAAGCCAGAGGTCAGGGCAGGCTGAGATAATGCAAGTCCAGGATAACAGGCCAGAGATCAGGGCAGGCTGAGATAATGCAAGTCCAGTATAACAAGCCAGAGGTCAGGGCAGGCTGAGATAGAGCAAGTCCAGGATAACAAGCCAGGGGTCAGGGCAGGTTGAGATAATGCAAGTCCAGGATAACAAGGCAGAGGTCAGGGCAGGCTGAGATAATGCAAGTCCAGGATAACAGGCCAGAGGTCAGGGCAGGCTGATATAATGCAAGTCCGGTATAACAAGCCAGAGGTCAGTACCTGAAGGTATGTGAGACCCAGAGAAGAGATCAGAGAGAGGGTCACTGGAGGACGCTGGCTGGCCTGGAAGGGACAGGTTTGGCTGAAAGCTGCTGGCTGGCCTGGAAGGAACAGGCTTGGCTGAAGGCTGCTGTGTTTGATGTCTTTGGACCATTTGGAGAGAGAGAGAGAGCTTGTTTTCTTTAGGAGCAGCCCTTTATATTCATCTACCCTACTTTATGGATTGACTGCATCTGAGACAGTTTAATTTCCCAGAGGGCCCTTATAGCTGTGACCTAAGTGGTATTTCAGCTACTACTTTTGTGAGTATTCACTCACAGTTGGTTTCGGTGGAGGTTAGTTGTTACATATGATCTGCACAAGGGGCCCTATTTTCTCTCTTTTTATTCATTTCTAATAACCCAGAGGTGTTTTGAAACCAAGTGCTGTGGTCTGATGAAGTAAAAAGTTGACTCTTTGGCTACAGTAAAAAAAGGCTGATTTGGAGGGAAAAAAGCCATTTGAAGAGAAGAACACCTTGCTAACTCTTGGGGGTGGATCTATTATCCGTTTGGGGTTGTTTGGCACAGCAAATATTGTGCAAGTAGGGTAAGAATGGATTCTACGAAGTATCAAAATACCCTGGACGCTAATGTCATGCAGTTAGTGAAGAAACTGAAGCAGAAAAAAGGTTGGATATAACAACACATTGATCAAAAACATACCACAAAATCAACCACAAACTACTTCAAGCAATGAAAGCTTAAGGTTTTGGAATGGCCTTCACAGTCCCCATACTTGAATACTACTGAAACTTTGTGGGTAGGTCTTAAATATGTGGTGCATGCAAGACAACTTAAGAAGAGTGGGAAGAGTAAGGAAAAATTCCCATTACAAGAACCTTTTGGAGGCTGTGATTTCTGACAGAAGGGGTGTTACTAGGTACTGACTGATAGGGTGCCCAAACTTTGTCACACACCACATTTATGGTTTCATTTTTTTCAACCTGTTAAATTCAGCAAATACATAGTAACTGTGTATTACAATTTTCAGAAAGCTTAACACTGTTCTCTGCTTATAGTGTGTTATTTCTTTTCACTTTGCAAATCAACAAAACGGGATTTAGCCAGAGGTGCATGTATGTTTGTATACAAATATATATACAGTACTGTGCAAAAGGAAGGTGTGAAAAAATGCTGTAAAGTAAGAACGCTTTCAAAAATAGACATGATAATTTTTATCAGTTAACAAAATGATAGTGAGTGAACAGAAGAAAAATCTAAATCAATTCAAATCAGTATGTGGTGTGACCACCCTTTGCCTTCAAAACAGTATTAGTTCTTCTAGGTACACTTGCACACAGTTTATTAAGGAACTCAGCAGGTAGGTTGTTCCAAACATCTTGGAGAACTAATCTCCTTTTTTCTGTAGATTAAGGCAACATCAGTCGCTTTTCTTTCTTTCTTTAATCCCAGACAGACTCAATGATGTTGAGATCAGGGATCTGTGGGGGCCATACTGTCACTTCCAGGACTCCTTGTTCTTCTTTACAATGAATATAGTTCTTAATGATTTTGGCTGTATATTTGGGGTCCTTGTTATGCTACAGAATAAATTTGGGGCCAATCTGATTCCTCCCTGATGGTATTGCATGATGGATAAGTATCTGCCTGTACTTCTCACCTTTGAAGAAGCCCATAATTCTGACCTAATCCATTTGCAGAAATGCAGCCCCAAATTTGCAAGGAACCTCCACCATACTTTACTGTTGCCTGCAGACACTCATTCCTGTACCACTCTCCAGCCCTTTGGTGAAAAAACTTCCTTCTGCTACAGTCAAATATTTCAATTTTTTACTCATCGATCCAGAGCCCCTTCTGCCATTTTTCTGCACCCCAGTTCCTTTGAATCCACCTCGGAGATATGGTTTTTTGGCAGAAAGTCTTCCATGAAGACCACTTCTGACCAGACTTCTCCAGACACTAGATGGGTGTTCCAGGGTCCCACCGTTTTCTGCCAATTCTGATCTGATGGCACTGCTGGACATCTTCCAGTTGCGAAGGGAAGTAAGAATGATGTGTCTTTCATCTGCTGCACTAAGTTTCCTTGGCAGACCACTACGTCTATGGTGCTCAACATTGCCTGTTTCTTTGTGCTTCTTCGAAAGAGCTTGGACAGAGCATGTGGAACCCCCTGTCTGCCTTGACATTTCTGCCTGGGAGTGACCTTGCCGATACAGTATAACTACCATGTGTCTTGTTGCTGTGCTCAATCTTGCCATGGTGTATGACTTTTGATATTAAACTGTATTCAGCAACCTCACCTTGTTAGCCGAGTTTAACTGTTCCTCACCCAGTTTTATTTGTCCTACACAGCTGTTTTTGTTTCAGTTAATGATTGTGTTTCAACTCACATATTAAATTGATGATGATTAGCACCTGATGGTATAATTGTTTAATCATACACCTGACTATATGCCCACAAAATCCCTGATTTTGAGCAAATGTACCAAGAAGAATTGATGCTGTTTTGAAGGCAAAGGCCTGTCACACCAAATATTGATTTGATTTAGATTTTCCTTCTGTTCACTCACTATGCATTTTGTTAATTGATAAAAATAAACTATCAGCATGTCTATTTTTGAATACATCTTACTTTATAGCATTTTTTCACACCTGCAAATAAATCAAAGTGGTTTGCTGTCTGCCCTGTGGTATGGGGGTATGGATCAGCCACATGCAGTGAGAAGCAGCCCCCAAACCACTCCTGTAAAAATTGCTGCAGAGAGACATGTCTCTGCAGAGGCCCCCCCGAGTACCCAAAGTGTACCCTATCCCATGGGCAACACCATGCACCATTCACTAGTTCTATAGTGGGAATACATGCAATAATGACCAGGATGTCCAGGGAGTAAACAGGGTTAGCAGACAAGGCAAAAAAGTCTAAAAGTTGCTGGTTTATTTTCAGCAAAATGTTTTCAGTCCCTTATTGAATATTCTCCAGGGCTAAAATGTGCTTACCATACAGACAATTAATACCCAATGAAAAGCTAAACATCAAAAAACATCACAAAATAGACTCACCGTAACCAGTGTTTTGAAATCCCACCAAAGTCAGCAGTTTCCAAGAGGGACCACAGTCCAGTCTTTGACTCCATCTGAAATCGTAGTGCTTCACTAGGTAGCCGGACTCATCCTTCCTCAAGGAAAAGACCGAATGGATGGCTGGGCTCTTAATAGTTACACATAGCATAATATCCCATTTTCCCATATTAGTTCCAGTTCCTAGCAAATTAATTGAAAGAAGGAGGTTGATTTCAAAATCATCTAATCTGATTAATGACAGTATTAATGTGAGGAGAAATGAGAAATAGTAAAAAAAGGAAAAATAAAACATAAAGAATTACCCAAAGAATACAATAAAAGAAAAACCAAACAGGACAAAAAAAACAAAAAAAGTAAAAAACATAAGCAGCAAAAATTTATTTAAAAAAAAAGACAAAAAATAGATTCAGTTTAATGAAGCTGTATTAAATAAATGCTGCAGATGAATTTAAATATACACAAGAATCAAAATTCAATTAAGCCCTCCCAAGAAAGATAAAATATTTCAGTAAACAGGGAAAAAGTATAATAGAAATAATCTCTTAATGCAAAAGTCTTTAAAAAAGAAAAAATTTCCTTGTGCATTGCACAGCAAAACAAATTAAATCCGTAGCAGAAATCATTTAAAGTAATGAAAAAATGATGTAGCAAATAGCACTGGTCTTGATAAAGAAAACATACACACAGTAACCAGAACTCGAGTAAATATGTAAATATTAATTTTACCTATTAGTGGGTTAATCATGGATGTTCCTTGTAGATATTAATGTAGAAGAATAATTTGGTTAGTGTTCTATATTTAAAAAATAAAAGATACAATATTGAAGATTCCAGTTAGTGGATAGAAGGTCGACTATTTTCAGTAGTTTGTAGTGATGAGCGAGCACCCCAATGCTCGGATGTTCGGGTGCTCTGACCGAGCACCCCCTGAGGCTCGAGTGCTCGGCCGAGCATCCGAGCCCCATTGAAGTCAATGGGAGGACTCGAGCATTACACCAGGCACCCCCTGCTCTGATGAGGGGAGGGTGCCTGGTCCATAGGAAAAGGGCAGAAAAAGATGGAAACACTACAGAAATGGTTCAGGGACAGCATAGGGAGGATGTCTGGATGCACCTTGGACTCCAACATCGCTGCTGGGAACGATCTTTCGCCCGTAGTACGCCATTTTTACAGACTGACCATAAAACACACAAAAAGGAAAATAAAAACGACTTTAGGCGAAAAATTGTTACCAAACAATATTTGCTGTATATTTACTTGTATATCATCTGCAAATTCTCCCAAAAATTTCCTTGATTTTCAGAACTGAGGCCATGATTAAGAGGGAAACGTGCGCAGAGGCAAATTCTCCCAAAAATTTCCTTGATTTTCAGAACTGAGGCCATGATTAAGAGGGAAACGTGCGCTGAGCTGACCATCTAAAACATTATGGGTGAGGGTCTGCTGCAGAGCTGACCATCCTAAACATTATATGCGAAGGCCCGCTAGTGAGCTGACGCTATAAAACATTATATGAGAGGGCCCGCTAGAGAGCTGACCCAATAAAACATTATATGAGAAGGCCCGCTGGTGAGCTGACCTATATAAAAATTGGCAAACAGGGCCCGCTGGTGAGCTGGCCCTATATAAAAATTATATCACAGGGCCCGCTGGTGAGCTGGCCCTATATAAAAATTATATCCCAGGGCACGCTGGTGAGCTGGCCCTATATAAAAATTATATCCCAGGGCATATGGAAGAGGAGGAGGAGGATGAGAAGATTAAGAGTCAACCATATACCCGTTTTTTGGGTGGAAGGGGTGAATGGGAATACAGAGTATTCCCATCATTGTAAATAACATATATAAAGTGAGTTTATGTTCCCCCGGGGCTTTCCTCCAGTGGAGTGGAGAAGTCAGGGGAAATCCAGGCCTTGTTCATTTTTATAAGTGTCAACCTATCAGCATTGTCGGTGGAAAGGCGGATACGCTTATCTGTTATGATGCCACCAGCAGCACTAAATACCCGCTCAGACAGAACGCTGGCGGCAGGGCAGGCCAGCACCTCCAAGGCGTAGAGTGCCAGTTCATACCACGTGTCCAGCTTGGACACCCAGTAGTTGTAAGGCACAGAGGGATCATTGAGGACGCTGACACGGTCTGCTACGTACTCCTTCACCATCTTCCAAAACTTTTCCCTCCTTGTGACACTAGGCTGCGCATCAGGGTGAGGGTGCTGCCGGGGTGTCATGAAGGTGTCCCACGCCTTGGAGAGTGTTGCCCTGCCTTTGTCGGAACTGCTGTGTGCTCCCCTTTTCTCCCCTTCTCGGTTGGCCAAGGTAGCACGTACTCTGCCGCCAGCGTTGTCAGATGGAAAATTTTGGAGCAATTTTTCAACAAGAACCTTCTGGTATTGCACCATTTTGCTTGTCCTCTCCACCGGAGGAATGAGAGATGAGAAATTCTCTTTGTAGCGGGGGTCCAGAAGGGTGAACACCCAGTAATCCGTGTTGTCTAAAATGCGTACAACGCGTGGGTCACGGGAAAGGCAGCCTAACATAAAGTCAGCCATGTGTGCCAGAGTACCAACAGTCAAGATTTCGCTGTCCTCACCAGGAGGCTGACTCTCAATATCCTCATCCTCTTCCTCCTCTTCTGCCCACCCACGCTGAAGAGATGGAACTAAAGTTCCATGGCTACCCTCTGTAGCGGAGGCAACCGTGTCTTCCTCCTCCTCCTCCTCCTCCTCCTCCTCCGCCTCCTCCAATTGTCGCTGAGAAGACGAAGTGAGGGTGCTCTGGCTATCACCTTGTGTAAGCTCTTCCTCCCCCATTTCCACCTCTTCCACATGCAAAGCGTCGGTTTTAATTGTGAGCAGCGAGCGTTTCAGTAGACACAGAAGTGGGATGGTTACACTGATAATAGCGTTATCGCCGCTCACCATCTGTGTCGATTCCTCAAAATTGCGTAAAACCTCGCAGAGGTCTGACATCCATTCCCACTCCTCACTTCTGATTACAGGAAGTTGAACGGAGAGGCGACGACCGTGTAACAGCTGGTACTCCACTACTGCCCTCTGCTGCTCACAAAGCCGGGCCAACATGTGGAAGGTGGAGTTCCAGCGCGTGCTCACGTCACACAGCAGCCGGTGAGCTGGCAATTGTAAGCGCTGCTGCAGCTTCAACAGGCCGGCCGAAGCTGTTGATGACTTACGGAAATGTGCACACACGCGGCGCACCTTGGTCAAGAGATCATGCACATTGGGGTAGGTTTTTAGAAATCGCTGCACCACTAAATTAAATACATGCGCTAGGCATGGTACGTGTGTGAGCTTGCCGAGCTCCAAAGCCGCCACCAAGTTACGCCCATTATCACACACAACCATGCCTGCTTGCAGGTTGAGTGGCGAGAGCCACTGCTCGGTCTGGTGACTAATCCCCTGCAACAGCTCTGAGGCCGTGTGCTGTTTGTCCCCAAGGCAGATCAGCTTCAGCACGGCCTGTTGACGCTTCCCCACTGCAGTGCTACACTGCTTCCAGCTACTGGCTGATGGGGGAGTGGCGGTGTGTGTAGAGAATTCGGAGGTGGAAACGGAGGAGGAGGAGCCAATAACGTAGGTGCTGGTGGAAACCCTGATGGAGGTAGGGCCCGCAATCCTCGGCGTGGGTAGCACCCGTGCCATCCCAGGGTCCGAGTCGCTCCCAGCCTCCACGACATTCACCCAGTGTGCCGTAAGGGAAATGTAGCGTCCCTGGCCACAAGCACTTGTCCATGTGTCAGTCGTTAAGTGGACCTTCCCAGTAACTGCGTTGGTCAGGGCACGGGTGATGTTACGGGACACATGGTGGTGTAATGCGGGGATGGCACACCGGGAAAAGTAGTGGCGGCTGGGGACCGCGTACCGAGGGACAGCTGCTGCCATCAGGCTGCGGAAGGACTCAGTGTCCACAAGCCTAAATGGCAGCATTTCGATGGCCAGTAATTTTGAAAGGTGTGAGGTTAGTGCTATGGCCTGTGGGTGGGTGGCTGGGTACTTTCTCTTGCGCTCAAATGCCTGGGGTAACGACATTTGGACGCTGTGCTGGGACAGGGAAGTGGATGTGGTCGCTGATGGTGCTTCAGATGGTACAGGTGCAGGGCGGGAGGTATGCGGGCCTGCGCCTTCGACAGGCGATTGGCCGGCACCGAAAACAGGGGAAGAGGAGGCAGTGGTGTGGCCTGCAGACACAGGTGGGCGATCCAGGCGTTCCTCCCACTTACTACGGTGCTTGGATGCCATGTGTCGGATCATGCTGGTGGTGGTGAGGTTTCTAGTGTTCATGCCTCGGCTCATTCTGGTGTGGCACAGGTTGCAAACTACAATTCTTTTGTCGTCCGCACTTTCCTTAAAAAAACGCCATACCGCGGAACACCTACCCTTTGGCAAGGTAGATTTACGCAAGGGAGTGCTCCGTGGAACATTTGCGGGCCGGTTTGGTGCGGTCCGCCTTCTTTCTGTAGCCACACCACTGCCTCTTCCAGCCTGTTGCGGTGCTGCAGATGGCTCACCCTCAGGACTGCTGTCATCGCTCGGCTCTACACCTTCCCAGGTGGGGTCAGTCACCTCATCGTCCACCAAGTCCTCCTCCACTTCCTCACTCTGATCATCCTCCTCAAGTCTTGATCCCACCACATACTCAGTCATTGACAACTGTATAACATTCTCCTCAACAAGGTCTTGAGACGGAAATAGTGGTTGATTTAATGGCAACTGTGTCTCATCATCATCATCATCATCATCCACTACTTCCTTTGACCTTAAATGCCGTTCACATCTGTCATCTTCTTGTGATTGGGTAGCCTCTAGAGGTTGTGAATCAGGGCACAAGATGTCATGTTCCTCTGCAAGCGTGCTTGGAGAGAGGGTCAAATGAAGGATTGGTGATGAGACGAGCTCATCACTATATCCCAGTGTGGGATCACTTCTTTGACCAGACCGTGTATGGTGGGAGGAAGGATGATCAGAGTGAGGATTATGTTGACCAGACTCTTGGCTACTGAGAGTGGACTTGGTGGAAGACAGGGTGGTGCTTAACCGACTGGAAGCAGTATCAGCTGTCATCCAACCGACCACCTGTTCGCACTGGTCGGACCTCGAGAGTGATGTCCTGCGACGCCCTGTGAAATCAGACATGAAGCTAGGTATGGTGGATGTCTTTCTTTCTTGTGCTCTGGCACCAGGCACAGTTTCTCCGCGTCCTGACCCGCGCCCTGAACTTTCAGGATCACGTCCACTTCCCCGTCCCTTTTTACCCGCCTTCTTCATCTTACACGATATATATGACTTTAATATATATGAGTTTGAAAACTTAACAGTATTTCTTACTATTCTGCAACTCTGCAGAGTACACAGAATAGGCTGCTAAACTGCGGTGACACACACTGAATGGAATAAGTGACTTTAATATTTGAGTTTGAAAAATTAACAGTATTTCTTACTATTCTGCAACTCTGCAGAGTACACAGAATAGGCTGCTAAACTGCGGTGACACACACTGAATGGAATATGTGACTTTAATATTTGAGTTTGAAAACTTAACAGTATTTCTTACTATTCTGCAACTCTGCAGAGTACACAGAATAGGCTGTTAAACGGCGTTGAAACACACTGAATGGAATATGTGACTTTAATATTTGAGTTTGAAAACTTAACAGTATTTCTTATAATTCTGGAACTGTACAGAGTACACAGAATAGGCTGTTAAACGGCGTTGAAACACACTGAATGGAATATGTGACTTTAATATTTGAGTTTGAAAACTTAACAGTATTTCTTATAATTCTGGAACTGTACAGAGTACACAGAATAGGCTGTTAAACGGCGGTGAAAGACACTGAATGGAATATGTGACTTTAATATTTGAGTTTGAAAACTTAACAGTATTTCTTACTATTCTGCAACTCTGCAGAGTACACAGAATAGGCTGTTAAACGGCGTTGAAACACACTGAATGGAATATGTGACTTTAATATTTGAGTTTGAAAACTTAACAGTATTTCTTATAATTCTGGAACTGTACAGAGTACACAGAATAGGCTGTTAAACGGCGTTGAAACACACTGAATGGAATATGTGACTTTAATATTTGAGTTTGAAAACTTAACAGTATTTCTTATAATTCTGGAACTGTACAGAGTACACAGAATAGGCTGTTAAACGGCGGTGAAAGACACTGAATGGAATATGTGACTTTAATATTTGAGTTTGAAAAATTAACAGTATTTCTTACTATTCTGCAACTCTGCAGAGTACACAGAATAGGCTGCTAAACTGCGGTGACACACACTGAATGGAATATGTGACTTTAATATTTGAGTTTGAAAACTTAACAGTATTTCTTACTATTCTGCAACTCTGCAGAGTACACAGAATAGGCTGTTAAACGGCGTTGAAACACACTGAATGGAATATGTGACTTTAATATTTGAGTTTGAAAACTTAACAGTATTTCTTATAATTCTGGAACTGTACAGAGTACACAGAATAGGCTGTTAAACGGCGGTGAAAGACACTGAATGGAATATGTGACTTTAATATTTGAGTTTGAAAACTTAACAGTATTTCTTATAATTCTGGAACTGTACAGAGTACACAGAATAGGCTGTTAAACGGCGGTGAAAGACACTGAATGGAATATGTGACTTTAATATTTGAGTTTGAAAACTTAACAGTATTTCTTATAATTCTGCAACTCTGCAGAGTACACAGAATAGGCTGTTAAACGGCGGTGAAAGACACTGAATGGAATATGTGACTTTGATATTTTAGTTTGAAGACTTAACAGTATTTCTTCCTATTCTGCAACTCTGCACAGTACACAGAATGTGCTGCTACACTGCGGCGAAGCACACTGAATGGAATATGTGACTTTGATATTTTAGTTTGAAGACTTAACAGTATTTCTTCCTATTCTGCAACTCTGCACAGTACACAGAATGTGCTGCTAAACTGCGGCGAAGCACACTGAATGGAATATGTGACTTTGATATTTTAGTTTGAAGACTTAACAGTATTTCTTCCTATTCTGCAACTCTGCACAGTACACAGAATGTGCTGCTACACTGCGGCGAAGCACACTGAATGGAATATGTGACTTTGATATTTTAGTTTGAAGACTTAACAGTATTTCTTCCTATTCTGCAACTCTGCACAGTACACAGAATGTGCTGCTACACTGCGGCGAAGCACACTGAATGGAATATGTGACTTTGATATTTTAGTTTGAAGACTTAACAGTATTTCTTCCTATTCTGCAACTCTGCACAGTACACAGAATGTGCTGCTAAACTGCGGCGAAGCACACTGAATGGAATATGTGACTTTGATATTTGAGTTTGAAGACTTAACAGTATTTCTTCCTATTCTGCAACTCTGCACAGTACACAGAATGTGCTGCTAAACTGCGGCGAAGCACACTGAATGGAATATGTGACTTTGATATTTTAGTTTGAAGACTTAACAGTATTTCTTCCTATTCTGCAACTCTGCACAGTACACAGAATGTGCTGCTAAACTGCGGCGACGCACACTGAATGGAATATGTGACTTTGATATTTTAGTTTGAAGACTTAACAGAATGTGCTCTAATCTGCAACTTTGCACACTAAACAGAATGTGCTCTAATCTGCAACTTTGCACACTAAACAGAATGTGCTCTAATCTGCAACTTTGCACACTAAACAGAATGTGCTCTAATCTGCAACTGTGCACACTAAACAGAATGTGCTCTAATCTGCAACTTTGCACACTAAACAGAATATATATATTTTTTTTTTTTTTTTTTTGTTTTTTTCCCCCCACACCAAATAACCTGCTGCCCCCACACACAGTAGTCCTAAAAAGGACTTTTGGTTCTTTTTTTTTCACAATTTTTGTTTTTTTCCTCCCTACACTGCCTTTCCCTTCCTATCCTCAGCTCTCCCTGGCTCAGACTGAGCCGAACTCGATGGTCAGGTGCTATACAGCACCTGACCACGGGTTCTGGCCAGCCAATCAGTGTAATGCCAGCAGCCAACATGGCTGCTGGCATTACACCGATGTCAGAGCCTCCCTGCACGTTTATTGGCTGCGCAGCAGCCGCAAAACGTGCGGGGAGGAGACCCGAACATGGCGGGCGAGCACATGCGGTACTCGTACGAGTACCGCCATGTGCCGAGCAGAGCGATGCTCGAGCCGATCCGAGCATCGGCCGAGCATGCTCGCTCAACACTAGTAAGGTTAATACCATTTGAAATCATGTGTATTGATAGCGAGCATTTGTAAAAATGTCTTATTTGTATAAACTATAAATTATGTTATCAGTTTGTTTTTCCAATTCAACCTTTGACAGCATTGTATGTATGAACATTTGCCCCTTGAAAAAATTTGAATGATTATTCCTCCTTGTCAATTTATTATGTTTCTGGCAATCTAAAATGGTGGAGAGATGTAGTTTTCTGGATATGTGAGTAATTAATTATGCGAGTTTTATCAGACAGGCAAGGTTATAATTAGTGATTAGAGGGCCCCTATGAAAATGTTAATGTGTCCCCTTTCACAAAAATATTTACACAGAGGCATAACTGGGACCTATTGGACCCTGGGCAGATAGGGCCCCTTTGGATAACAACTTCAGCCTCTGCACCACCTCAGACGGGATCAGAGAACAAAACGCTGCCAGAATAATATTATCTAACTACTAAACTGGGAATCTGTAAAACTATTAAGTTGTTTGGAAAACAAAAAAGTACAAGGTGTAGACAGTTTGTATAATGTTTGTTCTCTGCATGTCTCCGTTAACCACTTTAGATTGTAAACTTTCGAGCAGGAACCAGTGTTCCATTTTCCTACATAATTGTGACACTGCATTGTCCAAGCTCTTAAAGGGATAGTAATGTTTATTATAAAGTAGTTCACAGAGTCTTCTTTATATTAAAAGTAATACATTGCAATATGTGTAGCAGCTGGTATCCTTTTAAAACGTCACACACAAAACAGCGTGCAACATCACTGCATTATAAACATGTCTCCATGATTAAAAGGGCCACATACTACAAAATAGCCTGCACCAGCTAAAGTAAAGGTAATACCTTAAAGGGTACAAATACCCCTGGTGCACCCAGGGCTCAAACTCTACTGCAACAAATTATAATGAGTAACATTACAGTGTATAAGCTGCACCTGCAGTCTCCTATCTAGAAAAGCCCTCAAGAAATTGAGGCACTACAACATATGACCAAAAGTAGCAAAATATTTTATTAAATAACAATGATACAAAAGGAAAAGACAACTAAAAACAATTAAAACACATACTCACAGGCTATATCTGTGATATATAATCCATATTATGGTAGACCACTCGATTGATACAACAAATGTAACCTGTAGCAGTCTACAGAGAAAGTACTATAATCATGTGTACCAAAAGCAATACATATCTAACAAAGGAAGTGCATAGTGAACATCAATTAAAATGTGAAAAATAAGTGGCAGTATACAGTATCTATGATATATATTCTAAACAAACAAATGGTCAAGTCAAGCCTCCCACAACTCAATGCGTATAGCCATTTACATGACTTTGTCAGGGGTAGTTTTGTGTGCGAGGTTTTAAAAGTGAACCGTATCAGCTTACTTGTATGTAGTTCAAAAGTTATTAAGCGGAGAAAGATCCCCTGCCTGCCCCTTCTGGCCACATCACATTGAATCTGCAGTCTGGTCTGGACGGTTGCAGAGAGGAACAAACTTCAGTAAGCAAAGGAAAATCCTGCCATCCTTCGTCAAGGGGGAAGGGTTTTCCTTATACTTATTTACTGAAGTTTGCCCCTTGCTACATCCGTCCGGTTCCACAACAGGATTCCACATTCAGTGGGAGGCAGCCAGAAAGAGTGGATCGGGGATATTTCTCCACTTAATAACTTTTGAATACATACAAGTAAGCTGCTGCACAATCTGTTACTTTTAATATAAAGATGACTCGGCTAACTACTTTATAATAAACATTACTATCCCTTTAAATTGAAAAGTTCTACATAAACTTGTGGTGCTGTATAAAAAGCATATTAACCCCTTAACGTCCAGTGACGTGCCAGAACCGTCACTGCTATTTTCCGTTAAGGACCAGTGATGGTCCTGGCACGTCCCGTATTTTTAACTCACAACGCTCCTACAGGAGCACTGTGAGTAATAGTGGGGACTGAAGTTGACCGCTCCAAGACCGGAGCGATCTCTTTCAGTCCCCCGTTCTGTGTGCCGGCACACGTGATCAGTCATGTGGGCCGGTAAGTCGAAGTTTCCTTTCTGGTCCTTAAAAGACCACACACCCCGGGATAGCTGGTCCCTAAGGGGTTAATTAATGCATGAGGATACTAAAATTTGTGCAGGTAACTGGTCCAAATAAAGTGTTCAGGCTTTCAAACATCACAGGGTTTTTTGTCAGATTAATTATGGACTTGGAGAAGGGAAGCCTGACATGTTCATCTGCTTTCTGGATTTCAAGTGAAAGTCAGCTTTTAGTATAGCAGAGCTGGAGGAGAATAAAGTGATTGGGAAATGGCATAGCAACAGCAGACCATTATTACCCATAAATCAGTACACTCCATTTAAACTGGGAAAACGAAGGGTTATCTGCCTCATATTATATTTAACAGACTTTTTTTTAGCAAAAAATATAAACACTGTGTTTCATATTATATTAAAACAATGTTTGTTATGAATGGTCCTTAGGTCTGCAGAACCAGGAAATCATCTAGCGAAATCTATACAATGCATTAGCACAGACAAGATAAATAATTGGTTATGTATATATTTAGAACAGAAAATGCAAGAACCAAATTGTTCATGTGAAATTTTATGACAATCTGTTAAATCCAATTAACTCCACGAAACAGGACAGTAGGATAACATAAAAAGAGTAGTTAAAAAAATAATAGACCAGATGGTTACAAATGGAGCATTTCCATATTCTTGCAACTTCTGTTAAATAATTTACTGCATCTAGAAGAAATAGATGTGGGGGGTGGTTAGGTTTTGTTTTTCTGAATATCAGAGAGTTCCAGAAGAGAAGTGCCTTGTTTGACATTCTACAGATACACAGTATGTTCATAAGTGTAGAACTAATGTGAATCTAGTCCTAATCACTCCCAAAAGGGGTTTAACCCTTTGAGTGCCAGAGGGGTACACAACACATTGCAAAGCAATGTGTTGCATACCCCTCCGGCACTGAAAGGGTTAAGTATATTTCTTTAACCCTCTGTGTACCAGAGGATTGCACAATGCATTGTGCAGCAATGAGCTGCAGACACTTCTTAAAGGGTTAAACATACTTACTACTTTTTGTTATAATCAAATAAAATACATAGTTGTTTTTTCTATTTGATTTACTTGCTTTGGCCTATGCAGTGACATCAATTTCCAACAAAACTTTTTTTTTTAATTCCAAAATTCAACAAACAACCAGAGCTTTGGTGTAAATGTGCATTAGAGTTAGGCCCAAACACTGGTCAACAGAGCCTTCCATCAGTGTCACTGAATATGTTGAAGCAGTGTTTTTGAAATTCTGGAGCAAACCAACTACGTCATGAGAGATAAAAAAAAGTCCTAAATTGCTCATTTATTTAAAATGGGCTTTTAGCTGCTTGAATTCTAGATTGGTCTCAAATGAATTGCATCAGTTGGTCTACTCCAGTATAGGTCCAGACCACTGCACACATAGTTATATGTTTGAATGCATTGCCCACCACTGCGCCACTCATATGGTTAAAAGTTATACCCTTTAAGGAAGTATTTCTTCCACTGCTTTGTTTTGTCTGGAGTTGGCTCCTATCAATGAACAGAATGAGGAGCTTGGCTGCCATGCAGCAAGTCTTATACTGTTGGTGCAGCTGAGACAATCCAATCAATGAGGAAGGAAACTGGACTTGGGTGTGGTTCAGCCTCCTGAACCTCACCACATGATCGAAGGGTCACTTCCATTGTGATGCCTGCAATGCCATTGAATGAAGAGGCATTAACAATATGTCCCAGAGGGCTGTGGGTGAATACAGTGAGGGACAAAATTATTTGATCCCCTGCTGATTTTTTAAGTTTGCCCACTGACAAAGAAATGATCAGTCTATAATTTTAATGGTAGGTTTATTTGAACAGTGAGAGACAGAATAACAACAAAAAATCCAGAAAATCGCATTTCAAAAAAGTTATAAATTGATTTGCATTTTACTGAGTGAATAAGTATTTGATACCCTATCAATCAGCAATATTTCTGGCTCCCAGATATCTTTTATACAGGTAACAAGCTGAGATTAGGAGCACTCCCTTAAAGGGAGTACTTCTAATCTCAGCTTGTTACCTGTATAAAAGACACCTGTCAACAGAAGTAATCAATCAATCAGTCAATCAGATTCCAAACTCTCCACCATGGCCAAGACCAAAGAGCTGTCCAAGGATATCAGGGACAAGATTGTAGATCTACACAAGAATGGAATGGGCTATAAGACCATCGCCAAGCAGCTTGGTGAGAAGGTGACAACAGTTGGTGCGATTATTCGTAAATGGAAAAAACACAAAATAACTGTTAATCTCTCTCAGCCTGGGGCTCTATGCAAGTATCACAGTGCCTGTGATCTAGCTGTCACTCTCTTCTATGGTCAATGGTGATTTGTTCACTTGGTTTGGCCCGCCCCTTGGTTTCCTTTTTATACCTGACTATTCCATCTGTCAGGTGCCCTTTCGTGGTGTTTCTGAGCCAGTTGTTCTGTTGCTGCGTTTCTGATTCCTGTGTACCGATTTGGCTTGCCCTGACCATTCTCCAGTGTTCCTGCTTGTGTATGACCCGGCTCGTCTGACTACCTCCTCCGGATCTCGACTCTGCTTGGCTGACGTTCCTGCTTGTGTATGACCCGACTTGTACGACTACCTCCTACGTGCTCCGATCCGGCCCGGCTGACTTCCTCCCGCAAGATCAACCTACAGCGTGTTCCAGAAGACCTACGTTCCGGTTGTCGCCGTCGTGACATTATCATCCACTGTTCCAGTACTTGTGTGGCTGTCTTGCCTGGTGTTACTTCGTGCAGTGCAGTGTTACAATCGTGCAGAGCTGTGTACGCCTCACTCAGACAGCAGTGCTGTGCTACTGCAGAAAAGCCTTGTGTAAACGTGCCTTTTAACCCTACCAGTGCTGTCTCGGTCCCACTCTCCTTACTCCAGTGTGAGCCTCGTTCATAGTGAAACTCCTGCTGAGTTGGCCACTCTCCGTCGGCAACTCGATACCATCCCAGTAGAGTGTTCACTTCCGATTAGGCCGGTTGGGCGCTTTGGCTCTCTCTCATTGTATACACTGGGCGATTCCGTTATACCGAGTGGTGACGGGCACAGGCTTCAGCACTAGCATTCCGGTACTACTTCAGTTGGGCTTTTGGCCCTGTCTCGTTATACTCAGTCCGGTAGAGTCTGAGGAGGCTTGGGAGCTCTTGCATTGCAGGCCGGTTCGATACACGCCCGTGGGGCTAAGATCACTTGCACTAGCAGTAGCCATTCCAGTAGGTACGCCCGTGGGGGGCTATTGGGCTCTGCTTTACTACACACAGTGGCGAGACAGTCCTTATCCACTTGATGGTGAACATTTCTTCAGCATAGCTTATCTACACCTCTGGCATGCCAAGCATCCACTTAAGAGACTGATCATAATCAAGGACTTAACCCTCTGTGGTTACCTTAAGCTCAGCTTACTTATACCCAGGGCGTGCCAAACAGTTCCTTGTGAAACTGTTATTTATCAAGGACTTAACCCTCTGGGGTTATACCCCTTCATCTGTGGTACAGTTGTACTTGTATCCCGTTTGTGCATCTAACTTTGTATTTTCCATTCACTATCGTTTATGTACACCCAACCGCCACTAGAGGGCGACCTTATGTGTTATTATTGCTAAATAAAACTGTGTTTTATTTTACATACTGGTCTGAGTGTCTTTAAAAAACCGTGACAGTACGAAAGGGCCAATGACCTCAGACAGTAAGGGCGAAGGTAACACTCAAAACATCCACTGGAGAATGGATGCCCATGAGCAGCGCTTAGATCAATTGGCACTGGCTCTACAAACCCTGCTTGAGTGTACGATACACCTAGACAAGCCTAATCTGAATCCGGTGGTCTCCCCAGTCTTGACACCGGACAATCCACCTCTAGCTCCTCCTACTTGCGTCAGAGGCTTAACGGCTACGGCGCCGTTACCGTTGAGATATGATGGCGAGCCTTCCCTATGCAGGGGCTTCATTAACCAGTTAGAGATCTATCTGGAATTAACGCCCCAGGCTTTTCCTAACGACCGGAGCAGGGTCGGTTTCATGATATCGCTACTAACTGGCAAGGCTTTGGCTTGGGCGAACCCCTTGTGGGAAGGTGCCAGACCTTGCACGTTGAACTTTAATGAATTTGTAAGAAAGTTCCGCCGTGTGTTTGAGGTACCTGGTAGAGTGGCCTCCGCTGCCAAAAAGCTAATGGAGATACAGCAGGGCGAACGTTCCTTGGGCAGTTATGCGATAGAATTTCGGACCCTGGCTGCGGAGGTGGGCTGGAACGATGAGGCATTATTGGCAGCCTTCGCTAAGGGCCTCTCCGAAACAATCAAAGATGAAATTGCTGCCAGGGATGTACCCGGTGACCTAGATGAATTCATTGACTATGTAATGATCATTGACTCCCGTATCAGGGAGAGAAGGTTGGCACGAAAGGCAACTTCCAGGAAGCATGGGGTGAACTGCTTCTTTGACCCACCCTCTCCACCCTTTCCTCCTGAACGCACGGGAGAGGCAGCAGAGCCAATGCAACTGGGTTTCACTAGACTCTCCAACGAGGAGAGGTCTTTTCGTAAAAAGCATGGTCTTTGTCTTTATTGTGGCAAACAGGGGCACCTTTTGCGCAATTGTCCGGTACGGCCGGGAAACGCACGCACCTAGGGTACCTTGGGGGACAGGCCCTAGGTGGTGTACAACAGTCCCCAGATCCTAACATTGCTAAACCCACCATCCAGGTGACGTTCTCTTGGGCAGATAAGGGCGCAGACACCTTGGCACTAGTGGACTCTGGTGCAGCCGGATACTTTATGGACCAATCTTTCGCAGACTTGCACAATATTCCTCTATGCAAAAAGGAGTGTCCGTTGGCAGTAGAGGCCATTGATGGCAGACCATTGGAACCAGCCTTTATTACTATGGAAACCATTCCTATCTCTATGTCAGTTGGGGCTCTCCACAAAGAGGAGGTTCAGTTTCAGATTATCCGCTCTCCTCACCATGCAGTCATATTGGGGTTTCCATGGTTGCTTCGACATAATCCTCAATTTGATTGGCAAACATGCGAAGTCAGTGCCTGGTCCAATTACTGTAAAGAAAACTGCCTATCTATCCCTGTGAAAATTATGTGTACCTCCCCTGCTATACCAGTTGAATATGGTGAATTCAATGATGTATTCAGCAAGGGGGAGGCTAGCGCATTGCCCAAGCACAGACCCTACGATTGCGCTATTGATCTGCCTCCTGGTGTGTTTCCTCCAAGGGGTCGAACTTACCCACTGTCTTGCGAAGAGAACAGGGCTATGGAGGAGTACATTGAGGACGCTCTTGGTAGAGGAATTATTCGCAAGTCTAACTCCCCGGCTGGTGCCGGATTCTTCTTTGTTAAGAAGAAAAATGGCGAACTTAGGCCATGTATAGATAACCGGGGGCTTAATAAGCTGATGCCCAAGAATGCATACCCTATTCCACTCATCACTGAGTTATTTGACAGATTGAAGGGCTCTTCTGTCTTCACCAAACTTGATTTACGGGCTGCTTACAATCTAGTAAGAATCAGAGAAGGTGATGAGTGGAAAACGGCATTTAATACCAGAACGGGGCACTACGAATATCTGGTAATGCCATTTGGCTTATGTAATGCACCTGCGGTATTTCAGGAGCTGATCAATGACATCTTGCGTGACATGCTTCAGTCCTGTGTGGTGGTATATCTGGACGATATATTGATTCATTCCTCTACGCTATCCCAGCATATTAAAGATGTCACGCAAGTTTTGTCACTACTCAAGGCTAATAAGCTGTTTTGCAAGTTGGAAAAATGCGAGTTCCATGTGTCACAAGTACCATTTTTGGGGTTCATAATCTCGAAGGATGGAATCGCTATGGACCAAGAGAAGTTGGCAGCGGTATTGCAGTGGCCTCGCCCTAAAGGGTTAAAAGAGATTCAGCGCTTTTTAGGGTTTTCCAACTATTATAGGAAATTCATACGCAACTTTTCCACTATTGTGAAACCCTTGTCTGACTTAACTCATAAGGGCGCTTCTCCCTCTCAGTGGTCCGAGGCTGCTGATAATGCGTTTGAGACCTTAAAATCTGCCTTTGCGTCTGCTCCAGTACTGTCCCATCCCAATCCCTCCCTGCCTTTTACGTTGGAGGTCGACGCCTCTGAAGTTGGGGTTGGGGCAGTGCTCTCCCAGCGTCCTGTTGGAGGTGGTAGCTTGAAACCTTGTGGGTTTTTTTTCTAAAAAGTTGTCTAACGCACAAAGTCACTATGAGATTGGCGACAGAGAGTTATTGGCTATTATTCTGGCATTGAAGGAGTGGCGCCACCTGTTGGAGGGTACTAAGAACCCAGTATTGATCCTGACCGATCACAAGAACTTGACATATCTCTCTGAAGCTAAGAGGTTGTCTTCTCGTCAGGCCAGGTGGGCACTCTTTTTGTCCCGATTTAACTTCGTGGTATCATACCTTCCAGGGTCTAAGAACGTCAGGGCAGACGCATTGTCTCGTCAGTTTGCATCGGACACTGACAGGGAGGAGGAGCCGGTACCCATCATTCAGCCTGACCGTATTTTGGCTACCATCCGCACTAGTATAACCTCACCTCTGGGAGAGGAGATTCTGGGGTCTCAAGCTAGGGCTCCACCTGAGACTCCAGTGGGCAAATGCTTTGTGGAGGAGCCTTTCCGTACTCGCCTTTTGGAGACCTATCATTCCTCTAGGGCTGCCAGGCACATTGGCAGGGATCAACTGGTATGGTCTCTTTCGCAATTATTCTGGTGGCCGACGCTCAGAGCCGATTGTTCCGCTTTTACTGCCTCCTGTGCCACATGTGCCCGTGCCAAGACCCCCAGGCATCTTCCAGTGGGTTTGCTCCAACCTGTGCCTAATGGAGAACGGCCCTGGTCCCACATTTCTATTGATTTTATGGGAGAATTGCCTAATTCGAAGGGGTTTACTTTTATACTTATGGTGGTTGATCGGTTCTCCAAAATGGCTCATTTTGTGCCACTCAGAGGGCTTCCATCGGCTCAGGAACTAGCTAAAGTGTTTGCTAGTGAAGTGTTTTGTTTGCACGGGGTACCCAGAGTGGTGGTCTCTGACCGTGGGAGTCAATTCGTGTCCAGGTTCTGGAGGGCATTCTGTGGCATGATGGGCATTCAATTGTCCTTCTCTTCCGCCTACCATCCCCAGACCAACGGAGCCGCTGAGCGTGCCAACCAGGGATTGGAACAGTTCCTGCGCTGTTTTATCACTGATCATCATGACAATTGGGCCGACCTGTTGCCATGGGTGGAGTTTGCCAGGAACTGTGCAGTTAACTCATCGTCCGGGAGCTCCCCGTTCTTAATCAATTATGGGTTTCAGCCAGGTTTGCTCCCGGACTCGTTTCAGTCTCAGCAGATTCCGGCTTTGGATGAGCATATGGAGCAGCTCCTTTCCACATGGGCACAGGTACAAAGGACCCTCAGTCAGTCCTTCCAGCGACATCAGAGGTATTCCAATCGTAGACGGCTGCCAGCGGTCTCTTTCCAGGTTGGGGACAGGGTATGGCTCTCGTCTAGAAACCTTAACCTGCAAGTTCCTTTGCATAAGTTGGCTCCCCGGTTTATTGGTCCATTTAAAATTATCCGCAAAATTAATCCTGTCTCCTATGCATTGGAACTTCCACCATCCATGCGTATTCACAATGTCTTCCATGTATCTCTGTTAAAACCTCTGGTTTGCAATCGTTACACGACCACCCCGGTGGTTTCTGGGCCGGTGGACGTCCAGGGGCAAGAGGAATACGAGGTGCAGAGCATTGTGGATTCTAGGCGACTTAGAGGGAAGTTGCAATACCTGGTCCATTGGAGGGGATTTGGCCCGGAGGAGCGCTCTTGGGTTGATCAGAAGGACCTTCATGCACCCAGACTGGTGCGCAACTTCCACTCCAAGTACCCTCGGAAACCTAGGCCTCCAGTGGGGAGAGGGGGTCTTTGAGGGGGGGGTACTATCACAGTGCCTGTGATCTAGCTAACACTCTCTTCTATGGTCAATGGTGATTTGTTCACTTGGTTTGGCCCGCCCCTTGGTTTCCTTTTTATACCTGACTATTCCATCTGTCAGGTGCCCTTTCGTGGTGTTTCTGAGCCAGTTGTTCTGTTGCTGCGTTTCTGATTCCTGTGTACCGATTTGGCTTGCCCTGACCATTCTCCAGTGTTCCTGCTTGTGTATGACCCGGCTCGTCTGACTACCTCCTCCGGATCTCGACTCTGCTTGGCTGACGTTCCTGCTTGTGTATGACCCGGCTTGTACGACTACCTCCTACGTGCTCCGATCCGGCCCGGCTGACTTCCTCCCGCAAGATCAACCTACAGCGTGTTCCAGAAGACCTACGTTCCGGTTGTCGCCGTCGTGACATTATCATCCACTGTTCCAGTACTTATGTGGCAGTCTTGCCTGGTGTTACTTCGTGCAGTGCAGTGTTACAATCGTGCAGAGCTGTGTACGCCTCACTCAGACAGCAGTGCTGTGCTACTGCAGAAAAGCCTTGTGTAAACGTGCCTTTTAACCCTACCAGTGCTGTCTCGGTCCCACTCTCCTTACTCCAGTGTGAGCCTCGTTCATAGTGAAACTCCTGCTGAGTTGGCCGCTCTCCATCGGCAACTCGATACCATCCCAGTAGAGTGTTCACTTCCGATTAGGCCGGTTGGGCGCTTTGGCTCTCTCTCGTTGTATACACTGGGCGATTCCGTTATACCGAGTGGTGACGGGCACAGGCTTCAGCACTAGCATTCCGGTACTACTTCAGTTGGGCTTTTCGCCCTGTCTCGTTATACTCAGTCCGGTAGAGTCTGAGGAGGCTTGGGAGCTCTTGCATTGCAGGCCGGTTCGATACACGCCCGTGGGGCTAAGATCACTTGCACTAGCAGTAGCCATTCCAGTAGGTACGCCCGTGGGGGGCTATTGGGCTCTGCTTTACTACACACCGTGGCGAGACAGTCCTTATCCACTTGATGGTGAACATTTCTTCAGCATAGCTTATCTACACCTCTGGCATGCCAAGCATCCACTTAAGAGACTGATCATAATCAAGGACTTAACCCTCTGTGGTTACCTTAAGCTCAGCTTACTTATACCCAGGGCGTGCCAAACAGTTCCTTGTGAAACTGTTATTTATCAAGGACTTAACCCTCTGGGGTTATACCCCTTCATCTGTGGTACAGTTGTACTTGTATCCCGTTTGTGCATCTAACTTTGTATTTTCCAGTCACTATCGTTTATGTACACTCAACCGCCACTAGAGGGCGACCTTATGTGTTATTATTGCTAAATAAAACTGTGTTTTATTTTACATACTGGTCTGAGTGTCTTTAAAAAACCGTGACAGCAAGATCTTGCCTCGTGGAGTTCAATGATCATGAGAACGGCGAGGAATTGTCACACTTTGCGCTCTCTTTGTTTTTGGCCCCTTAGCCTTTCTGTACCTCTTGCAACGTCCCTGAATTCCTATTGGAGGCTGTGGGTTTTTAACCTCCATAGGATCCAGTGCTCCCCTCCCAATTAATGAGCTAGTTCTAGCATTTCCAGTGTTGTGTAGTTTCATTTGTTGTTTTCCTGGTATTGACCCTTGGCTCATATCCTGACTCTGCTTTGCGCTTCCTCCATTGTACCTGTTTGCTCCTGGTTATCCGTTGGTCTGTCTCTCGACTACTCTCTTGCTTTCTCTGACAGATCCAACTCTCCCGGTGACTATTGGCTTGTTCTGACCTCGCTCTCTCACTCTTGCGGCTGTTCTCTCCCCCCGTCGGGCTGTGTTGTTTCTAGCCTGTGGATTCCTCCTCCTTCCTCGCTGCTTTGTTCAGCTTTCCTCATCGCGGTCTCCCCCCGCTGGCCGGGCTTGCCTGTTTCTAGTAGGCTTGGGGATCGGAGCTGTCTTGCTCCTCCCCGCTGCTCGTGGGTCCATTCTGTGAGAGTCCCAGTGGATATCCTTGGATGGGAACTCTCTCTCCTTTGTGGCTCCCTCCTTGTCTGCTTTGTAGGAGGACTGCCTAGTCCTGCTTTGGTCAGTGGGGTGTCGGGATCTGCTTTTGTGGGGCTATTGTTGGAGGAATCTTTCCTTTCCATTTTGTGTTGTTCCAGGTGTTGCCAGTCTTGGTCAGAATTTGCACATGTGGTATTGGACTTTGTCCAGTGGCAAATGGTGGTCCTAGCCCACTTGCCCACCGGGGTATCTATCCAACTCCATTGTGCAGCATCCCACGTGGTCATCAGAGTAGCTTCTGGGCGGTCTCATCCCGCCGGTCTATGACAGCCATCGTCATGATCTCAAGGCAGCTGGGACCATAGTCACCAAGAAAACAATTGGAAACACACTACGACGTGAAGGAATGAAATCCTGCAGCGCCCGCAAGGTCCCCCTGCTCAAGAAAACACATTGTAATGGTTTGCACGACACTCAGACACAGTAGGTTAGAATAAAACACAGTTTTATTAAAATACACAATGAAAATTCCCTTAGCGGGCTATAGCGTATCACAGCGGAATAGACAGGAAATTATAGGTCATAGACATATGCCCACACAGGCCCAGTATACAATGAGTTGGATGGTAAAGATACTGTCACAGGTCAGGCATAACAAGGCAACTCAGCACAGCATGGGTTAAAGTCCAATGATATAATCAGTCTCTGATGTGGTGTGTTCAGTAACGCCCAGTATGATGGATAACAGCTATCAGGAGACTGTGGTGCGAGAATGGAGACAAGCACCTAGATCTGCAGAGCAGAGCTGAGACTTATACCCTTTGCTGTAGCAGTAACGGAGGCCACACAATACTCTGCAGGAGCTGAACGGACTTGAGCCACGGGCACCCGACCGGTGCAGTAACGGAGGCAACAGGACTCTGCACGAGCTTAGTAAGTTGAGCCAATGGCACCCGACCTGTGCCGTCACGGAGGCAACAGTGGCACTGCAAGAGTTAACTGAAGGCTCAGTAGTAACGGAGGCAACAATAGCTCTGCAAGAGTTAACGGAAGGCTCAGTAGTAACGGAGGCAACAATAGCTCTGCAAGAGTTAACGGAAGGCTCAGCAGTAACGGAGGCAACAATAGCTCTGCAAGAGTTAATGGAAGGCTCAGCAGCAACGGAGGCAACAATAGCACTTCAAGAGTAAACGGGAAGCTCAGCAGTAACGGAGGCAACAGTGGCTCTCTGTCTGGCAGGCCCAGACTAGGCGGAAGTCAGAATGTCGCCCTGGCGACACGATGAGCAGGAACTGGAGAGCTGGGCTGGATCTCAGAGCAGGAACGTCAGACAAGCCGAGTCAGGTCACGGAGCAGGAACGTCAGCCAGGCCGGGTCGAATCACGGAGCAGGAACCAGAAGCGGAGTAGTCAGATGGCCCAAGTCGGTACATGGGAACACAGCAACACAAGTAAGCACTGGTACAGGAATACCACGAAAGGGCACCAGACAGGTGCCAGAGGCCCAGTATAAAAAGGTCATACTGGGCGGGCCAAATCAATCTCAGCCAATGGGAGCGCAGCACACAGAGACTGACAGGAAAAAGCACGGGCACCGTGATACACATGTACAGACCCATCTGAAGTTTGCCAATGAACATCTGAATGATTCAGAGGCAAACTGGGTGAAAGTGTTGTGATCAGATGAGACCAAAATCGAGCTCTTTGGCATCAACTCAACTCGCCGTGTTTGGAGGAGGAGGAATGCTGCCTATGACCCCAAGAACACCATCCTCACCGTCAAACATGGAGGTGGAAACATTATGCTTTGGGGGTGCTTTTCTGCTAAGGGGACAGGACAATGTCACTGCATCAAAGGGAAGATGGACAGGGCCATGTACCGTCAAATCTTGGGTGAGCTATCACTATCTAAACTGCGACTCCCTCTCCATGAAGGGCGATTGGGTGCGCGTGACCTTATGTCTTACTACAGAGCTGTTTCGCTCTCTAGGCTAACTGACCTGTCCCACCTCCCACCTAAAGACTGGGCCAGGTGTATCACCCCTTATGCAGAAAACATTTCACTTCGCCACATCTGCTGGTTGGACCCAGTGAAATTCCTGCCTATGAGCAGAGATCATATTATGCTAGGTCATTTACTGTCCTTTTGGAAATCTCTGAACGCCACCTTTTCTTTACTTTAATACCAAAGCACTCGCAATCCGATACTGAACAATCCAGCCTTCCCTCTGGGACAATCCCAACATACTTTCTCTTCTTGGTCTCTCACAGACCCTCCTTGTCTTCATTACTTTATTGTGCAGGGTACAATCGTGACTTTTCATGACTTATGCCACACTCTCTCTATACCACCCTCTCAATACTGACAATATACACAATTCAGACATTACTTACAAACTGTACTTGCTGATGGCTATACTGAAACTACTCAGACCCCGTTTGAACTGCTTTTTTGTTCCTGTCATATTCTACGGCATACCTTAACGAACTGGTACAAATTTCTGATCCGTAACCCCCCTTTTTCCAAACCGAATTTTTACAGAGAATGGGAGAGGGATCTTCACATCTTTCTCCCTCTGCAGACTTTGCGCTCTGCAGCAGACTCTTCTACAACGGGGTGCGAACATATACTAGGTAACCTCCAGTAAATGTGCTAAGTGAAATCCAAAAAGCCAAAAATAAATAATCCAACCTCCAGACATCGAACAAAGGTACAGCAGTCACCCCTCCAGGACAAGCCACATATCCTGACGCGTATCGCTAAAAGGCTTCGTCAGGGGATACTGAGAACCGTGGCAACGCTCAGTTTAAAAATGTTTCATTCTGTTGAAGGAGCCAATCCCGCATCTCCCAGGGCCCACTCAATGATGAGTCTCCATCCATTGAGCAGCAAAAACTAAGCCACGTGACTTGTTAGAAAGAATACGGAAACACACAAGCCATCAATAGATGTCATCTATGTGAGCCCCGCATGATGCAAGATTATCGATGCATCGGGTATAAGCAAACATTCCAAACAATGAAGAGTTTAAAACACGATGGGACTGTCAATTCAAAAACCAGGCTCGGACACAAAATAAAAAATAAAAAATAAGAATAGTAAATTGATTTAATTTAAAGATTCTGAACCCGGTCATGAACAAGATCTATACCTAACCAATATAAATATATGAAATGTATACGGCTGCTCTAGAACAATACACATAAACATTCATATACAGCACTCATGACACATCATCATTCAGAAGATAGTCTTGTGTCTTTTACTTATGATGCATATAAATGTAAGCATAATCCTCACAAAAATTGGAAAAGATATTGAAATCAAATAATATTGGAACTACATTTTATCTCACATAAAGTATCCAATAATTGCCAATTGTATATATACCCAATGGGCCGGCTCCAAAAGGGACTGACAGCGCAGGCGCACGGACGTCACTATGACGAGATGTCCGTGCTTCCTGCTACTGTGAGCCTCCGAAAAACTGCAAAATCTTTCAAACCAGGTAATATTTCTGGTGACTAGTGCTACTAAGCAGCTAGTCGCCAGATGAAGACTCAATTCATGTAAAGTTATTGCGGGGTGTTAGTTCCCCTTTAACTATTCTCTTCTTGCTCTGAATCTCCACAGTCTTGGTTTCCGAAATCAAGCTGCTGCATGGCTTTCCTCCTATCTCTCACAACATTCCTTTTTTGTATCCTCTGGCAATAACACCTCCTCCACAGTCCCTCTGTCTGTGGGGGTGCCTTAAGGCTCTGTTCTGGGTCCGTTGCTTTTTTCACTGTACACCCTTTCACTGGGTGAACGTATTAATTCATTTGTTTTCAAGTACCATCTATATGCTGATGATACACAAATTTACATCTCCACTCCTGATCTTTCACCTCAAATCCAGCTACAAATTTCAGACTGCCTCTTGGTATCTCCTCCTGGATGGCATACCGTCAGCTGAAGATAAACATGTCCAAAACTGAACTGCTCATTTTCCCTCCAAAACATTGCCCAACACCTAGGTTAACCATTACAGTTGATGGATTTGACATTGATCCGGTCAGCTCAGCACGCTGCCTTGGGCCCATATTTGATTCCTCACTTTCCTTCTTCCCCCCACATTAAATCTGTTGCTAGAACATCTCGCTTCTTTCTCCGCAACATTGCTAAAATCTGCCTGTTCCTCTCCCAACAAACTACTAAAACTCTTGTACATGCCCTTATTCTGTCCCGCTTAGACTATTACAATATTCTACTAACTGGCC
Organism: Rhinophrynus dorsalis; assembly: GCA_037306005.1. Classification (NCBI taxonomy): domain Eukaryota; kingdom Metazoa; phylum Chordata; class Amphibia; order Anura; family Rhinophrynidae; genus Rhinophrynus; species Rhinophrynus dorsalis. The sequence goes on along the minus strand of CM074719.1, from coordinate 169,003,878 downwards.
TCCCTGAACACATCTCTCAACTTTGCAATCTGTTTTAAACTCTGCAACAGGAATAACCAAACTCTCCCGAAAAACTGAACCTGCTCACATAATTCTTAGACATCTGTCATGGCTCCCTATTCAGCAACGCGTCAATTACAAAGTCCTTCTTCTCACCTTTAATGCTCTCCACACTGCTACCACTCCTTACATCTCTTCCCTCATCTCCTCTTATGTTCCTGGCCACCTTCTTCGCTCAGCACACAACGCCCTTTTTGTTACACCATCCACACCCTCTGCCCTATCCTGTCTCAAACCTTTCTCGCTTTCTGCTCCCTACCTCTGGAACTCCATACCCGTTTCCCTACGCCTAGAACAATCCCCCTCTGTCTTTAAGTCTACCCTGAAATCTTATCTTCTGGAGCACTAGGACCATGCAGTACCTTTTGCCAAAGCCAGCACTTGTAACCTCAGCATTTGACACCCTCTTACCCTATTGTCTGTCTCCTATTACCCATTTAGACCTCTCTCCTAATGTTTCTATGAATGTGGCACTTATTTTATCCCCTCTTATTTAATGTAACTTACTTCTGTTGTAAGGCGCTGCGAACACTGTGTGGCCCCATATAAATAAAGATATACATATATACATACATTAAAATTAAAATAAAAAAGTGACCCTACGCTCTTCCATACCAGAATGTAAATATGTGCCCTACCTAGTGCATATCTAATAACTTTATTGATAAATATGAGGATTTAGTCCATCAAATGGCCAAGAGATGTTAAGCTCGCCAACCTCTCCAAGGTACCTCAATTCTGGCAAGTACCTACCCTAATATACCTTTGTACCCGATCTAAATTAAAAAAAAAATATCTATATATATTTTTAAAAACATAAAAAAGGAGCTAATCGGATGTTATAAGGAAACGCGTCATAAGCATTGGCATTGTGTATGCAATTAAAAACAAGGGGACAAAAACAATTACATTAAAAAACGTGTAAGAGGGGACTTACTTGAAATGAGACTCTTATGGCCTGCAGGAAGTGGTAACTGACCAAAGAGGACTGTGAGTCCTTTCATCCTATTTATAGGTCAGAACTTACCACCCCTACAGACCACATATTAAATAACAATTATAACTGGCAAGGCATATGAGCATAAGAGAGCCAAACAGACATGCCTTTAAGGACCTTTAAGAAAAACAAAATGTGAAAATACAATTGTAAATGTGCAAATAATGTGAATTAAACAGAGAAGCAGCTAAAATGAGCAAGAGGAATTTGTGAAAACAAAGAAAATTAGCTCATAGCGCTAAATCAACATAATATATACATGAAATAACTACATTGAAAGTGATAAATAATAACTGGCATCTGGATAGCAGCCAGAGATACGAGGGTTCCCCAGAACCCCCAAACATTGGGCTTTACCCAAAGTGTACAGACAAAACAAAAAAGTGACCCAGCGCTCTTCCATACCAGAATGTAAATATGTGTCCCACCTAGTGCATATGTAATAACTTTATTGATAAATATGAGGATTTAGTCCATCAAATGGCCAAGAGATGTTAAGCTCGCCGACCTCGCCAAGGTACCTCAATTCTGGCAAGTACCTACTCTAATACACCTTTGTACCCTATCTAAATTAAAAAAATTAAAAACATGAAAAAGGAGCTAATAATGTTATAAGGAAATGCGTCATAAGCATTGGCATTGTGTATGCAATTAAAAACAAGGGAGCAAACTAACAATTACATTTAAAAAGGTGTAAGAGGGGACTTACTTGAAATGAGACTCTTATGGCCTGCAGAAAGTGGTAACTGACCAAAAAGGATCTTTAAGAAAAACAAAAAGTGAAAATACAATTGTGAATGTGCAAATAATGTGAATTAAACAGAGAAGCAGCTAAAATGAGCAAGGGAAATTTGTGAAAGCAAAGAAAAAAAAATGAGCTCATAGTGCTAACTCACCATAATATATACATGAAATAACTAAATTGAAAGTGATAAATAATAACTGGCATCTGGATAGCAGCAAGAGATAAGAGGGTTCCCCAGAACCCCCAAACATTGGGCTTTACCCAAAGTGCACAGACAAAACAAAAAAGTGACCCTGCCCTCTTCCATAACAGAATGTATGTCCAAATTGATTTTTCCCAAACCAAAAATCTTAGAGCCTGTAAAGGAGCCAGCATGTGAACAAAGAAAGTGTTGTGCTACTGTGGTTAGAGTAACCCCTCTACCTGCATCTCTTTCTGCATTCCGTATAAGGGACAGATGTTTCTGCAGTCGCGTTTTTAACATTTGCGTTGTCTGACCAACATACATTTTATCATCAGTGCGGCAGTTAACAAAAGATCTTAAATAAAGCTCCCTGTTAACTACCGGACTGTAAACCTGTTTGACATTTAATATATACTGGCAGATAGTACAGGCACCACATGCATAGCTACCAATAATCTTATGTCCCTCTACAAACCGTTTAGTACTTTCAACATAACTGTGTACCATTATATCGGAGAGGTTTTTTGCTCTCCTAGCTACCAAGGAAGGACAAACATCCAGGTTGGGCTGCAAGGTGACATTACTTGTCAAAATATGCCAAGGTCTCTGAAATAAAGATCAAACGTCATTCCATTGTGTGTTATATGTGGTGATCGGTTGTCACTGTTTGTTACTGTTTGTTAAAGAACACTCAGACAGTTAGGTAAGGTTAAAAGCTTTATTGAAAAATAATGCACACTAGCCCCACTCAGGTCCAGATAAGGTCCGTACCAGGTACTTTCAAGATCTGATGCAGGTCAGGGTGAAAATACACACACAGTAATAGTAAGCAAAATAAGTGTGATGATCTTGGACTTGTAGGCAGATTCATAACAAAATTCAGGAACAAGAATATTCTCGACAGCCCCACACCTCAATAGGTGACACAGGCGATTTGTAACTGAGGGGCACTTCCCTAGTGGACTAGGAAGAATGGAGGCAGCACAAATAGTGTACAAGTGGACACTAGGCCCTAAACTTCTAGGGTTAATGGAGGCAACACTGGCAAGACACTGGCAGAGGACTGACCTTAGGAGAGTACGGTAAACGAAGGCAACACGGACAGGACTCTGGTAGTGACTGAACCCTAGAACGCTAGGGTTAATCGAGGCAACATATACAGTATTCTGGCAACGGCTAGGCCCTAGGACACTAGGGTTAACAGAGGCAACACTGAATGGACTCTGGCAGCAACTGGACCCTAGCACACTAGGGTTAACGGAGGCAACGCGGCTGTGACTTAGGTAGTAACTGAACCCTAGAACTTTAGGGTAAACGGAGGCAACACAGACAGGATTCTGGCAGAGACAGAGCCCTAGCACGCTAGGGTTAATGGAGGCAACAGACACCAGATACTGACAATAAAGCGACCCTAAGCCAATAGGGTGAACAGAGGCAGTGTGGGCACAGTGTGGTACAGACTGGACCCAGATATAAAGGGTTATCAAAGGCAACACAGACACTGGCGAGTGCAGGGACTGACACAGGCTCCAGGAGACTATAGAAGCAGTAAGCGAGCGGGAGAGATAGGACGTAACGTAACCAGTCCGCAACCGGTGTCTCCCTGTTGCCACATGGAGGTAATAGACTAGTCCTGAACAACTGAGCTAGACGCACAACAAGGTCGGCACACACGGACTACAGCCAGTCAGGGGAACCACCAGGCACTAGCCCAGCCAAATCGGTGATAACGGATAGTCAGCCAGTCCTTGGTCAGTATCGGAATCAGACACTCAGCCATGCCATTTCGGTACACAAGGATTTAGTCAGCCAGTCCTAGTCAGCAACGGAATCATATACTCAGCCTAGCCAGTTCGGTACATAAAGAGTTAGTCAGCCAGTGCAAGGTCAGCAATGGGATTGGATCACAAGAGCGTGAGGCACTAAGTGTAGTCAGGCGAGCCAAGTTATACACGGAAACAGGAAACAAGAACTACTAGTCGCTAAATTCAGGTTAATGCTGATTTAACCTGAATTTAGATATATAGCATTACCATTAGAATAAGTTTATATCATTGTTTTTTATTATTGGTTTTAAGATTGTTTTTATTATAAATAGAAGGTACCTTTCATAAATATTCATTATATGGACTAAATAAATGTGTTACATTTATTGTTTATATGTTTGATTATTTCAGACTATAGTGCTCTTCCCCTAACCTGTGTATTCAGGTATACCTCAAGTATTGTGAAGAATAACAAAAAAAAAATAAAAATGCGTGTGACCACAAGAGGGTGTGGTTAATGGAAGGGTGTGGCTAAGTGAAGAGAGTGGTTGGGGTGGGGCAAAGGCAGGGCTAGGGGTGCCAGAGGGTGTTGTGCCTAGGGGCACCTTAGATGTAAATCTGGCCCTGCCTGCACGCATGTCCACAGTCCCTGGACGCTTCCTGTGTGACAGACAGCATGCGAGGAGTCCTAGCATGTTGTCTGTCACACAGGAAGCATGTGCGTGTGCTCTCTCCAGCCCAAAGAAAAAAGAAAAAACTGCTCTAATCCTCTGGCGCACTGCTTGGCAGATGAGGAGCGGGAGCAGCAGAAGCAACAACCAAACGCGCTTGGTGAGTCTCAGTAGACTGGCCACACAGGAATGAGGATATTTGCAAGTCCAAATAAGGTGCTATATATATATATATATATATACTAGTTGAATAGCCCGTTACACGGGCCACAGTGCCTCTGGCAGCCGGTCGCGGGGCAGTCACACGCAGCAGAGACTGCCCGCACCACTGCTGATACAGAGCTGGACGCTCCTTCGGAGCGCCCAGCTCTGTATCAGCCGCACGCGCAGCAGTGTCTACTGCGCATGTCTGGCGTTACACACAACTTGGCGAATTATTATATAGGATATATATATATATATATATAAAATATAAATATATAAATGGAGATACACTTATATACACTGTATATAAAAGAAGAAAAAATACAACTTCATGATCCGATCGATTGGAGAGATCTGCTTTAATCCCTCACTGTATTAGAGACTCGTTCCATGCCAGGAGGTTTGCAAGGACACTAAAATTAACTTATTTATTAGTAATAGTTAAAAAGAAAACCCTAAATTTAAAAACATAACAAAGGGACCACTCGAATTGTAGATTACCTGTGTATAAATTGGTGCTCTACTACAGAACAAAGCACCCTGATTTCTATACTTTAGGGTTTTTCTTTTTAACTATTACTAATAAATAAAAGTTAATTTTAGTGTCCTTGCAAACATCCTGGCACTGAATGAGTCTCTAATACAGTACGTTATTAACACAGATCGCTCCAGTCAATTGGATAATGATAGCATCCCTAGTTATACTGGAAGTCTTCTTCTTCTAATCTAGTGTATAATTCTGAGACTTGCAGTGCATTATTTTTCTAAGTGGAATTACTAGAGAGACCTTATTTAGATAGTGTATAAATAAAAGAAGCCAGTATAGTATTAGTATGGTCTGGGGGGGGGTAGGGGGGCCCCAATTTGGGTTCCTGCCTAGGGCCCCATACAGTCTTAATCCGGCTCTGAGTATCATCCTCGACTGATGCCATGGAGGTACCCTGTGGTGATGGCTTAGCAAATATTTTTTTCAGCAAAAGTCTTCTACAAAAAAGAAAAACATCTTTTGTCGACATAAATTTATCCAATTTTGTGTGGGGCAAAAGGATAATCCTCTCTCTAAAACCAACCTCTGTTCCTTTGTCAGAATATGTTGTGATAAATTGATAATTCTCATTTTGTTCCCTTGTTTTTCCTCTGTTTGTTCTTTCTGTTCTGTTGTTGTGTGTAGTGTTGTCGATCCCTTAGCTCTCTTATGTTGACTTCTGCAGGTACACTTGTGGGGGTATGTGATAAAAAAAGGAACTTGGCCAATGGCCAAATCCTCATCACTTTGATTTTCCGAATCTGAACCCGATTGTAAGATAACCCTCTCAGAATTAGTGTTAGAACTATCATCCCTCTGTTGAGTAGCAGTGGTCCTGACTCTACATCTGTTTCCAGAATGTCTCCATTTATAAATCCTTTTGTTAGTTAAGTCCTTACTGTCTCTATCAAACTTGGATTTTTTATTTTCAACAGTAGTTTTTTCAAACTTATCCACTTTAATTTGTAGTTGTGTGTGGAAAAGTACAACACGGGTATTAGAGTCAAAAGCCATTAAGAGCAGAGATCTCTCTTTTAACCTCCATTAATAAAGTTTGGTCATGTTCTATTAACAACCTCATCAGATCAAAAGAACAACGGTTTAATACCTCCTCTCAACGGTTCAAAATTTAGGCTCCGCCTCCCAAGCAGGTAGGATCTGAACCCTGAGTCCCCTTGGGATTAAACCACATCCTATGTAATAATTCGCTAAGTTGTGTGCAACACCCGACATGCGCAGTAGACACTGCTGCGCGTGCGGCAGTCATGTGCAGTACAGACTGCCCACGCCGCCACTGATACAGAGCTGGGCGCTCCAAAGGAGCGTCCAGCTCTGTATCAGCAGTGGCGCGGGCAGTCTCTACTGCGCGTGACTGCCCCGCGACCGGCTGCCAGAGGCACTGTGGCCCGTGTAACGGGCTGTTCAACTAGTTTAACATAATGTTCTAAACTCTGGATATTCCACCAGAGTGTGGTGAACTAGTAATGGAGGCGAATGAGTGAGTTACAAATCTCAGTGAACGTATCACTGAGTGTAATAGGAACAGAAGTTTGAGAGGTATTATATGAAAAAACCCTAGACAACTTCTCTGTCCACCCTGTTTCCAATAAATCAATATTACAAGCAATGATCAGTAAATTATCACCTACAAAAAGAGTCTTACAAATTCCAAAATCATGCAAAAAATAAAGTCAATGTAATTAATGAAACCGACTGTGCTATAGCCTAGAAACACTGGCTTAAAAAGGCCAAGAAAACAAATTGAACCATAAACATAAAGAAGGCTCGCAATAGTCATATATATCAAATCTGAGTATATATTTTGAACTACAATAGTCCGGTGCTCTCAAAGGACAGAAATGCAATACATATAAATCAAGGAATCATAGAAAACTCCCAACAAAGAAGTCCTATATAAAGAGGCACATAGGAAAACCTATGTGATACATTGTTGAATGGCACTTATATTGGCGTTGTTACAATTCTTATGATATCATTCATTTTTATGTCTTGAATGACTTGTGATAAATCCCAATTTATGATGTTTTAATCATTGGGTATATATACAATCAGCGATTATTGGATATTTTATGTGAGATAAAATGTAGTTCCAATATTATTTTATTTAAAAATCTTTTCCAGTTTTTGTGAGGATTATGCTTAAATTTATATGCATCATAAGTTAAAGACACAAGACTATCTTCTGAATGATGATGTGTCATGAGTGCTGTATATGAATGTTTATGTGTATTGTTCTAGAGCAGCCTTATACATATCATATATTTGTATTGGTTAGGTATAGATCTTGTTCATGACTGGGCTGTCTCTATCCGAGACCAGGTTCGGACTCTTTAAATTAAATCAATTTACTATTCTTATTTTTTATTTTGTGTCCGAGCCTGGTTTTTGAATTGACAGTCCCATCGTGTTTTAAACTCTTCATTGTTTGGAATGTTTGCTTATCCCTAATGCATCGATAATCTTGCGCCTTGCGAGGCTCACATAGATGACGTCTATTGATGGCTTGCGTGTTTCTGCATTCTCTCTAATAAGCACATGGCTTAGTTTTCGCGGCTCAATGGATGGAGCGTCATTGTTGCGTGGGCCCCGGGAGACGCAGGATTGGCTCCTTCAACAGGCTGAATAATTTTTAAACTGAGTATTGCCACGGTTCTCAGTATTCCCAGACGGAGCATTGCGGCGACATACGTCGGGATATGTGGCTTCTCCTGGAGGGGTGACTGCTGTACCTTAGTTCGATGTCTGGAGGATGGATTATTTATTTTTGGCTTTTTGTATTTCACTTAGCACATTTACTGGAGTTTATCTAGTATATGTTGGCACTCATTTTTTGCACTAGAATACTTATGGTTTTTCACATATTTTATTTTATTTTTTGTAGTTTATCTATCAATACATAATCTTTGTAGAGGTGTTTACGTATAGGGTAAGAGAATATTGTTCCTCCATCCTCCAGACTTCCTACTTATTATTCATAGCAAGTTGCATTTGGAGACCCTTTGGTCTTTATTAACCCTGTATTGTTTTATTTATGGGTCATTTTTTGACTTTGGGTACACCTATACTCCCCTCCGGGGTGTTATTTGTTTTTACTGATGTTTTAAATGTGAGTCTCTTATTAGGACTTCTTTGTTGGGGGTCTTCTATGATTCCTTGATTTATATGTTAACCCCTAAAGGACCCATGACGGTCCTGGACCATCATGGAATTCCGGGCTCCCCGCATGGCTGCACGGAGTTCGGGGAGTCCGGAATCGGATCGCATTAAAAAAAAAATGCTCCTTGGTCCTTAAGGGACCTCAAAGTACGCGCGGCTGGTCCTTAAGGGGTTAAAATTACATGCTCACTCCACAGACTCCCTGGATCTCTTTCTATCCAGATGGAGCTCTTGGACAAATTACATTCCTCACCTTAGAGCACTTTCAGCTATTTGACCCACGGCATCTTTGCCCCTATTTTGGTGATCTCCCCCCCACACACCTCTTTCCCACTCTACCTTATATCTTTCTTCCTACTTCTCCCTACCTCACGTTTCTCTGCTCTTTTCTCCCCATACTATCTATTCAAACAACTGTTCTCCTTTTCAACTTCCCCCTCCTCAACCACACTCTATACCCTGGTAGAACCCCCACTTGGAGAACACGTCTGGAATGCCTACCCTCCTGTTGTGTTCACCTTTTTACATTTGCTTTTTCATGTTGCTTACTCTCATGCTGTGGTCTTGTTACTATTATCAACGTAACTGATATGTATGTAATCATGCTGCTGTAATACTTCTATTTGATGTACTCCCTCGGGAGTTCTTATTTACCTTTATTGTTGTACATTGTAATTTTTTTTCTGATTCAAATAAAATGTATAAAATTAAAAAAAAAAAAAAAAAAAAAAAAAATCTTGGGTGAGAACCTCCTTCCCTCAGCCAGGGCATTGAAAATGGGTCATGGATGGGTATTCCAGCATGACAACGACTCAAAACACATGGCCAAGGCAACAAAGGAGTGGCTCAAGAAGAAGTACATTAAGGTCCTGGAGTGGCCTAGCCAGTCTCCAGACCTTAATCTCATAGAAAATCTGTGGAGGGAGCTGAAGGTTCGAGTTGCCAAATGTCAGCCTCGAAACCTTAATGACTTGGAGAGGATCTGCATAGAGGAGTGGGACAAAATCCCTCCTGAGATGTGTGCAAACCTGGTGGCCAACTACAAGAAACGTGATTGCCAACAAGGGTTTTGCCACAAAGTACTAAGTCATGTTTTGCAAAGGGGTCAAATACTTATTTCACTCAGTAAAATGCAAATCAGTTTATAACGTTTTTGAAATGCGTTTTTCTGGTTTTGTTTATTATTCTGTCTCACACTGTTCAAATAAACCTACCATTAAAGGGTTAGTAATGTCCAAAAAAAGTTTTTTGCATTTAGAAGAGCTTAAAAAGCTGATGTATTCATATTGATTGATTGTTTTAGGCGATTGGATTGCGGATGTGGTTGCTTTGTTGCTAGTCCTCCGGTGGGTGGTGGGGTGCTTTGCTCTTGGGTTCGGCTGTTGGGATGTGGACTGGGATCATTTTGGGTTATGTTCTGTTTCATATTTCGGTCCGGATCTTTTATGGAACCGAATGGGATGCGGGAACACATTTTGATGATATATGATCCGGTCCCGTGCTATAACAGCCGGACTCGGGAGTGGAGCCCCATTGTGCTATCGGGGTGTTGGTGAACAGGGGAAGCAATATGGACCACATCGGTAATTTTATTTTAGGCATAAGAGTTTAGGAATTGATATTCTTATCAGGTTGAAGCTTGAGGGGATTATGGGAGACCCATGGGCATCGGCCAGATGTGATTATGTTAGATTGGATTTTAATCTTGTAGTATATTGTCTTTTGAGATGTATTAATATGAATATTATTATTTTTATAGGAATCTGTGGATGGTGTAATTTGTTATATTTTGTTATTTGGTTGTTTGGATGTGGCTCCGGGGTGTTAGCGGAGGATGTTCCTTTAAATGGGGTTATTTTGACTTGGATTTTTTTAGATCCATTTGAGAGTGATAGGGTTAATGGAGAGATCCAATTATGCTCCACTTCACCTCGGGATCATATCCACCAATCGGATTCAATTTAGGAGTTCCAATTGAATGGATACATAGTTTTTAAATAGTAGGGTGTGTAGCCGTTACTTTTGGTTACATTTGTATAAAGGCTTTATTGGCAGAAGAAGCAGTGTGATACTGCGAAACGCGTCCCATTGTATAGCCTTTTTATTGGCATAAATAAATATATTTTTTGAATCGACTGCACACTTTTTATTATTTTTATATTTTCTTTTTTATTATTTCACATATATATTTTTTTACACAACTCTTGGAATCGTGGTGGATTGCCTGCTTGAGATCGGCTGAGTATTTGGAGAGGAGGAGAAGCATGGCACCCATGCAGGGACGGGTAAAGTACCTGCAAGTTTTATTAGTTGATTGCTGATATAAGTCAGACGGTCAACAATATTAAATTGTGAGTGTATTTCTTTATGATGGTATGAATATATCTAGTTATATTGGATAACACACTATTGGCGCTCTGTCTGTGTTTTTGTGTTTTGCTTTACAATGTGTGTATCCTGTTAAGCTTATTTTTGTATTGGTAAAAAGGGAGAAAACTGGTGTTAGGCTTGGGCATCATAAAAATGTCATCTCTGCACTAACATTATGTTAGTGCAGAAATGAGATTATGATTGCTCAGCCGTGGCCAAGATGTTTTTTTTTTCCCTTTTTACGTGTTTTAGTGGGTGTTTTTTTTTTTTTTTTTTTGGGGGGGCAGCATTTCATCCATGGACCCAGGCAGCATAATGCCTTGGGCCGGCCCTGGCTAGAGTGCTGGGGTCTCTGACAGATCTGGCAGAATGGAGCAGTGAAAACAGTAAGTCTTTTGGTTTTAACCTTAGAGGCATTTAGGATGACGATAAAGTGATGTCTATGGACCAGACCCCACCTACAGTCAGGAGAAAAGGGAAAACATGTCACTCTCTTGGTGTGATGGATGGTAATCCTATGTACTTTCAGATAGGCAAAATTCTTTCCGATTGGCTGGCTGAGGATTATGGGATGTGTAGGCCGGCGTACAATACATGGGAGAACTGTATACTGTCAAAGAATCCTTTGAATCCGTGGGGTAACTGTATGTGGGTACAGAGGTGCCATGTGCAAGCCAATAAGTGTCCGATGAGTGTACACTGCAGTGAAGGTGTTAAGTATTCTGGCAGGCAATGTTTTGGTTCTGCTATTCTATGCCCAGTCAGGGGGTGAATGGGTTGACACTAGAGCTGTCAAAGCAGTCAGACTGGAGGCCACTTAGTATTTCTAGAAGTCTGGTAGGTCAACTCCCCTTAGTCTGAGTGAGAGAGAGAGTGCTTAGCTTGAGAGATAGAGAGAGAGAGAGAGTGTGTGTGTGCTTAGTCTGAGAGAGAGTGTGTGCTTAGTCAGAGAGAGAGAGTGTGTGTGTTTAGGGTGAGGTGGGCAGTGTGGACAGTGTATGGAGGTGGACAATGCAGAGGGGGACAGTGTGGGCAATGTGGAGGTGGGGAGGAGGATGGGGTGGGCAGTGTGGAGGTGGGCAGAGTGTGGAGCTGAATATGTGGGCAGGGGATTGTGGCAAGGTTGGGGGGGCAGGGGATTGTGGCCGGGTCAGAGGAGGGGCATCAAAATGCACCTTCGTCTGTGTATACAAAAATCCTTGCACCGGCCCTGCCTAAACGTACACTGGACCAGTCTGATATGGATATGGAAATTTCCCCTCTGCAAAGTCACATGGAAGTGAAGAACATGACTTGAGCTGTACCTGACAGACTACCATGCTTTAGAACGAAAAACTTTATTTTGTTTGGTCTCGGAGTAAGTTAGTCACATTCCTTGTTTTCTAAAAAATAAGAAATGTAGAATATTGGGAGTAGACAAAACAAAATATTGCTAGTGTGTGTGGGGGGGAACAAAAAAGGATACAGAGAGACTGAGAGGAGAAAAAAAAGATGGGGAGCCAAGGAAAAGATGGATAATGTTTGGGGGCAGACAAAAAAATTTATGGAGATAGTGTGGCACCCCCCTAACATTTCAAATGGCCAAAGAAGGAAACTTCTGTTTTAGGTGGTGTTTCTGGGGGTGTCCAGGGTATTAACAAGAATTTTTAGGTTATTTCTTGATCCACTGGCACCTCGTTGTGTATCTGATAAATGATTTATTGCCATACCAAATTATTTTATTTACAAATATTAATTTATAAACACATATACTGAAGACTAACAACACATTTTCGTGAGTTTTATTGCTTTGGAGCAATGTAACGCACACAACTCATTATGTTCTCCTAAAAAGAGGGACAAAATGGTGGAAAAGAGGGACAGAGGGATATGGTTCTCAAAGAGGGACTGTCCCTCCTAAAGAGGGACACTTGGGAGGTATGATGTGAGGTGCAGACAAAAATATATGGGGAGACTGTGGAGAGCAGACAAAACAGGATATGGAGAGTCTAGGGCACAGACAAAAAAGGAAATATATTATATGTGAAGTAGACAAAAAATGTCAGACAGACAAAAAAAAGTATATGGAAAGTATGGGGAATAGACAAAAAAAAAGATATGATCTAACCCTATCCTAGTACTGGGGTGGTTATTATGGAAAAACTCGGAAAAGAGTGTTCACAAAAAGTGAAACACAAACTCCTATTAGCTGCGCCTCTCTGAAGGAGAATAACTTCCAGTCTGGAGGCAATCAACTATATCATATGTGATAAAGATATAACACAAATGGGGGGTGTGGCTTGACCGCCGATGTGGATGGACGCATGAAGCCTTAGCTCTGTGGCAAGAGCACCCAAATTTGCTGCCTAATAGCTATTATCCCTAACCTGATTTACTTTATGTATGTTCCTCGGCTTGCTGTCACCTTGGAGCTGCTCTGAATGATTCGACATAAACAACAAAAGCGCACGCACGGCCTTCAGACGTACTTCACTGCGCCATGCTCTGGGCCTCCGTCCGTGAAACAAGATAAAATGTCCGCCGCTCTAGAAGACGCGGGCCCTGTGGAGCCTAGGGCGCCGATGCCTCCTACTACTTTGGACTGGGCAGAGACCGGTAAGTTGCCGGATGCACCATCTACGAGATCCGATATTCAGAACTTACTGCAGGATCTAAAGGCTTTCCTGAAATCAGAGATCCGAGAGGTGAGGGCAGATATTGCACACTTGGGGGACAGATTGTCATCCGTAGAAGACGATGTGGAAACACTACAGGCATTTCAGATGGAAACCTGCAAAAAGATGGACTTTCTATACCAACAAAACCTAGACCTAACCTTGAAGTTGGACGATGTGGAGAATAGAAATCGGCACTGCACTCTCCGGTTTAGAGGCATTCCTGACTCGGTAGACTCTGAGCATCTCCAGGAGTATTTGCAGGCCCTCTACACCCATTTACTTAAGAATACCCCTTCCTCACCTATACGCATGGAGAGATTTCACCACCTCCCTAAGGCCAAAATGTCACCTGCTGAGGCCCCGAAAGATGTGATTGTCTGTTTCCACTCTTTCGTGGATAAGGAAGCCATCTATAATGCAGCTCGTGGACCTGCTCCGGTTCCCTTCCGGGACGCACAGATTTCAGTATTCGGGGATCTTTCACCTCTTACAATGCAATGGTGCAGAGAACTCAGGCCTCTGACCGGCACGCTAAGGGAGGCACAGATAAAATACAAGTGGGGATACCCTATGAAGCTACTGGTCTCAAGGGATAACATTATGCATGTCCTGCAATACAAAGGCAATGTCAACGCATTTCGGGTTCCTCTGAAGGTTCCACCACACACTGACGACCCTGCAAGCATGCAGTGGAAACCCACTCCAACACCTAAAAACCGGTGGATCCCAGTTCCTTGCAAACGGAGGACACAGAACCCTCCCTCCTCTGCTCCGGACTCTGTATCCGACAACATCCGGGTAACAAGGCTGAACTTACTCTCTCTACGTATGGAATTGCTGAATCTATTTCCCGGTGGACTCTCTGCACTTCCGGTCACCCTTGGAAATAGTTCTCTGTTCATGTGGACTACTATGTTGCGGACAGTGACCAGGGGTGCCAGTTTCAACCCAAGTCTTATCCTGTGGTACCCTTGAGACTTTTGAGTTGTTATGTTTTTGCATTGTACTCTTTTCGATACAGTGGGCAGTTAGGTGGGCTGGTGGTGGCTCTCTCGGTGTAGGGGGGTACCCTATCGGGGTGCCCCGCTGGTGCCGATGGGGCCTCCTCTTGTCCACCACTGAATGGGGGGAGGGGTCCGGGGCTAGCTAATGTGGGGGTTTGGGAGGTGGTGTGTTTTGGAGGGGTGATGGAGAGCTGGGAATTGTTGGGTTCTGGGCTATCCCAAGTAAGTATGTCCAGGGATATATGGTTGCATGTATGCGCCTGGGGTAGTATGGCTGTGGGGGCGGGATAGTGTGGATGAGTGGCTGAGTGTGTGTGTGTGGATGTGTGGGTTTGTATAAATGGGTGTGTTTGTGTCAGTTATCTGAACTATATAGGGCTACCGCTTTTGTACAACTTGGGCCCAAGTTGATTGCCTCGCTCAATACTGAGTTTGGACTGGGGTTGAATCGGAGCTGTGGCTGAATAATGGAACGCATGTTTGTATTGCCATCCTCATTTGTATACTTGTCTACTGCATAATATTTTGATCCTTCTTCCATGAAGAGCTAAATGACACAGGGGACCGCTTGAGGTGATGGCTGTCCCTCCCCCACGGCTGGGACTTGTTCCTCCCTTTTGGGGGGTCTGGTCGTGGCTGACGGGGGGGAGGCTTCCATCTAGTTGTTTAAGGTTGTGCGGGTGAGCTATGATTGCGGTTCTCGTTTAGAGGGTTCAGCATGCTATATCCCTGTCCATGGAGGGGCTAGAGAGGTATTCTTGGTATAGTGATGTGGAGGGGATTCCCTTCCATGCAACGCTGCTTGTTGAATCCTGTATCCGACAGCTGACCAACCGGAGTTCATACTTGCAGGGTTGGTTGTTACCATCAGTTATGCTCTTTACTTCGACCACCATCTCCCTCCTGATACCGTGGTTGTTCTATTTTCTCTTATTGAAGGTAGTTGTTGTTTACCAAAGGTCCTCATCCCCTAAAATGTTCAATAAATGTTCAGTATTATGATTTAATGTGTATTGTATTGGCTATGATATTTTACCATGATACACTGTACGTTCTCCTCTTAGTCTCCTTCTGACCTGTCTCCTGACCTTCATCTCTCCTACTGTTATCCTGCACTGGTCTGCGTCTGCCCCACCATTGGTGCCTATAAACGGTGCATTGCCTCCCTGCACACACTTTTCCTAGTCTACCATTTTGGATACCACATACATCTCGCTATACACACTTTGTCCACCGGTCTCATCTTTCCTTGATCTCGGGACCAGGAGTTGTTTATGTTTGGGACGCTTGTCCGCCTGTTCTCTGACACATCTTTATGATGACACTACTATACTACACACCCTTTTTGTATACTCCTCTGTACATATTGCTCTGGGTACTGGGATCTCTCCTGTCCCATGTAGCCTGGTATGGAGTTATTTTCTTTTTCTCTTCTTTTTCCTTTCTACTCTGGCATTTCCTTTCCTCCTCTCCTCCTATTACTTTCTCTCTACTCCCCTTCCTCCCCAGTTCCTATCGGACTCGGTGCACCCGGACAATCTACACCTCTTCTCTGACCCGGTTTCCTCGTTCGACTGATGAGTGTTTGAGATGCCCGGTTCCACTGCACTCTAACCCTCTATTTTAGTGATGGCTGCTATACTTACTCCCCCTTCTTTGTTACATATACTCTCACAAAACGCTAAGGGCCTTAATTCACCTCAGAAGCGCACTATGGCCCTTTATGACTTCAACGTAGAGGTGGAGATGTGGTGTTCTTACAGGAAGCCCATTTTTGTTCTCTTAAGGAACAGAAATTGACTGACCGGTTCTATAACTGTCACGGTTTTAATGAACACTCAGACAATTGGGTAGGATAAAATAGGAAAGCTTTATTAGAATGAATAATGCGCACAAGGCCCCTCACGGGTCCAAACTCTACAAAGCAGCAGCAATAAAGTTTGACAAAGGACAGGGCATACAAGATAACATACAATAGTGAGGCTCTACCAACCTTACCGAATACCGGGTAAGGCAGCCTAATAGCTGATGTAACAAGGAACTGAGGATGCTCTACCGGTCTTACCAAATACTGGGTAAGGCAGCCTAATAATAAGTGCAACAAGGAACAGAGGAGGCTCTACCGGCCTTACCGAATACCGGGTAAGGCAGCCTAATAACTGGTGCAACAAGGAACTGAGGAGGCTCTACCGGCCTTACTGAATACCGGGTAAGGCAGCCTAATAACTGGTGCAACAAGGAACTGAGGAGGCTCTACCGGCCTTACCGAATACCGGGTAAGGCAGCCTAGTGGCTGGTGCAACAAGCAACTGAGAGGCTCTACCGGCCTTACCGAATACCAGGTAAAGCAGCTTAGTGGCTGGAACAATAAGGACTGACCATAGACTGGATAGCACAGACTGAAAGTGCGGATGGAGGCAACCGTAGTACAGACTGAGTGCTGAGGTGTACAGTACCCACTAGTGACCGGATCGCACTGATAGGAAGTGCTTAACGGAGGCCACGGGTCGCAATAGGCTGAGAGAACTAAGAAGGCAACAGTTAACCGCTTAGTGACCAGGTAGCACTGACAGGAGGTGCTAAACGGAGGCAACCAGAAGTACAGGCTGAGTGAAACAGGACGGCAACCGTTAACTGCTTAGTGACTGTGTAGCACTGACTGGACGTGCTTAACGGAGGCAACCGAGTACCAGCTGAGCGACTAGTGAGGCAACAGTAACCGCTAGTGACTGGGTAGCACTGACTGGAAGTGCAAAATGGAGGCAACCGCAGTACAGGCTGGGTGATAGGAAGGCAACAGTTAACCGCTTAGTGACCGGATTGCACTGACAGGGATTGCTTAACGGAGGCCACTGATCGCAACAGGCTGAGCACAATCGGAAGGCAACAGTAACAGCTAGTGACAGGTATCACTGACTGCAAAGCGAGGCAACAGTATAGCAAGTCAGTCAAGCCTGGATCAACACACGGAGAGCGGTAGTCAGCCACAGCCTGGGTCAGTACACAGAGAGCGGTAGTCAGCCAGAGCCTGGGTTGGTACACAGAGAGCGGTAGTCAGCCACAGTCTGGGTCGGTACACAGAGGGCGGTAGTCAGCCACAGCCTGGGTCGGTACACAGAGAGCGGTAGTCAGCCAAAGCCTGGATCGGTACACAGAGAGTGGTAGTCAGCCAAAGCCTGGATCTGTACACTGAGAGCGGTAGTCAGCCAGAAACCGGATCAACACAGAACAGAGCACTGAGTCACAAATCTCGGAGACACCATGAAAGGGCACCCGCTTGGTGACATCAGGGCGTATATAAAGGCTAGCCCTGGGAGGGGCTAGCCAGCAAGCACCAATAAAAGTCAGTACTGCACAAATCCGGAAGTCAGAATGTCACACAGTAATCACGGGCACCGTGATAATAACATGGCATTTCTTAGCTCCTCTCCATCAAAACACAATAGGGTAGCGATATTATTTCGTGCCCACCTGGATTTTGTTCACTCCAAAACTCTTATAAATAATGACGGTAGATATATCTTTGTAAAAGGCCTGATAGATCGCCACTTGTACATGTTGGCGAACCTGTACGTCCCTAATCAATCACAAGGGGCTTTTGTGAGGGACGCAGTGGATAAATTGGAGACATTTCATAAGGGGACTTTAGTTGTGGGGGTGACCTAAATATGCCACCCTTTCCTCCGCCTTGATAATTTTATTGCTTGGTGGGCAGCCAACCGGGTCTCTACGGAATAACTTACCTCCTTCTTAAGTGGGGGATCTCCGGGTGGACCGATTCTATCCTATCCTTACCTTTCCTCCCCCCCTCCCACTTCTTCTCCTTATGCTCATTCTCTCCCTCTTTCCTGCTTTTGTCCTCCTTACCTTGCCTTACTGTCATTCTCTCCACATCGCCGTGCAACCGAACTCTTCTCTGACCTCTTCTTCCCCCTTTCGCTAATCTCTTCTCAGCTTATGTCTTCGCTAGTCACGGCATCTGCAGATTACATTCCAACACTCTGCATTCCTCCTGTAGAGAGTGGGCTATTCCAGCTACTTTGTGCATTTCCCCTCTACCCTGAAGACTGTTCCCTCCTCTCTCTCTCTTCTTCTTCTCTGCTACTTCCCCGTTGCTTTCTCTTTCTGTTCTTCTTCTTTCCAGTTCTGTTCTCTATTCTTCATATTGTTTTCTGTTTGCTTATATCTTTTGTAAAAAAGGTTTAATGATAATCCAAATGGGTTCCATGCTTCCTATTTTACCTCCTATTGTTAATACAGTTTCAGGAAGCTCTTGGATTTGGGTCCAGACTTATTGTTTGTACTTGATTTGCCTGCATTTTATTGTGTCTGGATTACTGTCGTGATTGTTATCTTGGATGTCATTGAATTCAATAAAAATTTGAATTATAAAAAAAAAGATATAACACAAATAAGCTATACCATATACTATACTAAATAATATAAGTAGTGATGAGCGAGCACCCCAATGCTCGGGTGTTCGGGTGCTCTGACCGAGCACCCCCTGAGGCTCGAGTGCTCGGCCGAGCACCCGAGCCCCATTGAAGTCAATGGGAGGACTCGAGCATTACACCAGGCACCCCCTGCTCTGATGAGGGGAGGGTGCCTGGTCCATAGGAAAAGGGCAGAAAAAGATGGAAACACTACAGAAATGGTTCAGGGACAGCATAGGGAGGATGTCTGGATGCATCTTGGACTCCAACATCGCTGCTGGGAACGATCTTTCGCCCGTAGTACGCCATTTTTACAGACTGACCATAAAACACACAAAAAGGAAAATAAAAACGACTTTAGGCGAAAAATTGTTACCAAACAATATTTGCTGTATATTTACTTGTATATCATCTGCAAATTATCCCAAAAATTTCCTTGGTTTTCGGAAGTGAGGCCATGATTAAGAGGGAAACGTGCGCAGAGGCAAATTCTCCCAAAAATTTCCTTGATTTTCAGAACTGAGGCCATGATTAAGAGGGAAACGTGCGCAGAGGCAAATTCTCCCAAAAATTTCCTTGATTTTCAGAACTGAGGCCATGATTAAGAGGGAAACGTGCGCTGAGCTGACCATCTAAAACATTATGGGTGAGGGTCTGCTGCAGAGCTGACCATCCTAAACATTATATGCGAAGGCCCGCTAGTGAGCTGACGCTATAAAACATTATATGAGAGGGCCCGCTAGAGAGCTGACCCAATAAAACATTATATGAGAAGGCCCGCTGGTGAGCTGACCTATATAAAAATTGGCAAACAGGGCCCGCTGGTGAGCTGACCCTATATAAAAATTATATCACAGGGCCCGCTGGTGAGCTGGCCCTATATAAAAATTATAGCACAGGGCATATGGAAGAGGAGGAGGAGGATGAGAAGATTAAGAGTCAACCATATACCCGTTTTTTGGGTGGAAGGGGTGAATGGGAATACAGAGTATTCCCATCATTGTAAATAACATATATAAAGTGAGTTTATGTTCCCCCGGGGCTTTCCTCCAGTGGAGTGGAGAAGTCAGGGGAAATCCAGGCCTTGTTCATTTTTATAAGTGTCAACCTATCAGCATTGTCGGTGGAAAGGCGGATACGCTTATCTGTTATGATGCCACCAGCAGCACTAAATACCCGCTCAGACAGAACGCTGGCGGCAGGGCAGGCCAGCACCTCCAAGGCGTAGAGTGCCAGTTCATACCACGTGTCCAGCTTGGACACCCAGTAGTTGTAAGGCACAGAGGGATCATTGAGGACGCTGACACGGTCTGCTACGTACTCCTTCACCATCTTCCAAAACTTTTCCCTCCTTGTGACACTAGGCTGCGCATCAGGGTGAGGGTGCTGGCGGGGTGTCATGAAGGTGTCCCACGCCTTGGAGAGTGTTGCCCTGCCTTTCTCGGAACTGCTGTGTGCTCCCCTTTTCTCCCCTTCTCGGTTGGCCAAGGTAGCACGTACTCTGCCGCCAGCGTTGTCAGATGGAAAATTTTGGAGCAATTTTTCAACAAGAACCTTCTGGTATTGCACCATTTTGCTTGTCCTCTCCACCGGAGGAATGAGAGATGAGAAATTCTCTTTGTAGCAGGGGTCCAGAAGGGTGAACACCCAGTAATCCGTGTTGTCTAAAATGCGTATAACGCGTGGGTCACGGGAAAGGCAGCCTAACATAAAGTCAGCCATGTGTGCCAGAGTACCAACAGTCAAGATTTCGCTGTCCTCACCAGGAGGATGACTCTCAATATCCTCATCCTCTTCCTCCTCTTCTGCCCACCCACGCTGAAGAGATGGAACTAAAGTTCCATGGCTACCCTCTGTAGCGGAGGCAACCGTGTCTTCCTCCTCCTCCTCCTCCTCCTCCTCCGCCTCCTCCAATTGTCGCTGAGAAGACGAAGTGAGGGTGCTCTGGCTATCACCTTGTGTAAGCTCTTCCTCCCCCATTTCCACCTCTTCCACATGCAAAGCGTCGGTTTTAATTGTGAGCAGCGAGCGTTTCAGTAGACACAGAAGTGGGATGGTTACACTGATAATAGCGTTATCGCCGCTCACCATCTGTGTCGATTCCTCAAAATTGCGTAAAACCTCACAGAGGTCTGACATCCATTCCCACTCCTCACTTCTGATTACAGGAAGTTGAACGGAGAGGCGACGACCGTGTAACAGCTGGTACTCCACTACTGCCCTCTGCTGCTCACAAAGCCGGGCCAACATGTGGAAGGTGGAGTTCCAGCGCGTGCTCACGTCACACAGCAGCCGGTGAGCTGGCAATTGTAAGCGCTGCTGCAGCTTCAACAGGCCGGCTGAAGCTGTTGATGACTTACGGAAATGTGCACACACGCGGCGCACCTTGGTCAAGAGATCATGCACATTGGGGTAGGTTTTTAGAAATCGCTGCACCACTAAATTAAATACATGCGCTAGGCATGGTACGTGTGTGAGCTTGCCGAGCTCCAAAGCCGCCACCAAGTTACGCCCATTATCACACACAACCATGCCTGGTTGCAGGTTGAGTGGCGAGAGCCACTGCTCGGTCTGGTGACTAATCCCCTGCAACAGCTCTGAGGCCGTGTGCTGTTTGTCCCCAAGGCAGATCAGCTTCAGCACGGCCTGTTGACGCTTCCCCACTGCAGTGCTACACTGCTTCCAGCTACTGGCTGATGGGGGAGTGGCGCTGCGTGTAGAGAATTCGGAGGTGGAAACGGAGGAGGAGGAGCCAATAACGTAGGTGCTGGTGGAAACCCTGATGGAGGTAGGGCCCGCAATCCTCGGCATGGGTAGCACCCGTGCCATCCCAGGGTCCGAGTCGCTCCCAGCCTCCACGACATTCACCCAGTGTGCCGTCAGGGAAATGTACCGTCCCTGGCCACAAGCACTTGTCCATGTGTCAGTCGTTAAGTGGACCTTCCCAGTAACTGCGTTGGTCAGGGCACGGGTGATGTTACGGGACACATGGTGGTGTAATGCGGGGATGGCACACCGGGAAAAGTAGTGGCGGCTGGGGACCGCGTACCGAGGGACAGCTGCTGCCATCAGGCTGCGGAAGGACTCAGTGTCCACAAGCCTAAATGGCAGCATTTCGATGGCCAGTAATTTTGAAAGGTGTGAGGTTAGTGCTATGGCCTGTGGGTGGGTGGCTGGGTACTTTCTCTTGCGCTCAAATGCCTGGGGTAACGACATTTGGACGCTGTGCTGGGACAGGGAAGTGGATGTGGTCGCTGATGGTGCTTCAGATGATACAGGTGCAGGGCGGGAGGTATGCGGGCCTGCGCCTTCGACAGGCGATTGGCCGGCACCGAAAACAGGGGAAGAGGAGGCAGTGGTGTGGCCTGCAGACACAGATGGGCGATCCAGGCGTTCCTCCCACTTACTACGGTGCTTGGATGCCATGTGTCGGATCATGCTGGTGGTGGTGAGGTTTCTAGTGTTCATGCCTCGGCTCATTCTGGTGTGGCACAGGTTGCAAACTACAATTCTTTTGTCGTCCGCACTTTCCTTAAAAAAACGCCATACCGCGGAACACCTACCCTTTGGCAAGGTAGATTTACGCAAGGGGGTGCTCCGTGGAACATTTGCGGGCCGGTTTGGTGCGGTCCGCCTTCTTTCTGTAGCCACACCACTGCCTCTTCCAGCCTGTTGCGGTGCTGCAGATGGCTCACCCTCAGGACTGCTGACATCGCTCGGCTCTACACCTTCCCAGGTGGGGTCAGTCACCTCATCGTCCACCAAGTCCTCCTCCACTTCCTCACTCTGATCATCCTCCTCAAGTCTTGATCCCACCACATACTCAGTCATTGACAACTGTATAACATTCTCCTCAACAAGGTCTTGAGACGGAAATAGTGGTTGATTTAATGGCAACTGTGTCTCATCATCATCATCATCATCCACTACTTCCTTTGACCTTAAATGCCGTTCACATCTGTCATCTTCTTGTGATTGAGTAGCCTCTAGAGGTTGTGAATCAGGGCACAAGATGTCATGTTCCTCTGCAAGCGTGCTTGGAGAGAGGGTCAAATGAAGGATTGGTGATGAGACGAGCTCCTCACTATATCCCAGTATGGGATCACTTCTTTGACCAGACCGTGTATGGTGGGAGGAAGGATGATCAGAGTGAGGATTATTTTGACCAGACTCTTGGCTACTGAGAGTGGACTTGGTGGAAGACAGGGTGGTGCTTAACCGACTGGAAGCAGTATCAGCTGTCATCCAACCGACCACCTGTTCGCAGTGGTCGGACCTCGAGAGTGATGTCCTGCGACGCCCTGTAAAATTACACATGAAGCTAGGTATGGTGGATGTCTTTCTTTCTTGTGCTCTGGCACCAGGCACAGTTTCTCCGCGTCCTGACCCGCGCCCTGAACTTTCAGGATCACGTCCACTTCCCCGTCCCTTTTTACCCGCCTTCTTCATCTTACACAGAATATGTGACTTTAATATTTGAGTTTGAAAACTTAACAGTATTTCTTCCTATTCTGCAACTCTGCAGAGTACACAGAATAGGCTGCTAAACTGCGGTGACACACACAGAATGGAATAAGTGACTTTAATATTTGAGTTTGAAAACTTAACAGTATTTCTTCCTATTCTGCAACTGTGCAGAGTACACAGAATAGGCTGCTAAACGGCGGTGAAACACACTGAATGGAATATGTGACTTTAATATTTGAGTTTGAAAACTTAACACTATTTCTTACTATTCTGCAACTCTGCAGAGTACACAGAATAGGCTGCTAAACGGCGGTGAAACACACTGAATGGAATATGTGACTTTGATATTTGAGTTTGAAAACTTAACACTATTTCTTACTATTCTGCAACTCTGCAGAGTACACAGAATAGGCTGCTAAACGGCGGTGAAACACACTGAATGGAATATGTGACTTTAATATTTGAGTTTGAAAACTTAACAGTATTTCTTCCTATTCTGCAACTGTGCAGAGTAAACAGAATAGGCTGCTAAACGGCGGTGAAACACACTGAATGGAATATGTGACTTTAATATTTGAGTTTGAAAACTTAACAGTATTTCTTCCTATTCTGCAACTCTGCAGAGTACACAGAATAGGCTGCTAAACGGCGGTGAAACACACTGAATGGAATATGTGACTTTAATATTTGAGTTTGAAAACTTAACACTATTGCTTACTATTCTGCAACTCTGCAGAGTACACAGAATAGGCTGCTAAACGGCGGTGAAACACACTGAATGGAATATGTGACTTTGATATTTGAGTTTGAAAACTTAACACTATTTCTTACTATTCTGCAACTCTGCAGAGTACACAGAATAGGCTGCTAAACGGCGGTGAAACACACTGAATGGAATATGTGACTTTAATATTTGAGTTTGAAAACTTAACAGTATTTCTTCCTATTCTGCAACTGTGCAGAGTACACAGAATAGGCTGCTAAACGGCGGTGAAACACACTGAATGGAATATGTGACTTTAATATTTGAGTTTGAAAACTTAACACTATTTCTTACTATTCTGCAACTCTGCAGAGTACACAGAATAGGCTGCTAAACGGCGGTGAAACACACTGAATGGAATATGTGACTTTAATATTTGAGTTTGAAAACTTAACAGTATTTCTTCCTATTCTGCAACTGTGCAGAGTACACAGAATAGGCTGCTAAACGGCGGTGAAACACACTGAATGGAATATGTGACTTTGATATTTGAGTTTGAAAACTTAACACTATTTCTTACTATTCTGCAACTCTGCAGAGTACACAGAATAGGCTGCTAAACGGCGGTGAAACACACTGAATGGAATATGTGACTTTAATATTTGAGTTTGAAAACTTAACAGTATTTCTTCCTATTCTGCAACTGTGCAGAGTACACAGAATAGGCTGCTAAACGGCGGTGAAACACACTGAATGGAATATGTGACTTTAATATTTGAGTTTGAAAACTTAACAGTATTTCTTCCTATTCTGCAACTCTGCAGAGTACACAGAATAGGCTGCTAAACGGCGGTGAAACACACTGAATGGAATATGTGACTTTAATATTTGAGTTTGAAAACTTAACAGTATTTCTTCCTATTCTGCAACTGTGCAGAGTACACAGAATAGGCTGCTAAACGGCGGTGAAACACACTGAATGGAATATGTGACTTTAATATTTGAGTTTGAAAACTTAACAGTATTTCTTACTATTCTGCAACTCTGCAGAGTACACAGAATAGGCTGCTAAACGGCGGTGAAACACACTGAATGGAATATGTGACTTTAATATTTGAGTTTGAAAACTTAACAGTATTTCTTCCTATTCTGCAACTGTGCAGAGTACACAGAATAGGCTGCTAAACGGCGGTGAAACACACTGAATGGAATATGTGACTTAAATATTTGAGTTTGAAAACTTAACACTATTTCTTACTATTCTGCAACTCTGCAGAGTACACAGAATAGGCTGCTAAACGGCGGTGATACACACTGAATGGAATATGTGACTTTGATATTTGAGTTTGAAAACTTAACACTATTTCTTACTATTCTGCAACTGTGCAGAGTACACAGAATAGGCTGCTAAACGGCGGTGAAACACACTGAATGGAATATGTGACTTTAATATTTGAGTTTGAAAACTTAACAGTATTTCTTACTATTCTGCAACTCTGCAGAGTACACAGAATAGGCTGCTAAACGGCGGTGAAACACACTGAATGGAATATGTGACTTTAATATTTGAGTTTGAAAACTTAACACTATTTCTTACTATTCTGCAACTCTGCACAGTACACAGAATGTGCTGCTAAACTGCGGCGAAGCACACTGAATGGAATATGTGACTTTGATATTTTAGTTTGAAGACTTAACAGTATTTCTTCCTATTCTGCAACTCTGCACAGTACACAGAATGTGCTGCTAAACTGCGGCGAAGCACACTGAATGGAATATGTGACTTTGATATTTTAGTTTGAAGACTTAACAGTATTTCTTCCTATTCTGCAACTCTGCACAGTACACAGAATGTGCTGCTAAACTGCGGCGAAGCACACTGAATGGAATATGTGACTTTGATATTTTAGTTTGAAGACTTAACAGTATTTCTTCCTATTCTGCAACTCTGCACAGTACACAGAATGTGCTGCTAAACTGCGGCGACGCACACTGAATGGAATATGTGACTTTGATATTTTAGTTTGAAGACTTAACAGAATGTGCTCTAATCTGCAACTTTGCACACTAAACAGAATGTGCTCTAATCTGCAACTTTGCACACTAAACAGAATGTGCTCTAATCTGCAACTTTGCACACTAAACAGAATGTGCTCTAATCTGCAACTGTGCACACTAAACAGAATGTGCTCTAATCTGCAACTTTTCACACTAAACAGAATATTTTTTTTTTTTTTTTTTTGTTTTTTTCCCCCCACACAAAATAACCTGCTGCCCCCACACACAGTAGTCCTAAAAAGGACTTTTGGTTCTTTTTTTTCACAATTTTTGTTTTTTTCCTTCCTACACTGCCTTTCCCTTCCTATCCTCAGCTCTCCCTGGCTCAGACTGAGCCGAACTCGATGGTCAGGTGCTATACAGCACCCGACCACGGGTTCTGGCCAGCCAATCAGTGTAATGCCAGCAGCCAACATGGCTGCTGGCATTACACCGATGTCAGAGCCTCCCTGCACGTTTATTGGCTGCGCAGCAGCCGCAAAACGTGCGGGGAGGAGACCCGAACATGGCGGGCGAGCACATGCGGTACTCGTACGAGTACCGCCATGTGCCGAGCAGAGCGATGCTCGAGCCGATCCGAGCATCGGCCGAGCATGCTCGCTCAACACTAAATATAAGCACTAATTCACATATAATATATTTATAAACAACCAGAGAGATAAATAGATTGCAAATAATAATAAAGGTCAGACAGTAAGCAATACAAAATTAAAACAAAAAATAAAAAATGGGCAATATAGTCCACAATATATCCAAACCACAGGTTTCAAATGCAGTCCAGGGTTACCGAATCTACGCTGCATACTTCTCCATGGGCTGATTCCCACTCAAATACAAACTAAAACATAAAACACATAAAAGTGGTGCAGAAGATCCTCTGATTGTAGTATGTAACAATGGAACAGTCCTTCACCGACACCACACAAAATAGGAAAATTACTCACAATTTCCAGAGGCTATGACCTGCCTCTCAGTATAAACGCTTGCACTGGTTCTCACCCCAGTTTAGTGTGCTTGTTCCATAGACTTCTATCCCTCTATTCTTCAGCACTCCTTAAGGGAAAAGATTATGTTGAATCAGCCACTCAAATAAAAGTTGACAACACAATCAATATACCTCTGGCTGAACCTTAATTTCTCTTATAATTCCCTATATCCTCCAGAGATCAGGGCTATAGAGAATAATATATTTATCGGAACAGCACTAAAATAAACAATTTATTAAAATATATCAAATCAACAACCATCAGGTCAGGAGTTGCATATAATAAAAATATATGCCATGCAAAACGTACTCAAAAATATCCTAACAGGTTTCGTGACTATAATGTCACTTCATTGATGAGGATACAAAGAGGAGACAACCTGTGAAAACCAATCAAATAAAAGGAAAGAAAAGTTTTAGCAATATTTTTAAGAGATATGCAAGTGGCTTAAAGTATTATCTTCTGGTTTAATGGTGTGCACTGTGAGGAACTGGCAACTTGTCTTTTACCAGTCATTGTCACAAAACTTTGATAACTGTCAGACATTATCATTCTGCTGTCCATTTGAATGCAATAAAGAAGAAGAAAGAATAGGACATTCTAGACTTTCTGTGTAGAAGGCTGTCTGTCAGGCACTGATGCCCAGATTACAGGCTTGATGGAAACTGCTTTCTTCATTGCAGAAATGGTAAGAGTTAATTCCCTTTATGCTAGTAAATTACATTTAAGTATTTCTTTTCGTGTTTATATATATATAATATACAACATTATTTTTCTTTTCAGGAATATCCAGAAGCAGGTTTTCCAGAAATAGTTACATTTGTAAAAGATATGGACTGCATGCATTTTAAAATATACATGTGGATGGCAGTTATGGTGCTTATATGATCATAAAAGTCCTTCAGGAAATGCAGGAAGCAATTATTGCAGTTCTGGTGGAGGATCTTGATTTAGCTGATTTAGTCCCTTTTTGCCACTTAAGATGGATGAATCTTTTGATATCAGCAACAGTAAAAGACTGATTTTATAAATAAAGTTACTGAAAAACAATAAGGTGACTACAAAACTGTATGGTAATATTGAGGTGAATGATGGCAGAGCAGAAACCATAATACAGGCAGTTGTAGAAATGATTAAAGTAAGAGATGCGGAGTGCCACAAAATAATTGGTGTGTACACTGATGGTGCATCTGTCATAACAAGATGTATTGAAGGTGTTATCCAAAAAATTAAATTGGAAGTAAATGAAGATCTAATTGTTATTCATTGCATTGCACACTATCTTTGAGTGTCAATTTTGCAGCCAAATTAGTTGCGGAGATGCAAAAAATACCAGTCAAAACTATTTTCCTTTATTTCAGTAATTCTGCAGTGTTTAGCAACAGGCTTCATGAGATACAAAATATATTAAAGGGACCCGTCCTCTCAGCCTCACACAGTTCTCTGGCTTTCTATAAATTCAGCAGTCACAGTGGTTTACAAGACTCTTAAATCACTTAGACATGTTCTTGAACACAATACTGCATCAAATTCCCAAGCTTTTTCTACAGGTCAGTCCCTGACCACCAGTACTAAAGATTTTTTTTTTAAAACATCTTCTACTAAATAAAGGGCATTTTGAGAAGGACATTTTTGAAAGTGTAGACTCTGCTAAACAAACTTTTTGATAGCCAGACTCAGAAACCTGCTTTTTGATTTCTGTTCTTCTGGTGAAAATAGACAGAAGATTTGTAGAAGACACACAGAATGTATTGGACTGCTATAATATTTTGAAACCATGCAATGCCACCAATTCTGAAAAGGGAGAAGACTTTCTATTGTATGGAGAGGAGACAGTTCATATTCTCATTAAGCAGTTTAAACATATTTTTAAAGATGCTGCTGCAGTTAAAATCGATTGACCTTTCTAAAGCAATAAATGGTTTCAAATGACAGTTATTTTCAAATATCTTTCAGGGAATTTTCAGAAAATATGCCAAAGGATCATCAGGGCACATTTCCAATATCCAGTATACAAAAACACAGCTCTCCATTGTCAACTATAGTGAAAAATTTCCTCTACTCCATGCTGGTGTTTGTGTCACGATCTGTGCCTAATCCCCAGAGGCTGGTGGTTCATGTAGGCAAGCTCTTGGGTCTCGGCTGTTTCCGGGATCCCACGTCATCATGCAGAGTGACATCCGATGCACACAAGGCTCATAAGATGCTCCGTCAGCCTCGGTGCTCTGTTATTGCGAGTACCTCGAAGTTTCTTGTGCTCATTCCCTAGTGTTTTTTCTGCAGTCTTCTCATGTACCAGACCCTGGCTTTGTATTTTGACTGCGATTCCTTTCTGCCCGCCCTGACCTCGGCCTTGTCCTTCACTCTTGAACCGTATCCGCCAGCCCTGACCTTCTGGCCTGTCCTAACTATGCTTTCTGCTCTCCCCTTATTTGGTACTACCTGTCTGGCCAACTCCAGGCAGGTGGTACCGAATGAGTGCTGGGTCATTTCATCTTCTTTATATTTATATAATAGTAGCATTCTGCTACCCTCTGTACTACTCCCTTGGTGAAGAGAAGTTTTCAGGTAGCTTATACAACTCCTTAACAGAATAACAGAACTTGTACCCATGAAGATGGAGCCTACTAAACTGATGGAGGCCCCCAATTACCTGGAAAATTGGATTACAGCACTTACACAGTTGGTTCAGGAGCTGCAGACCAACTAGAGCCTGTTGTAGCAACAGTTACATGATTTACAGCCAGCAGCCTCTCTCCCTCCCATAGCACCTGGTCCTAGAGGACCCTCCGGACCTGGAAGAGAGGAATTCCATCACTTGGAACCCAGAGTGCCTTTACCAGACCACTTTGACAGTGATATATCTAAATATAGATCTTTCATCACTGCTTGTGAGTTGTTGTTTACTCTAAACCCTCACACTTATGACACTGACTTTATCCAGGTAGTACTGCCATTACGCTGCTCTCAAGGGAACCACAGGCATGGGCTCACCACCTGTTGCAGAGGAATAGCCCCCTGATTACCTCATGGCCATCTTTCCAACAGGCCATGGAGGCATTGTATGACAAACCCTTCAGAGCAGCTTCAGCTCAAAGCTCTCTACTTATCCTCACCCAGGGTAGAAGACTGGTAGAGGAATATGTAACAGAGTTCCGCCATCTGGCTAGTGACTCCCGCTGGAATGAGGCAGCCTTATTCAACCAATTCTGACATGGTTTGTCGGACTCACTCAAGGACAAGTTAGCCAGAGTCAACCTGTTCACTAGACTGGAGGATCTGGTGCACTTGGCTATCCAGCTTGATTGTCGTAGTGAGCAGCTTACATCTACTTTGGTTTCCTATTCCATTACACTCTCCAGAGACCACCTCTGTACCACCCAAACAGCCCATACAGCTGGCAGCCATTCGTGGCCTCTTTTCCAGATCAGAGAGGGAATGTGGCAGGCACCTTGATCTCTGCCTTTATTGCTGTAGCAGCGGTCATCTCCTAAGAGCATGTCCAGTGTGACCTCAACCCACTCCAGGTAAACAACATGTATCTAACACCACTCTTTCTATTATGTCTACTCCCGTCTTATTTCACATGTCTAGTCCTGATACATTACAGTGGAACGACCAACAGAGTGAGACGACTGCCATGGTGGATTCAGGAGCGAGTGGGTGTTTCATTAACCAGGAATATACCATCTCCTTGGGCATTCTGTTCCAGAAGAAGAAGCAACCCCTCGCCGTATGCATGGCCAATCGAGTCCGTTGCAATACAGACTCATACTGCTTCTCCTCACCTCCAATGTCATAGAGAAAGCATCCCCTTTGATGTATTGCCCTCTCCTTTTCCTGATTATTCTTGGCTTCCTGTGGCTGTATACCCACGATCCGTGCATTGTCTGGTCATCCTCTACGATTGATCCTCTACAAGATGAGCTGTCTTCCCTGTATCAACCCTGCAGTTCTGTCTATTCCTAGCACACCAGTTCTACCAGCTCATTATCAGTCTTATGCCGATGTGCTCATTGAAGTTCAAGCAGCCACTCTCCTCCTCATCGACCATTCGATTACCCTATAGACCTTCTGCCAGGGGCAGCTATCCCTTACGGACATATTTACTCTCTATTCGGTCCTGAGGCTCAGCACCTAAGACATCTCAGAGAATCCTCAGGGAGGCTTTATCCATCCTTCCACTTCCCCCTATGGAGCAGGTATCTTTTTCATTCCCAAGAAGGATGGGGGATTGCAACCCTGCATTGATTATCGGGACTTGAACAAAATAACCATCAAGAACCCAATACCTCACAGTCCGGACCTACTAGAACTGATCTCCTCAGCATGCATCTAAGATCTAAGTGCTTACAATTTGGAGCGTGTAAGGGAGGGGGATGAGTAGAAGACAGCATTCCACACCCAATATGGTCACTTCGAATATACCGTAATGCCCTTCGGGCTCTGTAATCTTCCAGCTGCTTTTCAACAATTTGTTAACAATGTTTTCATAGATCTCCTGGATCAATTCCTAATTATTTACCTTGATGATGGCATCCTGATCTACTCTTCATCCATGTCTGAACACAGTCAACATATTATTACAGTTATTTCTTGGCTCCGAGACCATGGTTTATACACCAAGACTGAGAAATGTATATTCAAGGCTCAAGAAATCAACTTTCTTGGTTTTCAGATATCTCCAGGGGGCATCAAAATGAATCTACAGAAAGTAACAGCAGCTTTGAAGTGGCCCATACCTTCATACAAAAAGGCCGTTCAATGGTTTATTGACTTTGCCAATTTCTATAGGAGATTTATCCAAAACTTTTTAACCTGATACTCCCCCTCACTAAATTAACTAAGAAGGAGGAGCAGTTTCATTGGTCTGAGGAGGCAGAACAAGCATTTAACACATTAAAGGCTGCCTTCACACAAGCTCCTATTCTGCATCAACCAGATGTTATACAACCCTTCTTCCTGGAAGTGGATGCCTCCAACATCGCCACTGGAGCGATACTCTCACAACATACTGATAGTAAAGGACTGCATCGCCCAGTGGTCTTCTTCTTCAAACCACGACAGAACAAAATTATGACATCGGTGATAAGGAACTGATAGCTATAAAACAAGCGTTGGAAGAGTGGCGGCATCTACTAGAAGGTGCAGAGACCCCAATCACTGTTTATACCGACCACTGCAACCTCGAATATCTGCTTTCGGTCCGGGGGCTGCGTCTAAGACATGACCGCCGGGCCCTCTTCTTCTCCAGATTCCCACTCCTCATTACTTACAGACCCGGAACTAAAAATGGGAAAGAGACAACCTTTCCCGTATGTATACTCCTCTTGAATCTTCTGCTAGACCTCCAGATACCATTCTACAACCCCAGCATTTCCTTGCCATTACCAGCGACCTATTGGATAGACTACGACAAGTAACAAAACCATCGCCTATGTTGGTGCAATGGTATGCCCTCACATACACAAACGGATTACTGATCCGACATGACCAGT
This sequence comes from Rhinophrynus dorsalis, assembly GCA_037306005.1. Classification (NCBI taxonomy): domain Eukaryota; kingdom Metazoa; phylum Chordata; class Amphibia; order Anura; family Rhinophrynidae; genus Rhinophrynus; species Rhinophrynus dorsalis. The sequence goes on along the minus strand of CM074719.1, from coordinate 168,971,372 downwards.
ATCTTTACGCCCTGATATTCTACATCATTTCCATGACCTCCCTACAGCTGGTCATGGTGGCATCGAGAAGACTTTAGAGACCGTTCAGAGACACTTCTGGTGGCCTACCTTGAGAAACGACGTGGAGAGATATGTGACCACCTGTGACACCATACGACCATACGACTGCACGATTGAGCTCTTGCCTGGGACTACCCCTCCGTGGGGTCGTACTTACCCTCTAACTGTGAAAGAGAATAAGGTCATGGAGGAGTATGTGGCTGATGCCTTGGAGAGGGGCATCATTCGGAAATCCTCATCCCCTGCGGGTGCTGTATTTTTTTTTTGTAAAAAAGAAGGACGTTGAACTACGTCCTTGTATCGATTATTGGGGCTTAAACAAACTTATGGTAAAAAATGCGTATCCCATACCATGGATTACTGACCTGTCTGACCACCTCAAAGGTTCTACTATCTTTACTAAGCTCGATTTGAGGGCGGCTTACAATTTGGTCAGGATTAAACAAGGGCATGAATGGAAGACAGCGTTCAACACCAGGAGCGGGCATTATGAATATCTGATCATGCCCTTTGGACTGTGAAACGCTCCCGCTGTCTTCCAAGAATTCATAAATAACATCCTGAGAGAACTTTTGCAAAGCTGCATTGTTGTATATCTGGATGATATCCTTATCCATTCCCCAACGGTGGAGGCCCACTATGCGGATGTATCCAAGGTTCTTTCACTCCTGAGGGAAAACAACTTGTTCTGCAAGTTGGAAAAGTGTGAGTTTCACAAGACCCAAGTTACCTTTCTTGGGTATGTTATCTCCGCATCTGGGTTCGTGATGGACCCCAAAAAACTGCCTGCTGTGGTTCAGTGGCCTCGTCCAGATGGACTGAAGGCAATTCAAAGATTTCTGGGTGTTGGTAATTATTACCGTAAATTTAAAAAAAATTTCTCGACCATTGTAAAACCCATCACTGACATGACGCAGAAAGGAGCCAAAGTGTTAGAGTGGTCTTCTGATGCACTTTCTGCCTTTGACAATCTCAAATCAGCATTTTCCGCAGCTCCGATCCTGGTACATCACAATCCCGCCCTGCCCTTTACCCTGGAGGTTGATGCGTCAGGGATTGGAGTAGGCGCCCTCCTCTCTCAACAGTCAGCTCCTGGAGAGGCTTTGCGCCCTTGTTGCTACTTCTCGAAAAAACTATCTAAGGTGGAAAGGGTTTATCAGATTGGAGACAGGGAGTTACTGGCTATAATTTTGGCATTGAAAGAGTGGCATCATCTGTTGGAGGGTACCAGTTCCCCCATTTTGATTCTTATGGACCATAAGAATCGGACGTACTTGTCTGAAGCCAAGCGGCTGTCCTTCTGGCAGGCCAGATGGTCATAATTCCTATCCAGGTTTAATTTTGTGGTCTCCTACCTTCCAGGCTCAAAAAATGTTAAGGCTGATGCCCTGTCACGCCAATTTTGTAGTAGATCCAAGGAGGAGGTTCCCCCCACTCCGATCATTCCTGCTGATCGCATTCTGGCCACAATTTGTACCTGTATTACCTCTCCTCTGGGAGAGGATATACTGACCGCCCAAGCATCTGCCCCAGCAGAGACTCCAAGTGGGAGATGCTTTGTACCGGCTCAATTCCGCATTAAAATCCTGGAGACATACCATGCTTCCAAAATCGCTGGCCATATTGGGCACGACCGGTTAATCTGGTCCTTGTCTAGACTGTTTTGGTGGCCGAGCCTCCACTCTGATTGTGCCGCCTTTACTGCTGCCTGCACCACGTGTGCTCAAAATAAGTCTCCCTGACATCTACCAGTAGGATTACTCCAGCCTGTGGCCAACGGGGAATGCCCCTGGTCTCACTTATCCATTGATTTTATGGTCAACCTTCCTGGGTCCATGGGCTTTACTGCAATACTTATGATTGTGGACAAATTCTCAAAGATGGCTCACTTTGTGCCACTCAAGGGCTTGCCATCCGTGCAGTAATTGGTGGTGGTATTCGCAAAGGAGGTGTTCCGACTCCATGGTATCCCGAAGGTGATTGTGTCTGACAGTGGAAGCCAGTTTGTGTCCCGCTTCTGGAGGTGTTTCTGTGCGCAAATGGGAATTCAACTGGCATTCTCCTCCGCATATCACCCGCAATCCAACGGTGCAGCAGAAAGGTCGATCCAATCCTTGGAGCAATTTCTCCGCTGCTATGTGTCTGACCACCACGACAAGTGGGCTACCCTGTTGCCCTGGGCAGAGTTTGCCAGAAATTGTGCGGTGAACTCTTCCACTCAGAGTTCCCCTTTCTTGATTAATTATGGGTTCCAACCCTCTGTTCTTCCTGAAACCTTCCGTGCACAAGGTATTCCAGCTCTGGATGAGCATTTGCAGGCACTCCGTTCCTCATGGGTTCGGATACAGCATACTCTGCATGGTTCAGTGCAGCGACAAAAAATGCAGGCTGACCATAGATGTCTGCCAGCACCAACCTTCCAGGTTGGAGATAGAGTGTGGTTGTCGTCACGTAATTTGCACCTCCAGGTCCCATGCAATAAACTGGCTCCTCGATTTGTTGGTCCCTTCAAGGTGTTGCACAAGATCAACCCGGTGGCTTATGCGTTGGAACTGCCTGCCAGTATGCGGATACATAATGTCTTTCATGTTTCCCTGTTAAAGCCCTTGGTCTACAACCAGTATACCTCCGTTCCTGTCCGTCCTGCTCCCGTGATAGTTGCAGATCACGAGGAATATGAGGTTCAAATATTCTGGACTCCCGTGTAGTATGAGGGTGCTTACAATATTTTATTCATTGGAAGGGATATGGTCCAGAGGAGCGCTCCTGGATTCCAGATGATGATGTCCACGCTCCTGTCTTGGTGTGCAGATTCCATGCTCAATTTCCTATGAAACTCCGGCCCTGTCCACGGAGGAGGGGGCTTTGAGGGGTGGTACTGTCACAGTGCCTTACCTCGGCCTGCGCCATTCAGCCAGGAGTAGGGTTCTGAACGGACACTCCTGCATCACTACCAGCATTCCTCTGTCTGCGGCCTAGTCTGATTCCTGGTTACTGGCAGCATTGAATCAGGCACTTGCCTGGACGCCTGTTATAAGCCCAGCCTGGGGGACCTAATTGGTCCCGCCTTCTCCTACACCTTTATAAACCTCTATGGGCCTGTGTATCAGTTACCCTTACGTTTGTGTTCTGAGAAGTTCATTATCTAGTATTCCTGATTCCTGTGTATGATCCGGCTTGTCTGACCATCCATTCTGGCGTTGACCCGTGGCTCTGTCTGACTATTCTCCTTGTGCCTTCCGATTTGGCTCAGATATCCTTTCTGGTGCAAAGCAGTGGCTCTGGCTGACTACCCGCTCTGTGTATGACCTAGGCTTGTCTGACTACCCACTCTGGTGTTGACCTGGAGCTCTGTCCACTGCGCATCCAGCATTCCATCGCTTCAGTGGATATCCTATTTGGTGCAAACCCATGGCTCTGGATGACTACCCGCTCTGTGTATGACCTAGGCTTGTCTGACTACCCACTCTGGTGTTGACCTGGGGCTCTGTCCACTGCGCATCCAGCATTCCATCGCTTCAATGGATATCCTATCTGGTGCAAACCCGTGGCTCTGGCTGACTACCCGCTGCATGTATGATTTTGGCTCGTCTGACTATCCTATCTGGTGCTTACTAGAAGGCCCTGTTTGTTCACACCTAGGGTTGGTTCCGTTATTCAGACATCCTTCCTAGTTTTGGCCTGGGGCTATCAGACTCCCAGCTACTGACTGCAGGTTGAGTCAGTATTACTCTTGGGCGTTACCGTACCGCGAGACTCCAGCAGGCTGAGGCCTAGCCTCAGACAATGTGGTGGTGATATTGGGAGACTGCTATTCCTGATACAGTACTTGCCTTTTCGATCACCCACTGTGTGTATATATTATATTGCATTACTGTATTATTCTCATAATAAAGGTTATATTAACTATACCGTCAGACTCCTGGTTCTGCTTGCCAACCGTAACAATATGTAAGCAAATCAGAGATTGTAGTTGGTGTAGTTTTGTACTTCTTGCACCCCCTACAGTAAGTCATCTCATATCAATGGGGTACCATTTTTACTCCTAGGAGCATTAGCTAATGAATACAGCAAGAAACTGAATAGTTTTCAAAGATTTTAGTATATTTGAAGGAGTAGAAATGTAAATAAATGTCAGTTTTTTGCTTTTAATGCCACCTTCTGGAAATGTATGTGACCCTCAGGCAAGTGACTCTCATTTGATGCAGTGAGATTTCTATTTTCGAGTTTTATATAGTTATTCAGCTGTTTTAGGGCTGATTTCCCATGTATCCACTGGAATGTGCACTTTAGTTCTTAAAGTTGAAAATACCATTTTCCTCTCTTGATAATTAGGGGTCTGTGCAGGCCATGCATGTAGGCAAGACTGTACATATTTGGTATTTTTGTACAGGGCTTTTTCAAATAATCGAAACTTTCACAATCAACAATAATGTTTTTGACATAAAGGGCTGTATGTGCAAAGGGATAACGACAAACAAAGCTGTATGAAAGACAAAAATAAGTAATTGTATGCATGAACAACATATTTTCTATAGAGTATACGACAAAAAACTAGTAATGTCCTTTGAGTACAACACAACTCGAGAATTGATGGGCAAAGGTGTGTGTTAACATAGTAACATAATAGATGAGGCTGGAAAAAGACATGTGTCCATCAAGTCCAGCCCATGCCAAAAACACCCCTGTTGATCCAGAGGAAGGTAAAAAAAAAAGCCCTCTGGAGCCATTTCTAATCTATCCCCAAGTGGTAGTCAAATAGTTCCCTGGATCAATATCCTATCTGCTTTGAAGCCATCTGTCATAATTTTCAATATTGTTCTGTGCTTTTGCATTATCTGCAAGCACAACATACCGAGGCAAAGAATTCCATAGACTTACCACCCTTACTGTAAAGAATCCCTGCCTTTGTTTTACTCGAAAGAGCCTTTCCTCTAGTCTTAATGTATAACCTCTTGTTCTTAGCTCAGCTCTTTGTATAAATAATTCATTGGATAGTTCTTTGTATTTACTGTGAATGTATTTGTAAATAGTAATCATATCACCCCTTAGACTTCTCTTCTCTAATGTAAACAAACCCAGTTTGGCTAGTTTCTCTTTATAACTCAGTTCCTCCAATCCCTTCACCAGCTTTGTTGCATGTCTCTGCACCTTTTCCACTTAGGTAATGTCTTTTTTAAGAACGGGCGCCCAAAATTGTACTCCATATTCTAGATGAGGCCTAACCAAGGATTTATATAGAGGTAAGAAAATATTAGCATCCCTTGCTTCTACACCTCTTTTTATGCAGGCTAGTACCCTATTTGCTCTTGCAGCAGCTGAGTGACTCTGCACACTGCTGTGAAGTCTATCATCTGTCAGTACTCCTCAATCTTTTTCTAATGAGGATTCCCCAAATTGTTTCCTATTTAGAGTATATGTTGCATGTTTGTTTCTACAGCCCAAATGCATAACCTTACATTTATCTACATTACATGACATCTGCCACTTTTCTGCCCATTCACTTAGTTTATCTAAATCCTTCTGCAGAGAAAAAAACATCCAGTTCTGTATGTATTTCCTTACATAGCTTAATGTCATCAGCAAAGACTAAGATGCTACTTTCAGTTCCCACTTCTAGATCATTAATAAACAAATTAAAAAGCATTGGTCCCAGGACTGAACCATGCGACACTCCACTTATAACCTTAGACCAATTTGAAAAAGTTCCATTTGCAACAACTCTCTGCCATCTATCATTTAACCAGTTCTCAATCCATGTACAGATAACTCCACCCAAACCGAAGCCTTTTAATTTATACAGTAACCTGTTGTGAGGCACTGTATCAAAGGCTTTTGCAAAATCCAAGTATACTACATAAACAGCAATTCCCGTGTCCAAATTACTACTTACTCTTTCATGCTGATTCCTACTAATGGTATTGTTCGTCTTCACATAGTTCTGAATACTGTCAGTTAACAACCCTTCTAGTATCTTACCCACTATGGAAGTCAGGTCTATAATTTCCTCCAATCACAGGGCACTATGCCTGATGAAAGTGAATCAATAAATATTAAGTATAATGGTTTTGCTATTACTGAACTATGTTCCTTAAGTACCCATTGGGTGTATACCGTCTGGTCCAGGCACTTTATTCACTATAACCCTTTCCAGACTCTTCTGGACCTTGTCCTCAAGTGGCAAGGGCATGGTTAAACTATTCTCCAGTGTTGTATAGAGGAAAAGAAAATTTGTCGTAACTAAAGACAAAAAAATGTCTTGCAAAAGACAAAATTTGTATGTTAAGAAAAAAGTGGAGGGAATGTGAGGTTCCGAATGTGAAAATGTTTAGTTTTTAGTTAAGACATTTTTGTCATTATTTAAGAAATTTTTTAAGACATTTTTGTGGTTAGTTAAGACAATTTCAGTCAGGACAAACAACATATTTCTCATCACAACCGACACTCTCTGAAAAATTAATGATTACAATGACACTGTACTTTGAAAAGTCGTTACAAATGACAAAAGCTATTTCGCTACCTATTTGAACATATGGCCTATAGTGTATAATTTAGCAAAATTAGTAATATTTTAGTTTTTTTGTAATTATGACATCATAGCTTGTAGCATGATGCACAATTTACTTCACGTGAGGCACCATGCAAAAGCTCAAATGATATATGGTTTTCCATATGTAACTAGAAATATACCTACAGGAGTCATATCTAAACAGATGAATAGATAAAATGCTGGAAATGGGTATAAGAAATGTACCAAGCCCCTGGCAGTCAAAGGGTTAAATGGGGTTTTTCATTTTAATTTCCCCCAAGTGGTGCAGTTGGTATGTACCAGGCTTATTTATCTTTTCCCTTCTACATAAGGTCCTCAGAAGAAACAATTTTAATTTACCAATCACTTAAAACATCATACAATTGACCCCTGCAGAAATTACTCAGATTGCTCAAGATTGTTAACAATTTTGTTTTCAATTACTTGCCCTTGTGTCATTTTACTCTCATGCACTTCCAGGTCAAGGTTTTAGAAAAAAAAATCAATAATTTCCTATGGCTTCAAGACAGAATGCCGAAACATCATACTTTATGTTATTTTTTTCTGGGCAACACGGCGGATAAGTTATAAAGGCTCATACATAGCCTGACTAAGCTCAAATGTTTTTTTGTTCTCAAACAAAGGTTCATGTTGCCATGGTGATACATACTTTGCAATAAATATCTAATTGAACATATTTTAAGCTTTCCATCAATGCAAAACACAATAGTTTGTGCCTCAATCAGTATTATGAAGATTACATTTCAAGGAAAATAAGCAGCCATAGGATAGAACAGGGGTACTCGAACCTGTCTTCAAGTGCCCCCCCCAAAAAAAAAACAGCAGGCTTTAATAAGATGCTCACATTGGCGAATGTCATTATCACAGGCAGATTCACAATGAACCACTGATTGACTGAACTGGATTCTTGTGAGGAGGTCTTGAAAACCCTGCACTGATGGGGGGGGGAGGCTGAGGACAGATTTAATCACCTTTGGCATACAGCAGTGGTTGTGAAACCATTCCTCAGGTGGTATTAGCAGGGCATGTCTTTAGGATTTCCCTGCTTGTGTACAGGTGGATTAATCAGGTGTTCTGTAATTGAACTAACTCACTTGTATAAAGACATAGGGGATGCACATCTTTCAGTCCTCAAGAGCTACTAACAGGCCACGATTTAAAAAGAGAACAGGGGAATCAGTCAAAATGAATAAGCCACTATGTCTAATAAGAAATATCCTTAATTCCTGGCCTGTTGACAGCCCTTGATTATCATAGTTAATTGTCCAAGATGTGATAATGAGATAACGTTTTCAGTATGATAAACTCACTATTTCCTATGTTATTCTATGGAGTCTGTGCACTAAAGGCTTGATATTGTGCCTACCGATAAAATAGTCAGTAAAGCAAAATAAAAAACACAGAGCGAGAAACCCACTTGTATACCGCAGCTATTCTATAGCTGGTCCAGTACATTGACCAACAAGCATTGGTGGGCAAAATCCACATTGTGGCCAAATGCTTGTTGTTGATATTTGTTCCCACAACTCTCACTAAATAGCGAGAACTGTGGAAGGCAGCTCGTTGTCTGACATAATATCAAACAATGAGAGTGAGCTGAAAACACAGTCAGCTTCCCCACACCTCCCATACATCAACCCTTAAAGGGATAGTAATACTTAAAATGTAGACAAAATATATGTTGTAGGGTTTATCCCCCTGAGTAAAACAAGGGTACTCCCACAGCTGAGAGATATTTTATTAAAAAATTATAACAGCTCAAACTTGAATTTTTTAGGTGCAACATCACAGTGGCCTGAAAATTTACAGTGGCACTGTTGCTACGCCATCCTGTGAACTGCTCTGGTCTGTAGGCCACTGTGATATTGCACCTAAAAAATTCAAGTTTGAGCTGTTATAATTTTTTAATAAAATATCTTTCAGCTGTGGGAGTACCCTTGTTTTATTCGGGGATATAAACCCTACAACATATATTTTTTTACATCTTAAGTATTACTATCCCTTTAAACAATACTACCCCTAACACTATCCTAACACCCAGAAATGTAACACATACCTGTTATCCACTGTCTGTCTTCTTCTTGAATCTTCTTTCTTCTGTAAAATCTGTGTAAAAAAAAAATTATCCAACGAAAGTTGATTTTTTTTTTTTTCAAATAACCCCAAGAGATGCCACAGTTTACCCTTTGTGTGCTGGAGGGCTAACCCTCTTGCACTCAAAGTATTAAAAGGAGTGTAGCATATCTCTTCAAACTAATATTTTGTCATTCCCTTTTTTAAAAAATAAGTCATTCTGATGTGGTCAAGATAAAAAAAGGTTCCAAATTATAGAGAAATGTCAGCTGGCTCTACTGGTAGTGGAAGGCATGCATATGGTCACCAGGCCATTGCCCAAGTCCCAGTAAGGTAATTTTTAACAGAGACTGGCTTTTCCTTAACATGAGATCTATCACCCATATATATGTTGGTTTCAATAGTTTATGTAGCAACTAGCTGGTAAAACATTTTAATTTTTTTTAATAAAATCAGTATTTTTCTGAATTTAATCAAGTAAACATTGCCCTGCACCCTACTGCCAGACAGACTGCTGTTACCAGCTCTGTACCACAGTCTGTCACTCTGTCTCTGCTCACCTCCCTCAATCCAGCCTCCTCCAATGACAGAGGCTTTCTGCATGTAAGCTGGAGTGGTCTTATTGGCCAGAGAACACTCCAGCTTATGAGCAGAAAGCCTCTGTAAGCTAACTATTGAGTAGGGATGGGCGAAAATTTTCACCTCAAACTGAAATCGTCGAATAGTGGCACTTTCCGCTTGGCAAAACATTTCCCGTGAAAAATGCAGTTTTTTCACTTTTTTCCGCCTTTTCTGCCTATTGAAATCAGTGGGAAGAAATATTTCTACACCACACAAAAGTTTTCTACAGCCATATAAAAGGATGTCAGGCTCTCACAGCAGCCATTCTGTGTTTGTGAGAGGAGAGAGCAGCATGTTTTTAGCTAGAGGAGATAGGCAAATAAAAGGGAATTGAAGCTTAGTTTAGGAAGTCATTTAGGTAGGACATTTGTTCTCTGTATTAGGGGAGTCTGGGGGCACTCTAGGGGATAAGAAGGGAGGAAGGAGGTTGTCTCCCAAATACTCCAAAATTCCATGTGACTGACAGGCAAGACACAGGCAACCTATTTGCTAGCTGATCTTGCTGTTATTGTCCCTGTGCTGGGTGGGGAAGTCTGGGGAAAGACATTGTTGATTTTCTTTTTCAGTTATAATTTTTTTGGACAGACTGTGATAAGACAACAGGGTGGACAACTTAAAAAAATAAAATAAATAAAATTAAAAAAAATAAAAAAGAATAAAAAACTAAATATCTTAGGTGACAGTGACAGACAGCTAACTGGGCTTAGGCAAGGCATCATACAGCTCCATCAGTTGTGTTGTGCACTGTACAGTAAAAAAACACAGTGTAGTTGCAGAATGTCCAGCAAACGCACAAGGGGAAGGGAAAGGGGTGGAGCAGTGTAGGGATGTGAGAGTGAAGTAGTAGTCCAAAAACCTACTGCAGCAATGGTTGTTGCAGCATGTGCAGTCAATGATGATGATCCCTTTACTCCAAGGGAGGATGCAGTTTGTCAAGATCCCAGCAAAACTAGGTCCAGCACCACCAGTGCCAGTAGAAATATAGAACCATATAAGAAGAACACTGAAGACGACAACAAGTCACAATCAAGTGTTGATGATGCTGGCAAAAGCATAATAGAGGAAGGTGTAGCAGCTGAGCCGCCTGCTGCATCACACAGTGAGACACCAAAACACCTGTCCTCAAAGTACTAGTGAATTTTGTTATCGTAAAAGTAAAAAAGAAATTGTTTGAGACCTCCAAAAGCTTAGAAGAATATAAGGGTAGTAGTAGGCAAGAACTGTCAGGTGATGCTGATGCTGCTGAGGATGTTTGACACCTAGTAGTAGTGGCAGTAGAATTACATCAACATCCAGCTCCAGTAGTTGTAGTAGTAGCAGAAACCACACATGACAGACAAAGCCAGGACAAATATATTAACAGCAGCACAGATGAGGAGGTGGAGGATGGATGTGAAGAAGGGTTGCCACCATCTACCCCACTTGGGACCACTGCTATGACCAATAAGTAATATGTGTCAAGAATCTGAGAAGGAGGATAGAGTATGACAATGGTAAAAATAAATACACAAATCACACCATGCCAGTCCACCACACTAAAATACGTATCTGCCACATTGTAGGTTGTACTTTATTTTTTTGTATTACTTGATATCATCCTGAATATGTGCCAGTGTCACTTAAGCAAGAATGTGTTGTGGGAGAAGGACAAATCCAATCTGCATGGTAACACATTTTTCAAGCCATGTTTTGCTGTAGGACTCACAACTTTGACTTTCAGCCACTTATTTCTAAACTTCAGCCGTCAGAAGAAGTAATATTACAGTGGGAAATGTAGTACCTATAGGAAGTATAGGCGAAAAATGTGTTAAAATAGGCAGAAAATGTGTTAACATAGGTGGAAAATTTGTTAAAATAGGCAAAAAGGAGGACATTTTTGCATAGGCAGAAAGGCAAAATTTTTAGTGGGAAAAGCAAAAAATCAGCATGTTTTCTTGAAATTTTTCACAGGAAATTTTTCACACTTTTGCCCACTCCTACTATTGAGACCAACATGTATATGGGTGAAGCCACCAAGTGTAATAGGATACGAAATTCAACTAGTTTTACGTGGTGTCCAATGGGCACAAATTATGAGCCTGTTGAACATTTTTATGCTGCAGTGGGTTTTGACAGAGCAGTTAATAGAATACCAAACTGTGCTTTCAAAACCACCATTGGCAGATATTTATTTTAACGTGGAGCATACTATCGAGCCCTAACAGCTTTCAAGTTGGATATATATATGTGCATAGGTGCCATAGAATAACATAGGAATTGTGGAATCTATCACACCAAGGGCTGGATTCAAATGCAGGAGATAAATGTTTCCTCCCAGTTTATAAAAAATGTTCCTATTGAAGTCTACGGGGATACCTGGAGATAAAAACAGAGATAAAATTAGCACCTGCATTTGAATCCAGCCCAAGACCATTTATCTCCTACTTATTACATCTTTATCACATCTTAGTGAATAACCCCTAAAGCCTGTTAAGGCTCACTGAGGGCAGGGGTGTGAACCATTGGGATAGAGGATGTTTTCCTGGGTTGACAGAGCATGTGAACATAGGGAATATGTATAAAAACTTAACATGAGCAATTCTACAGGGCTACTTTGAAATCAGTGCAGCCCTGACATATGCATACATTGTATGTATCCTGTCAAAGGCATGGTCTGGTCAGCTTAAAGTATACCATACGTATAAATTAAACCCCTTGGATGCAATGCATTGGAGACCTCCTCAGTATAGGTTAGATGACCTATTTAAATAAACAGGAATGTTTTTTTATTATATTGTTAAATAAATAGGATATTTAAATACATTGGAATTATAGATGAGTACAAAAGAATGCTTATTTAATAGATTTAAATCTGATGAGAATAGTCAGTTTCAGATAGCTTTTATTATAGATTACAAACAGGTTAGGAATATTTTGCGAAAACACTTGTCAATTTTAGAAAATAATATTTTACATAGTAGCATAGTAAATTAGGTTGACTAAAGACACAAGTGCATCAAGTTCAACCTTTGCCTCATACCCCAGTGACTGAGAATTTTATAGCTTGCTTGCTACCAAATAAATTAGTCTTTATCAGATCTTCCTGATCTGCCTACTGATAAACAGTATAATTCTGTATGTTCCCTTTTGAAATTAATGTATCTAATCTTCTCTTAAATGTATCCATTGTATCTGCCAAAACAACCTCCTTGGGCAAGGAATTCCACAGTTTAACAGACCTTACTGTAAAAAACCCTTCCTCTGCTGAAGTCTAAACCTCGTTTCCTCTAATGTCAAGAGGTGTCCCCTGGTCATGCGATCAGGCCTTGGAATAAATAGCTCACCTCAGAGATCCTTGTATTGACCTCTCATATACTTATACAATGTGATAAGGTCTCCTCTTAGTCGTTTTTTCTCCAGAGTAAATAAACCAAGTTTGTCTAGTCGTTCCTCATACTTCAAGTCCTCCATTCCCTTAATTAATTTTGTTGCTCTTCACTGTACCCTCTCTAGTTCTAGTATATCCTTTTTCAGAACTGGTGCCCAAAACTGCATTGCATACTCAAGATGAGGTCTTACCAATGATTTGTACAATGGCAAAATAATGTTATCCACTCTTGCTTCAATACCTCTTTTTATGCAAGGCAAGATTTTGTTTGCCTTTGCTACTGCTGTTTGACATTGGTCGCTGTTTCCAGGTTTGTAGTTGACAAGGATACCCAGGTCTTTCTCTAGCAATGAGTCCCCTAAAATGATTCCATTAAGTTTACAAGTAGCCTTGGGACTATTTCCTCCCAAATGCATGACTTTACACTTCCCCACATTAAACTTTATATTCCATTTGTTTGCCCAATCTGCTATTTTCTGTAAATCCCTCTTTAGAGAGCAAATATCCTGTTCTGAATTAATTACCCTGCATAATTTAGTGTCATCTGCAAATATTGATATTTTGCTATCTATAACATATTAAAAAGCAGTGGACCTAATTCTGAAACCTGAGGTACTCCACTCTCCACTTTAACTGTACTGGAGAATTGTCCATTTACAACCACACACAGTTCCCTATCCTTCAACCAGTTTTGTATCCAATTGCAAAGGTTATCTCCTAATCCCGATTTCCTTATTTTATACCCCAGCCTTCTGTGTGTCACTGTATCAAATACCTTTGCAAAGTCTAGATATATTACATCAACTTCCTTGCCATTATCAAGGTTGCTGCTTCCTTCCTCATAGAAGCTGAAAAGGTTAGTTTGGCATGATCTGTTCTTCATAAATCCATGTTGATTCTTGCTATTTATCGTATTTTTTGTGTTGTAATCCTGAATATAGTCCCTTATTATACCTTCAAACAGTTTTCCCACTACAGAGGGAGGTCAAACTCACAGGTCTATAATTTCCAGGTTCTGTTTTAGTTCCCTTCTAAATAAAGGCACTACGTTGGCCCTTTGCCAATCTTGTGGCACTGAGCCTGCGGTGAAAGAATCTTTAAAGAGTAAATATAGGGGTTTTGCTAACAGTACACTGAAATTTTATCCCAAAAAACCCTACATTGGCTTTTAGTAGGGTTAAAACCCTTAAAAATATGGTGGAGCCCAGCTGTTCGAAATCCCAAATCACCTTGAGGACTAGAGCGATATCTGCTATTGGAGCAGTGGTGCCTTTAGGTGTGGTAGCTCCAGTTGTAAAATATGTCCTATTACGATACATACACTTACTGATTTTATGTCCCATCAGACTGGTAAAATTTTAAAACTAAGGCCTTGATTCAATTAGTTGACCTAAAACATGAGGCAGGGCAAAACTGGATACCAGGGCGACAAAAAAAATATATATATATTACACAACAGACATTAGGCCACAGAAAAGGACTCTTGGACTTATAGGTGACAAGTTCCCAAAACACACGCTAAATAGCGTGAAAATAAGCTAACGATCGGTACTGAGATACTTTCAAGCACCAATCGCTAGCTCATCTAGGTTGCAATTACCTGTCATCCACTGTCCGTCTTATTCTGTCTACCTTCTTATTTCTAATCTTCGTCTTCTCTCTTCTTTGTCACCATTGCGTCATGCCGGTGAAAAAATAAAAGAATATTAAATGTTGTGTGTCGAAATATAGCCCTGTCATCTGTGCATAGTTTAACCCCTTGAGTGCCAGAGGGGTATGCAACGCATTGCCTCTTTGGAACTAAAAGGACTCACAGCCATTGGCTGAGATGTGTGCTAATCGGCTTGGCGGGAGGAATTGACAGAACCTATTTGAAGCTGACTGTCTGGTAGGTGTGTAAGCGCACATCCCAGTCAGTGGTTGCGAGTCCCTTTTGAATAGAGCCTGCCCATATATAAAGGCAGTCTCTGTACAAAATTCCCTCACAGTGGAATGGGTATCGGCCCATAAGGTAGTAAGTGGGGGTTCTGCTGATTTACCCTTTCTCCTCTGTCACCACCACTGCCGACAGCAGCAGAAGACATTGGGGCCATATGTAGTTTAATAGTTATTTGGGCATGTAATATGTAATTTAACCTTATGTTTTTGAAGCACATTTAGAATTACACAGGATTTATAGGGCTATTTATGCATTCTCTATCTACCTAACCCTGTCATCTGTACATTGATTTAACTATGCACAGATGACGGTTATGTTTTGACACACAAAATGTAATATTCTTTTATTTTTTCACAAGGAATGATGCAATGGTGACACAGAAGAGTGAGGATAGAAGATGAACAGTAGCTGACCACCCTGGAGTATGCGAAGACGCCACTGGACATCAGGTTTAATGGTGTTTTTTTAGAGACTGTTGCTTTGTATACTAGTTGATTAAGCCCATGAGTGTCAGTGGGGTAAGAATACCACACTGGTAGTCATATGTTAATTCTACTAATATTGGAGACAGTTTTGGAGTGCTTTGGATGTACTGATATGGGGCTTTAGTTTTTTTACTTTCAATTCATGTGTTGGCAGGTCCAATAAGGCACTCTAGACTAGATTCTATAACAGGAGCTAATTTTATCGCTGCTTTTTCTCCAGTTTTCTCCATAGACTTATCACCTTCAATAGAATCTAGAAACTTTTTGATAAAACAACAAATAGCATTTATCTCCTGCATTTTAATCCAGCCTGTTATCTTTATTGCCCAACAGGTTTTTTTTGCTGCCATTTTTTCATAGCTCAGGTAATTGAATAGTTTATCGTGCTACAAAAATATGCTGTTGGCTGTTTTTGTAGCCTTCGGACCTAACTTAATCAAGGCCTAAATCTTTCCTTAATTGTACATCCACTTTTGTCATTTATATACTGTCTTGTGAATGTGGGATACAATATATTGGGAAGACCACACAGACAGTTTGTCAGTGGTTTGGTCAACACAGAAGAAATATTAATAAAGGTTTTAAATTACATAGGTCCGTACGTTCAAAACAAAAGTGGAGGAGTTCTGGGGCAAACCATTTGCACTGTAGGGGAAAACTAAAAATTCCACTTGATTTAAAATGGAGATTTTAACCCCTTAAATGCCAAGACTGACTGTATATGGTATCTCTTGAGCAAAGGCACATGGGCAAAGTTAACAAATTATTTAGGAGTTTTGTCCATAATAAGTTAAGTTGGGGGTTATATGTTACTTCTCATTTCAATCAGCCTACTCTGTAACTCTCTGTACAATATAAAAATGCACACAAGAGAGAAGGGAACAGAAAGCTCTGTACAATATGTCTGACATGACCCTGCAACAGATTAACATATATACCCTGCCTGTTTTTTATATGTCTACCAGTAGGCGAAGAGGCAGTATGGCCAACATTCTATATTAGAAGCCAGTGATGTCAGAGTGTCAAAATAGGCTCAGAGCTGAGATTTTATACATAAAGATTTCATGGATATTATTGTTGCTGTAGGCATACAACTATTACAAGCACCTGCCTGCCTGCATATTTTCACTTATTACTTTAGCATTCCTTCATATTACCAAGATATGTGTAGTTGAGTGCAAGCCTTGCCAACATCTTCTTCAAATTACAGAAACAGAAAACAGCAGTTAAGAACAAGTTTAATGAAATGCTTGTAATCAGCATGAAGTTTTTCTTCATTTTTCACATACCATATGAATTACAGGGGACAAGGTGAGGCAGTTCCTTGTCCTTAGATGTTATCAGAGAAGATGCTTTTATTATGCTTTCAATTTAAGAGCTTCCCTAATGGACTACACCCATAAATGAAGCTCTGTTGAACAGGGCCTTCACTATATCTTGAATTTGTATGTCAAAATAAGTAATGGGGCCACTGGCTGATGTACTGTTAAAGTGTACCTGTCACCCTAGAAGAAGGGTAATTCATTTTAACCACTTCGCTGGTTAAAACTGATTAGGATGTGGACATGCACGTCCTCTGCAGTCCCACAACAAAGGGGTTACCATCTGAGACTGAGGCTTACCATCAGGGAAGATCTTATTCCCCAGTGGTAGTCAATCACTGGAGAAGTTCTGACACATAAATTATGTCATCAAACAGGTGATGATGTAATTTATGTGCAGGGCCTCACCAGGTAAATTTTTTTTTACACAGGAGCAGGATTTGAGTTATTTAAATTGGCAATGAGTGCCCTCTTTTGAAAGAGGGTAAGCATTTCTTTCTAAAGAGAGTACTCTTCTGTATGATATATATATATATATATATATATATATATATATATATACATATATCAAGATCTAGAGTAGGAGGCACTCACTCTTAAAAGATATTTGCCCAGGTGCACAATCCTCGATAATAATAGCATATAAGAATGAAAATGAGAGGCAGCACCAGTGGGACTTCTTAACAAAATTTATTAATAGGCAATGGAACACTAGAATGGTCGACGTTTCGATCCCAGTGCAAGACGTCTTGAGAAAGATCCTGCACTGGGATCGAAACGTCGACCATTCTAGTGTTCCATTGCCTATTAATAAATTTTGTTAAGAAGTCCCACTGGTGCTGCCTCTTATTTTCATTCTCATATATATATATATATATATATATATATATATATATATATATATATACACACACACAGTATTATTATTAATATACACACAGTATTATTATTATTATTATTATTCTTTATTTATATAGCGCCAACTTATTCCACAGCACTGTACAATAGGGAATAGACATACATATATTAAGTAATACAAATTAAATGTGGAGAACAGAAGGATAAGAGGGCCCTGCTAATGAGAGCTTACAGTCTAGAGGAAGGTAAATTTGAAAACAGAAGGAATAGTTTCTATTGGGTGTAAGTGCCTCCTGCCACATGAACTGACGGTCAGTGGATGGGAGATAGAAGTGCTGTTGAGAGCAGTGGTCCAGGAAAGGGGTGGTTCTTGGTGATAATGGTTATGGAGATAGTTGATAGGCTTCCCTGAAGAGGTGAATTTTCAGGGGCTGTCTAAAGATCTGAAGGCTGGGGGAGAGTCTGATGGGATGGGGGAGGGAATTCCAGAGCTCAGGTGCAGCACGGGAGAAGTCCTGTAGTTGGGAGTGGTAGGATGAAATAAGAGCTGTAGAGAGGAGAAGGTCTTGTGCAGAGCGAAGATGGTGATTGGGAGTGTATTTGGAAATGAGAGATGAAAAATAGGGGGGTGCAGTGTTAGTAAGGGCTCTGTAAGTTAGCATCAGAATTTTGAATTTAAGTCTATATGCTAATGGGAGCCAGTGCAGTTATTGTCAGAGGGGACTGGTGTTAGAGAAGCGATGAGTGAGGTAGATTGGTCTTTCAGCAGAGTTCAATATGGACTGTAGTGGGGTTAGTTGGGTGAGAGGAAGGCCAATTAGTAGTGAGTTTCAGTAGTCAAGACGGGACATGATGAGTGTTTGGATTCAAATTTTAGTAGTGTCTTGGGTGAGAAAAGGTCGTATTCTAGAGATGTTACGGAGGTGGAAGTGGCATGAGCTGGAGATTGACTGAATGTGGGGAATAAAAGATAGGACGGAGTCAAGTATGACACTCAGTATTGTGCAAAAGTCCTAGGCAGTTGTGAAAAAAAACTGTAAAGTAGAATGTGTCATGGGGTGACGTAGGAATAACGACACTGACAAGTACAGATACAGTAAAATAATCTCTTTATTGAGAAATAGAACAAAATAAAATAAATAACACTTTACCAACCCTCACAGGACCAGGTGTAAGGACAGTGCCTGAGCACTTCCCTAACCCTCACTAGCCAGGTATGGAGACAGCACAGGATCACCCGACTGTAAGGAGGCAAATACCACTCTGACTGAATATATAGCATGAATGGTAGTAGCTACTAGTACAGGAGCAGCTGTGAAGCCCCTTTGAACAGAGGGAAAATCCCCTAGTACGCTAGGGTGGTTCAGCTCAGAGACAGATCTCCCTAGAACGCTAGGGTACACACACCAACAGGCAGTGGTGACTGAAAATCCCTAGAATGCTAGGGTAATGGAACAGGCAGTGGTGACTAAGAATCCCTAGAATGCTAGGGTAAATCAATAAGCAGTGGTTACTGAGAAGCCCTAGAAGGCTAGGGTACCCAATGGCACAGAACAGAACAACAGACAGCAAGAATGCCAGTGGCACGGACTGACGCAGACTGAGCACCGCTCGACCGGAGGAAACAACAGAGCACGGAGAGTACAAGCAGACACAGTAGGCCATGGGTATAGAATGATTGATAGTCAGCCGGAGCAGGGGTCAGCATGGAGAGGGTAGTCAGCCAAAGCCAGGAGTCAGACCAGAGCAGGTAGTCAGCCAAAGCCAGGAGTCAGACCGGAGCGGGTAGTCAGCCAAAGCCAGG
Organism: Rhinophrynus dorsalis; assembly: GCA_037306005.1. Lineage (NCBI taxonomy): Eukaryota > Metazoa > Chordata > Amphibia > Anura > Rhinophrynidae > Rhinophrynus > Rhinophrynus dorsalis. Next base: position 168,952,293 of record CM074719.1, on the reverse strand, counting down.
AGTTAGACCGGAGCAGGTAGTCAGACGGAGCCAAAGGTCAGACCTGAATGGAAGGCAGCTAGTCAGGGATCAAACGGAGCAGAAGTCAAAACGTAGCCAGGAGTCATACACAGAAATGGAGCATCAGAATCACAAGAGCTATAGCACACAGGTACACCACGAAAGGGCAAAGGAGTAAAGGCAGGCTGAGGCCTATAAGGCCTAGCATGTAAGTGGAGACTCACTCTGGCAATTAACAGTGAACAGCGAATGTGCCTCAGCACGACAACCAGGAAGTAATGCAATGTCGCTGGAGGCAATCACAGGCACCATGATAGAATGCTTTCAAAAATAGACATGTTAATAGTTTATATTCATCAATTATCAAAATGCATAGTGATTGAACAGAAGAAAAATCTATATCAAATAGTATTTGGGGCTAATCAGATGTCTCCCTGATGGTATTGCATGGTCAATACGTATCTGCCTGTACTTCTCAGCATTGAGGAGACTATTAATTCTAACCAAATCCCCAACTCCATTTGCAGAAATTCGTCCCCAAACTGTCAAGCAACCTCCACCATGCATCACTGTTGCCTGCAGACACTCATTCTTGTACCGCTCTCTAGCCCTTCGTCGAACAATCTGCTTTCTGCTGCAGCCAAATATTTCAGATTTTGACTCATCAGTCCAGAGCCCCTGCTATCATTTTTCTGCACCCCAGTTCCTGTGTTTTCATGCATAGTTGAGTTGCTTGGCCTTGTTTCCACTTTGGAGATATTACTTTTTGGCCACAAGTCTTCCGTGAAGACCACTTCTGACCGGACTTCTCCAGACAGGAGATGGGTTACCAGGATCCCACTGTTTTCTGCCAGTTCTAAGCTGATGACACTATTGGACATCTTCCAATTGTGAAGGGAAGTAAGCATGATGTGTCTTTCATCTGATGATGAAGTTTCCTTGGCCTACCACTGTGTCTTTGGTCCTCAACGGTGCATGTTTCTTTGTGCTTGTTGAAAAGAGACAGCATATCTGGAAACCCCTTGTCTGCCTTGAAATATCTTCCTGGGAGAGACCTTGCTGATGCAGTATAACCACCTTGTGTCTTGTTGCCATGATCTTGCCATGGTGTATGACTTCTGGCATTAAACATTCTTCAGTAACCTCACCTTGTTAGCTGAGTTTGGCTGTTCCTCACCCAGTTTTATTCCTCCTACACAGCTGTTTGTTTCAGTTAATGATTGTGTGTCAGCCCTCATATTAAATTGATGATCATTAGCACCTGATTGGTATAATTGTTTAATCATACACCTGACTATATGCCTACAAAATCCCTGACTTTGTGCAAGTGTACCTAGAAGAACTGATGATGTTTTGAAGGCAAAGGGTTGTCACACCAAATATCGATTTGATTTATATTTTTCTCCTGTTCACTCAGTACTGTATATATATATATATATATATATATATATATATATATATATATATAAATATATAGATAGATAGATAGATAGATAGTGGGGGGGGGTGCTCTTAAAGGGATAGTAATACTTGAAAATAATTGTACTTTATATTGTAGCCCTTAAAAAACATGAAAAATGATATAAGTCTTATCTCCCAAACCTTTATGGTTTGGGAGATATTCACATGTAAAATATAGTAAAACTAGTTGAACAGCCCGTTACACGGGCCACAGTGCCACTGCCACCTGGTCGTGGGGCAGTCATGCACAGTAGAGACTGCTGGCCCCATGGCTGATACAGAGCTGGACGCTCCTTCGGAGCGCCCAGCTCTGTATCAGCCGAGGCGTGGGCAGTCTCTACTGCGCATGACTGCAGCACTCACAGCAGTGTCTACTGCGCATGTCGCGGCGTTACACACGATTTAGCGAATTATTATATAGGATTCTCTTTTCCTGGCTGTTTCAGCCAAGTCTGCCATCTAGTGGACAGATTTGGAATTCGGTCCACAGAGCAACCGGCAGCTCTTTAGCAGTGCCGAGATCACGATCTTTGAAAAGAACTACTTAATTGGAATTATCTACAAAGTGTGACTGGCTTGAAAGCACACTTTGTAGACCACTCCAATTAAGAAATTCTTTTTAAAGATGGTGATCTCAGCAATTCTGGAGAGGCACAGCTGGTCCCGGGACCGGATTCCAAATCTGAAGGGTGGAGCAATGACGTCACTCCAAGGGAAATTTTACTTCTGAATATCTCCCAAACCATAAAGGTTTGAGAGATAAGACTTATATCACTTTTCATGTATTTTTAAGGGCTACAATATAAAATAAACTTATTTTCAAGTATTACTATCCCTTTAAAGAACTCCAATATTGGCTGCCCTTGCACCTATAATTTTGGAGCTACCCTTGCTTGAAAGAGGAGATCCCTCTCTTTCAAACAAGATATATACAAAATACATAGAGTATGATTACAGAGAGGTTGAATGATTCTAGTGCCTATCCCACCTTATCCTGCTCTAAATAAAGTTACAGGGTACCCTTTTAGGATAGGGGAATGCCCTCTTCCATTGAAGAGTACTTTTAAAACCTTTGAGTGGCAGGCCTGCAGGCAATGTATTGCTTACCCCTCTGGCACTAAATGGCTTAATAGTGTACTTGTCACATGAGCTACTGAACACCAAACATGCTATGATTGTATCGAACAGATGCAAGGGATCCCAGATCTCTAATAAGCACACTGACAGACTCATTTGTGCACTTTACTCTAGGGGTAGAAATGCAAGTTACTCCTTTTCCAAAGTGGTATGCACATTAAGCATTTTAGTACAGGCAAGTTATAGCTGAAGAATGTAAGAAAAACAACAGATTTTGGTGAGGGTAGTTTTGTGCTTCTGCCCATAAGCAAAGCCTCTCAAAAAATATAAAAAAAAACATGCTCTGGTCTCTGACAGAAAGGAATCAGCAGCACCTTTGAATTTAAAACAAACTAATCACAAATAATAGCACTCGCCAACCCAACAAGATGTCTCCCTATCTAATTGGAATTTATTAAAAATCACACCAAATAATTTCAGATCTCTTTGGATGTATAAAACCAATACAGAGATGATTCCAAAAAGAGGACTGGATTATATAATAATGTTCGTTCTTAAATATATTAGAAATGTGTATAAAACACATATATACACTCAAGAGATATAATAGTCTTGATTTTGTCAATGTAATCACGTCCCAATAAATCAGTACTTGTTTGTATTACCTTTAGAAGTGTCGCAAAAAAGTCTCTAAAGAGAATTCAATCTATATCACTCCTCCCTGCCTCTGAATACTACTGGGGACTAGGGGTGGGTGAAAGTTGTCACCGTATTTCAGCGGGAAATTTCACGAAAACCACGTTGTTATCTGCTTTTTCACAGGAAAATCTGTTTTAAAACTAGCAGTTAAAATTTTCACATTTTTCGCCCATTGGCCAAAATTTTTCACCATTTTTTTAATGACTAGAAAGTTTCCGCCCATTGATTTACATTGTTTTCGCACTTCCGCTATAAAAACATGATGTTTTCACTGAAGGCAGACACAATAAAAGCAGCTACAGAGCAAGATCGACGTGCTGTGCTGTTCTCTTGTGATATTTTGCAAAAAGTGAGGCAGGAGAGGCTCATAGTGACTCCTATCACTATGAGCAGGGTAAAAAGTAGTCAAATGAGGAGCTGGAAGGACCATTATGTGTCCACTGAGTCTGAGGAGGAGGAGGAGGAGGAAAGGACCACTACTGTACCAATGCTGTCCAGTCCCCCTAAATCACCATAAGGGATCTTGGGGAATTTAATGGGAAGGGAGGGAGAAAAGGGAATGGGAAGGAAGGGAGAAAAGGGAATGGAAAGGGAGGGAGAAAAGGGTAGTACTAGTGAGAGCAGGACAGGTCAGCTGCCTGTGCCTGCTGCAAGATGTGATGCCCCTGCTGCCAGTGCCACCATTGCTGTACCTGCAGCCACTAGAGTTATACCTACTGTAAGATGTGCTGCCACTAGTGTTGAACCTGCTGCCAGTGCTAAACTTGCTGCCAGTGCTGAACCTTCTGCCACAAATCTTCTTTCTATGAGAACAATGAAAGCCCTGCCCCCCTTGATAAGTTTTTCCCTTATCTTAATTGAAGATTGTCCCTCTCTGCAGTCTACCTGGGAACCTCCCTTCTGCTCTGGCTGAGCAGTGTTACATCAGTAAAAGGGGCAGGAGGGGGATACTTTGTCATTGAATTACTCTTGAACTACAACTCTGACAGAATTGAAATAACACTCGCCAAAGTCCAAATACTATGATGATTAATTAGAGCTGCTTTTATTATGAAACATTACTATCCCTTTAACAAATGTCTTCTTGTATCAGAGCCTTCAGAATTCTTTTGCCCATCTTTGATGGTCATTCCTTCCCCTGACTGTGTCCAAACATAAGCTCTGTTTACCCACCATAAGTATCCTACTCCAATTAAATCTCCATGATTGTAACTCACAAAGTCTGACGTTGTAATACTTAAAACAATGGAGGATACATTGTGACAAGACTTTGCATGGAGATTTAGTTGGTGTAGAAAAGCTAGTTGACATAGAATTGTCTTTGTAGGCAGAAAGCTGATGGGGATGGGGAGAATGGATGTGTGGTAACTATTTGCACTACCCTTTAGTCTTTTCCCTCTCTTTTTGGAGCACACCTAACACCAAGACATATTTGGGTCATACAGCTAAACATATTACTCCTGCTTACTAGTCTATAACCTGCACTTTCCCAAATAAGTGCCACCATTCAGCCCACCTTAAAGTACTGAAATTCATTCATCTTATTTCACTTTCAAGTGAAGGCACAGCCTCTAGTTCCATCTAACCCTCATGTTATGTTATATGGATGTGTGAGATATTTTATATATTGTTTTCTGTTATAGTATCCCCATCTTTGGTACACTACTCTCTCTTCTTTTCTGCATTTTTGAATTTGTTAGAATGAGTTTGCATTGCAGTACCACCAAAAGAAGTAGCACCGGACCAGCGGACAGATACCTACAGCAGAAGCATCTTATATGGTGTAGACTTTTATCGACTAAGGAGGTACAGGTGGCTGTGTCTAACAACAAAAAAGGTTCCCCTCCTCAAATAACATACACTCATCTCTGAGAGTAAGAAAGGAAGCAGCAACATCTTTGACTTTGCTAACAGTATGACATGGGAGTTTGGAGGTAATAAAGAAGAAATTTTGCATTGCTGCACCACAAGCATTAGATCAGTCTGTTTGAAGCACAATATTGGGCTTTATGAGTTGACTTTGAGACAACAGCTGGCACTGCAGTACCACCACCACCAGCACCAGCGTTAGATCAGTCTGGACAGACACATACAGCAGCATCATGGTATATGGGCTAGCATAGCCTGGTGACTGAGGAAATACAGGTTGCTTTGTGCAAAGGAAAGCACACAAAATAACATACTCTACGATCTCTGAGAGCAAGCAGCATATGTGACTGTGTTACAAGCATTACATGGATAACAGAAGGAGATGGAGGGGACAAGAGATAGCAATGCAGGAACACCATCAGCATCTGTGGTGGCACTGGCAGTTGTAGTGTTCTGGTTTTCTGTTGTTGACCATGACTGTGCAATAGTCTACCTGTACAACTTCTTCTTCTTGGATCAAACTAAAACACCAGTATTAGCCTTGATAGAAATAATGCCTTATTTTAGTGGATGGGGTTGAGATTTTGCCACTAGGACCAGGATGTTCACTTTTGCTGCTATCTGCAGCTGATAGTATTGTCAAGAAAGAAGACTTCTTCTTAAAGGATGGGGCTGATGTATTAGTAATGCTTTCTCAAGGCCATCTGCTGCCTCTGGCTTCACTTTGGAAGTGGAAGAACTCCTGCAAATTTAAATTATTAGACAACTTATAGTAACAAAATATTTAAATGTTTATTTGTTTTTACTTCTTTTATTTTTATTAACATTTTTAAACTTAACACACTCTGGATCAGGAACAACAGGTGTAGTTGTTGGAGACAGCAGTAGTATGTCTGAAACATTGTGAGTGCATAGTGACAATTTATGTACATTTTTGCACAGAAGTTTGAACAGAATTTATAATTTGAATTTTTACAATTTAAATAAATATACTCATTAATAACAGGCTTACTTGCTGGAGAAAGCAGTGATGTGTCTGCAATCTGGATTCTTTACTGTAAGGGCAGTAAAGCTATGGAATTCTTTGCCTCGGGATGTTGTACTTGCAGATAATGCAACTGCTTTCAAAAAAGCAATGGATGCCTACCTAGCACAGAAAAATATTGAAAATTATGAGACATGGCTTCAAAGCAGATAGGATGTTGATCCAGGGAACTATCTGACTGCCATTTGGAGTCAGGAAGGATTTTATTTACCCACTTGGAGCTAAATTAGAAATTGCTCCAGAGGACTTTTTTTTGCCTTCCTCTGGATCAACAGGGGTGTTTTTGGCATGGGGTTAGATTTGATGGCGCATGTTTTTTTTCAGCCTCATCAACTATGTTACTATGTTGCTATGTTATTGCGAGTGTACAGTGCTGTAAGCGCCGCTTACCTTACCGATGCTCGTGTAGCTGCCGGGTTGTGTGGCTCGAGTGGATGGAGGACCGGTGCACTCTGGCGTCTGTCCAGGCAACCCTCCTCCTCGTTGTGCCCTCTGGCGACTCCTGCCGCATCTGAACCAGGCACGCGTCTCAGGGATTCCCTGATGACGTCGCAACCTGGTTCTTAAAGTGACAAGCACACATTATGCTCCACCTCTAGGGGTAGAGCAATCTGATTAAAAACTGCCTGGACACCACTTCAGTTGCCCGTTCGTGGTGTTCCAGTGCAGTTGTTACTGTGGGCTCTGTGTGCGATCCGGTTTGGCTGACTATCCGTTCTGGTGTTGACCTGTGGCTCTGTCCGACTACTCGCTCTGTATATGACCCCTTGGCCTGTCTGACATCCAATCTGGTGCAAACCTGCGGCTCTAGTTGACGGACCTTACCGTGTATGAACCCTGGCTTGGCTGACTATCCGTTCTGGTGTTGACCTGTGGCTCTGTCCGACTACCTGCTCTGTGTATGACCCCTTGGCCTGTCTGATATCCAATCTGGTGTGAGCCTGTGGCTCTAGTTGACCAAGCTTTCCGTATTTGCTCCTATGTGTCTACCACCTTGACATAGCCTGGGATTGTCAACTGTGCAACCAGCATACAAATGCTCCAGGGGATAACCTAGGATTGTCCTTGGTGGCTTGGCGTACTTCCTCTAGCCGTTGGACCTCTGCGGCCTCCAGGTGTGGACCTGTGGTGCAGCTGGTCTTACTGGTACATGGTCTGTACAGGTGAGAACCTGCATATCCTCTGTGCACATTGGGTCGCTGGATCCGTTGTCCGTACAGGTGCGTACCTGTAGTGTGTCCTCAGGTGCGGACCTGAGTCTCCCTTTCTCTGCTGCTGAATTCCGTCAGTACCATAGTACCTGTTTGATCCATCCTGAAGTCCTCTCTTGGCCTGTATTCTGTGCTGATTTCATTGTCCTGTATTATTGCTAAATAAAGATTGTGTTACCCAAGTACTGGTCCATTCTCATTATTGAATCCGTGACAAGTGACTACTTGTGTGTACTTATGCACATAAGTTTAAACAGTAAATATAATTTGACTTTCTTTAAATTAAATTAACACATCCAGGAATAACAGGCGTAGTTGCAGGAGATAGTAGTGGAGTCTGAATGAAACACTGCACATAAACAGTGTCTATATGGGTGCAGTTGTGCCCTGACATTTGAGCAGTAAATATAACAGGATTAGTTGCTAGAGACAAAGTGGAGTCTGAAACACAGAGCTCTTTTTCAGTGCCTATTTGTGTGCACTTGTACATTATAGTTTGGACCGTAAATATAATTTAATGAGCAGGATACAGACAGATTTTATTTGGATGTGATGTTCTAACATTAGTCCCACTCCATGACAGTTAATCCCTGTAGCTAAGCTATTATTAACCTACCTATTAATATTACTAAGTAACCTATCTATTAATTATATTTTAATAGCTAACCTAGCTATAATTATTATTATTACTAGCTAACCTAACTCTAGCTGCTGCTAAACTAAGTGCTACGGTTTTCAGCTTAAGGAATCAAAAAAAAGAAAATATTAGTTTGTCTTCCAACAATGTACGGAGATGAGATGAGGATCCCAAGCCTGTGATACACTGCTTTTCTTCTGACTGCTAAATTGCAAGTAAGGAATACTTATTATATTAGTTTGAGGGTCCATCTCCTTGGAAATCATAATAAGAGTATACGTTGCATCACAGCTAAACTAAAGATTCAAGAGCTGTTGCAACAATCAATCACAGCCATAACCAAAATGACTGTCCCTCCAATCCCTGCCAGGATTTGTACTTGCTATACTGTGTATCAATGATCTCTGCTCCCTACCCTCCTACACACAGTCCCTTCCCACTTTCCCAGCTGAAAGGTGAAACAGTGATCACAACATGGTTTTAATTGTGATCAGTTTGCAAAAGCAGAAATGTATAGGTACAACCAAAACTCTTAATTTTAAAAAGGCTAACTTCAAAAATGTTAACTGCATCAATACAACACAAACTGGGATGAATTATTAAAAGGAAAAATACTGAGGAATAATGGTCATAATTTAAATTTAGGTTATAGATATTAAACAGTATATACCCATGGGAAACAAATGTAAAAGAAGTCGATAACACAGAGCAGTGCGGGGGGCCCTGCTGACCACAGGGGCCCCCTGGCACCCGCATAAAAAAATTATTAGCAGCAGTCTGGAAGGTTTTATGAAAAATAGTTCTTGACAAACAAATCTTTTCGCTTCTATGAAGAAGTTAGTAGCGATTCAGATAATGGCAAAGCAGTGGATGTAGTATATCTATATTTTTCAAAGGCATTTGATACCGTACTAAACAGCCTGGTGTATAAAATAAGGAAAGTGGACCTAGGGAATAACCTTTACAACTGGATAGAAAACTGGTTGAAGGATAGGGAACACTATGTTTTTAATAGAAAATCCAAAACAATTAAAGTTGAGAAACGAGCACCTCAGGGTTCAGTACTTGGTATTCTGATCTTTAACATGTTTATAAATGACCTGGAAATAGGTATAGAAATCAGAATTTCAAAACTTGCAGATTACACTAAATTATGCAGGGTAATAAATTCAGAGCAGGATGTTTGTTCTCTACAGAGGAATTTACATAAAATGGCATATTGGGGGCACGTGGCTTGGTCGCGTTGCTGGATGGCTGCATAGATCTGGAACTCTGTGCCCTCTGAGTGCTATATGTTATATATTGGCTGTTAATCTATCTCTTCCAAGACTTACTATCACCCTGCCGCTACCCGGACTATGCCTAAGAACAAAGGTCGCCGTTCTGGAGGTGACTTTCACTCTTTCTTCAAGAAACCTCAAGATTCACTGTTGGCGCCAAACGCAGACAACATGGCGGAGACTTCGGACCTACCCTCATCACCTCTCCCCGATGACATTTCCGACCGTCAAGCCCAAAGTGGTTCTGATGCTGATACACTATCAGACAATATGAAGTTCCTTCAACAAAACGAGACATCAATAACTTGCCCAACGACTTGAAAACTTTCTTCTGCTCGAACTAGCGGAGGTCAAAAAAGATATCTCTCAATTGGGTGCTCAAGTTGTTCAGCTTTAAGACGATCGAGACTCGTGAAATGGCTTTAAAGCTGAAGTGCTCCGGAAGACTCAGGCCCTTCATAAGCAACAAGTGGATATGGCACTAAAGTTGAACAATCCTGAGAATCGGCAGAGGCGATGCAATCTCCTGAGACCGTTGGGCCTGACTATAACGGTTTGTTTATCACACAGACACAGTAGGTTTGGTTAAAACACAATTTTATTGAACAATGAATATAACAATAACCCTCCCGGGTCCTGTAATATATATGCAATATAGTACAGACACAAGACAGGTTATAAAGAGGTAGGCCCACACGGGTCCAGCATATGCAGGAAGTCCAGAGTTGCAATATGTATGGGAACTCTTTTTCTACCAAAAGGTGGTCCCTGATGGAGGACCTCCGCGACCGGGATTAAGGAACCTTACCCCCAGGCTATATGAACTGCCACGGTTGGAGATTATATCCTTGTTATGAAGGGTGGGGGGTTGTTTAAGGGGGGTTAGGGTTGGGCTTTATAGGTTCTCCTCCAGAGATGTCCGTCTTCCTGCCCTGCGGGAATGTTGTGGTACGGGCAAGATGGCTAAGTTGTTCTCTCTGCATTCTGCACTGGAAGGTTTGCTCACTGGGGTCCACCTGCCATGTCTCCCTGTCCTGCCCCAGTTTATTATCCTGCGCACTTATTCGTTTAAAGTGTACTGTTTACTGTAACCCTTCATTGCAACTATATTTTGTAGACGACGTGGTGCATTGGGGAGCCTTTATTATGTCGCTCCTGCGGGCCTGTGACCCTTTCGCCCACACGATTGGAGTTGTGGAACCGGTAGGGAAACAGATTTGTCATATGGTGGGCCGCTATCCTAATACACCTTGCTTGAAATTTTCTGGGGGATCACCGCTCTTTTTTCACTTCCAGTAAATGCTTTATTCAATCCTTCTTTACATATTTGTATTATGTTTGGCTGGGGATAAATCCACCTCCTTGACTCCAGATTATCGGGGTCTGGGTCTGGCGGAGCTCTTTGCTGGCAACGGTTTTTGGGGACCATGGCGTTTTTGCTGTGGGTCACCCTCCACTACCTGACGAGACATTTTCGTCCGGGGTGGAGGATTCGTTTTTCACTGGCCGTCCCCATGGCTGGCGTCCGCGTCAGTCCTCTAGATTGTGAATTCTGAAGTTGGGCAAGGTATCTTTAGATGCAAGCGAGTATGACTTTGGGCCTCACCCCGACTTTTGTTGTTCAATATTTTGTTCCCTCACTCCCCTGGGCTGCTCCACATTGGCACTTCCTATTCAGTCTTTCTACAACTATCTCCCCGCAGCGTTCGGCTGTTTATGTATGCCCCTTCCCAGGTAGCTACCCTCTTGATTCCCCTTTAACACATACTTTTTGCCAGTATTATGTATTATATGTCTTATACCTACGTTATTGATGATGCACTTGTTGGGCACGTGGTGCCTTTCTTTAAAATCTACTGCAGTTTGATACTTTCCTCTACATCTAATCTGTTGGTGGATGGTTACACAGTGACTCCGCTTCCTCCTCCTGTCCTGTATATATGTCTACACTGTGGATTGAAGTCTGCTGCTCAGTCTAGAAGGAGTATCCCTCTTCTCTCCCCCCTCACTCTGGGGGCCTATGACTTTCTACCTCTTCATTTTCTATCCTCTTCCTCTTGTTCTGTCACCCCCCCCCCCCACACCCTTCTACCCTCCTGTGTGTGTCGTGGCTTGGCTGCCACTCATGGTGCAATATCTACAATGAGCCTATATATAATATTCTGTGGAGTGCAGCGTTCAGGAACCCTGATCATCCATCTCTCCACCTACAGTTATGGCTACCCTAAACACCTTGAATGTTGTCTCCCATAATGTAAAGGGTCTAAATTCCCCTAAAAAGCGCTCTTTGGCCCTAGGTGAATTCCACCTCTTGGGGGGCAATGTGGTATTGCTGCAGGAGACCCACTTTAAAAGGGGGGCGGAGATGAGACTCACGAACAGGTATTACTCCAAATCTTTCCTTAGCTCAGCGCCTACAAAAAAGAGTGGGGTTGCTATCTTATTTCATAAGAGAATCCCCTTTGTCTCTCGCCATAGCTTAAAAGATAAACATGGTAGTTTTATATGTGTTAAGGGATCTACACTTTTGCATCTATCTATGCCCCCAACAGTAACCAGATGTCCTCTCTCTCGCGGGCTCTAGCATCTCTGGCTGATTTCCAAGAAGGTACTCTTGAAGACTTCAATTTACCACTGTTCCCGACCATTGACTGCTCTTCGAACTCATCCTCTTACGCTACTTCCACGATACGTGCCTTTCAAAATCTTCTACACACTTATGAGTTAGTGGATCTGTGGTGGATCATACACTCTTCCACTTGTGACTACACCTTTTTCTCGAATCCACACGGGTCCTACTCAAGAAATGATTAAACAGATTATAAGGAGAGCGCTACCTGGATTATATATATATAAAAAATCTATTATGGAAAATGTATGAAGGCAAACATGAGGAGATACTCTATAATAGCTTCTTAATATTCTAAAATGTATTTATTATATAAAACAATGTGCATATGCATTCATATATTACTCAATCATAAAAAAATACAATCGGGGTGAGTTAATCAAATTGGAGGCTAGAAGGGAAAACAACTCTTGTCACATCGGGAATCACTGATTCACGAGATCAGTGATTTGGAACTGGCCGATAAATCCTCCCAGTCCCCTGCGCTCTTAGCACAACTAACCCGTCTTCAGACTGAACTACAATCACTTTTAAACACTAAGGTGGAACGTGCCTTTCTGAGAATGAGGCAATCACATTTTGAACAAGACAACAAACCCGGGGCTCTTCTTGCTAGACACCTACGGGCCAAGACCCGTTACTCTTTAGTCCCATCTCATAAACTAAGTGACGGTTCCGTTTCGCATTCCCCCCTTGAAATTCCTGATATCTTTGGCAAATACTACTCAACCCTTTACAATCTTAAAGCTTCTTCTCCTCTAGTAGCTGATCACCAGACCTGAATTGACACCTACCTTAAACAAGCCAACCTCCCTCAGCTTGATGCCTTGTCTAAAAACGCGCTAGATTTACCGATCTCTGAAAATGAGGTTTCCTTGGTGATCAAAACATTGCCACCTGGGAAAAGTCCTGGTCCCGGTGGTCTATCACAAGCCTATTACAAACAAATCAGTGACCTACTGACTCATCTGCTAACTAACTCCTTCCTGACACTTCCTACCAACATCTCCAAACACCCTTATGCAACTGAAGCTTACATAACGGTAATTCCCAAACCTGGCAAAGACCCTCTCAAACTGCTCCAACTACAAACCCATCTCCCTTCTTAATTTGGATATAAATATATACTCGTAATGCTATATATTGTGATGTAACTTATACTCTGTATACTGTATGAGATCTAGTGCTGTTGTTGTGAATTCTACTTTGTACTGATTGAATAAAAAATGTATACATAAAAAAGGCATATTGGGAAAATGGAATATGAAATTTAATGTATATGTATGCATTTGGGACCAGCAAATCATAATGCTACTTATGAACTTAATGGTTTCATACTAGGATATTCTGCTGCTAGTGAAAGATCATGGAGCTCTTATAAACCTTAAATTTGGAAACAGTGATCAGTGTCAAACAGCAGTAGCAAAACCAAACCAAAAAATGTATGTATTAATAAAAGGACAAGGCTGGCATGTGACCAAAATTCTCCATCCATTCCAGTCACACCCTGGGTTGACGGTAAGGAGGAGAAATGGTAATCTCCTCTCTAATGCCTCTCTAGGAGATACAGAAGATATCCTTCCTTCACTTTCTTCTGTTCCAAAAAAATAACAAACATGGACGACACATGCCACCTTACCACCCAATACATCTCCTCACGATTATGTTTTGGAGTTCTGCCTCACACAACAAACTGGGATAGGAGAAAGCTCTCCATGCTCCTTTGTGTCACCTCTTTTTTCTCCCTCCCACCCTCCCCATTGTGCCCTCACTTCTTTTTTACGCCTCCACTTTCTCTGTTGCTCTTCCTTACATGGACCTCATCCACTGAGCATAGATTCATGCCCTGTGAAGACCTGACACACATGTTCACACGTATGGGCATTTAAAATATACTAATGCCGTGTAAGGACCTCAAGATCCTCACACAGCACAAACCTATGTGCTACCACCATCAACTGCTCAAAATATCTGATTTCTTTTTTTATATACATTCCTTTGACATTCACTATCCCCAGTCTGGGGAGAGGGAGGGAGGGAAGGAAGAGAGACACATGGGGCCAATAACACAAATAAAACAGAGAGCCATCCTACTTACCTGCCCCACCAGTGTTGCCTCCATATAAAGTGGGGGTCAATACTGGTGGAGCAGGCAAGTAGGAAGGCACTCGGTTTTGTTTGTCTTATTTTACCCATATTGATCTCTCCCTTGTCTTCAATATGTCTTCTTTCATGTCTCTCCGCAATGTCTCTGCCCCACCCTTCTCATCCACGTTTCTCACCCTTTCCCATGTTTCCCGTTATTCTTCCCCACTCTCTCTTCCCTTCTCCCCCTATCTCTTTTCCATTCTCCCCTCCTGTCCCATGCCTCTCTCCCCTTTGTGTGTGTGTGTGACTGTTTTGGGCAATACTGTACCTCTTTTGCTAGTCTTGTATAAAAAGAGGTATTGAACCAGTAGTGGATTACACAATTTTACCACTGTGCAATTTGTTGGTAAGACCTCACCTTCAATATGCAGTCCAGTTTTGTGTGTCAGTTCTGAAAAAGGATATTCTAGAACTAGAGAGAATACAGTGAATAGCAACAAGATTAATTAAGGAAATGGAAGAATTGAAGTATGAAGAACATCTAACCCATCTTAGTTTATATATTCTAACAGGGAGGGATCTTCTTACATCATATAATTATATTCATTACAAGTCGGAATCAAATAACTAGTGGCCATTCCTTATGATAAGAGCAAAGATGGTTTCTACAGTAATTAATACTTTGCCCAAAGATGTGGCAGATACAATGAATACATTTAAGAGAAGATTAGATACATTTCGTTCAAGAGGGAACATACAGGGTTATGCTGTATATTAGCAGTTAAAACTGGTAGTCCTGGTAAATAGACTAATACTCATTTTAGAGGTACAAAGGCTTATATAATTAAAATTTTTCTGAGATATGAGGTAAAAAAGTTGAACTTGATGGACATATTTTTTTTCAACCTAATTTATTATGTTACTACTAGTTGAAGAGCCCGTGTACACGGTCCACAGTGCCACCCAGCAATGGCTGCAATGTAGTCATGCACAGTAGAGACGAATGGCTGATACGGAGCGGGGCGCTCCAAATTCAGACCGTAGTCCTCTCTGCACACCTCAGTACACAGAAAGGACTACTGTCTGAATTCAGAACCCCGCGCTGCAGCTGATAACGGAGCAGTCTGTAGTGCCCATGACTGCAGCGTACGCAGCCGTCTCTACTGCTCATGACAACTTCTGACAAACACATTTAGCGAATTATTGTATAGGATGTAGTTATGACACAAATGCACATGACTACTGACAATTAGAACTGTTATAACATTTGAATTTAAAGGAGCAGTAAACTTTTATATATGAAAACACATATTTTATAGAGCTTTTCCTGTTGAATAAAACAAGGTCACTCCCATCGCTGTCAGATGTTTTATTCAAAATTTATAACCGTTCAAATAATCAGGAAGTTAATTAACTGTGTTTACTTCCTGATAGTTCTAACTGACAGGAAGTGACAGGCAGTTTCTATCACATTCTATGGAGAACTGTATGTCTCTGACTTTTCTGACTTTCCTTTCAATTAGAAATCTAATTAGAATTTGACCACTAGAGGGCACTGCTAATGTAAAAAAACATGGGTTTAAACTGTAATAACTCTGGAAATATAAATCTCTCGGCAGTGGGAGTACTCTTATTTTACTCAATAGGAAAATCCCTACAATATATATTTTTTCATAAAAAAAGTTTACTGCTCCTTTAAAAAAAAAAAAAACTGACAGTGGTTTGAGTACCCTTGTTTTATTCAGCTGGAAAAGCCCTATAAAGTATAGATTTTCATTATTTTTTTTACTCATCCTGTAAACTTGTTTTATGGTGACAGGTCACCTTAAAGAGCTGATTAATTCAGGAGCAGACATGATTTAAAAGCGGCTTTTAACCCCTTGAATGCTAGAGTGTTCTATAACTCATTGCTTTCCGAGCAGAAATGTTCACCCAAAAAGCAAAAAAATGAGAAATATGACACTTTTTACCTTCAGTGGTAATTTCTGTAATTTTTCCACATTTCTATAGAATCAAACCCACCAGCCTCGTCCACAGTATCCAGCTTTTTTCTGATGCCTGGTAGCTACAGCGATGGCCAATGTGAGATCCTCCAACTGCTGTCAGGGCTGGTGGGGAATGATGAGAGTTGTAGTCTGGCAGCAGCTGGAGGGCCTCCACCATTGTGATCACCCCAGTCCCATGGTAGTCATAGTACTACACATACTAACCCACTCCCCAGCCTTGTACCAGGATAACCAAAGATCCAGGCATACTAGATCCCAGCCCTTTACCACAGTATCTACACATATTAACCCCCCCTCTATCCTTGTCCTATGGTATCCACAGAACCACACATTCTACTGATCTTCAGTCTTGTCCCATTACACCTGTATTCATAGAACTGCACATCCTGACCTTGTGACTTTTACTACTGTGTTGGTATAGTGATAACTTCACATCCTGAGTCTAACCCCTGCACAAACTGGCAAGCTCCTGCTGGAAATGTTTTGGATTAGCAAAAAGGATATTGTGTGTGGGGGGGGTATATGTGTGAATTTACATGAAAAAGCAGCAAATGGTCCTCTTAAACAGTTGTGTTGCCCATATACTTTAACTTATCTGTGTTCCACTGCCAAACTGGACGTGTGAAATGCATGTCTTCTTGTAAATAATCATTACTGTGCAAAAAAAAACAAAAAAAAATTAGGGGACTCTGCCTCTTTTGAATACAGGGGACTGCTGTTTGGAATATCAGGAACAACAATCCAGTCGTGAACTGGACTATTGTTTCTGATATACTGATATATCAATTATGTAACATTTATGTGCTCAGGACAGGATAGGATCTCATTTATCAGTTTGCCAAATAGTAAGACTGTTAGAATTTTATCAGTCTTATGAGTTTGATATTTTATATTTGTTAATATTGTTATTATATGTTTGGTTTTGTATAATAAATGTTTTGTTAATGTATTATTCTAGAGGAACCCTCTGCTTTTGTGTGTTTTGTTTGTATGTCTAATGATAATGGTGCACTAATTATAATGAAGAAATAAAATGGAACAATAATAATATATCCAGTGTAATGGTAATCACCAGATCTAAGAAAACAATTATTATATCAGCTTCTCTGCATGCACAAATCTAACAATGATGTGTGAATAACAAAAGAAAATGAAAGGGTGCTATTTGTAATTGCAACAGCAAATGGTGATTAAACGCCAATACAAAATTTGTGTGCAAATCCACATGAAGTACAATGAATTCAAAGAGCAAAAAGTCCACTTCACAGGACCCTTAAATGACATGGAATTTTGAATAGTGATGAGAGAATGCCTATGATATTGGATAAATTATATGGCTCCACTCAATATTCAGAGTTATCTAATTCTCATAACCAGGACTGGCGTTATTGAGGAACAGGTGTGGCCCGCTGCCTGTAATCTGTATGCTATGCTAAGCACAAGGTTACTGAAGAGAGTAGCACCAATGGCAATGGGGTGGGCCTAGCCTGATACTGTCTCTGGATTGGTTGGTGAGAAAGACAGAATGCATGTACTGCCAGCCAACACAGAGGCAGTATGAGATTAAGCCTACCCAACTCCTCTAGTGCTAACTTGTCCAGTCACCTTACTCACAACATTGCATACAAAATACAGGCAGTGGGGTGCTCCTGTCTCTCCTTAGCGGTGGTCCTAGTTAAGAGAATTACATCATTCTGAATATTAGGTCACTCCATTGAAGTGTCTTTAACCTTTTAATGACCTAAGAGTGTGCATTGCAAATCTCTGTGGTAGTTAAAAGCTTAAGATGGCACTCTTGATGCTGCTGTGCTGCACGCTGCACAACATAATGGGAACCTGTCTCCTCTCCCAGATTCATCTAAGGTAAGTGCATATTTAAGACATTACTACGATATTACATATAGGAAATAATTGAGGTGGATATTATATTGAGGACAAACGGAAATCATTAAACAGTTGTTTTAAAACATAGAGCTCTATAATGTTTTAATACATATTTGGTATTATATCTAAATATTGTGTGATTTTTATTATATTATTTCAATTGTGTTTATATTCCAGAGACTAGTAACAAAATGTATATCAGCTCTGATTTTTGGTCCCAGGTGACATGCTTAGCTCTTAAAGAATCTTTGTGGTATTTGAAGTGTATAAAAGTACATACACAATTTATTTATGTCTTTCCTGTCTGCCCTGTTTTCATTTTCCCCATTGATATTATACCTTCCATATGCCCAGTGTTTGCCCCTTTTCCACTCTCTTTGTTCGTACTTCCTCCCTTTGTACCTCTATTTTGCTTCATTTGGTTCTCTGATGCCCCATCTTGTGCTTACATTCCCCTTGCCTGTCTTTTGTTCTCTTGTGTCCATCAGCTCATTTTTTTCTGCAGTTTTGCTCCCTTGTGCCTTTCAGTTCCCCACTTTTGCACTATGCCAGCCTTTATTTTCTGCCTCTCATCTGTAACATTTTTATGAGTCAGTCTTTCCTAGGATCAAAGTGTACTAATGACAGGAACATGTTTTATGGGTTAGTGCTTCCTAGGACCACAGTGTACTAATGGCACGAACATGTTTAAGGGTCAGTCCTTCCTAGGACCAGAGTGTACTAATGACAGTGACATCTTTATGGGTCAGTCCTTCCTAGGACCAACATATACTAAAGGTATACACCCAAGGGTACTTAAGAAACTTAGTTCAGTAACAGCAAGACCATTATACTTAATATTTATTGACTTTCATCAGGCATAGTGCCCTGTGACTGGAGGAAAGCTGGTATAGTTCCATTGTTTAAAAAGGGAGCAAGATCCAGACCAGGAAATTATAGACCTGTGAGCTTGACATCCATAGAGGAAGATACTACAACGTTTACTAACTGACACTATTCAGATCTATGTGAAGACAGTATTATTAGTAGGAATCAGCATGGATTAATGAAGAGCAGATCATGTCAGACTAATTTACTTGCAGTTTATGAAAGAGTAAGTAGTAGTTTGGACAGGGGAATTGCTGTAGATGTAGTATTCTTGGATTTTGCAAAAGCCTTTTACACAGTGCCTCACAACAGGTTATTGCATACATTAAAAGGCTTCAGTTTGGGTGGTGTTATCTGTACATGGATTGAGAACTGGTTAAATGATAGATGGTAGACAGTTGTTGTAAATGGAACTTTTTCAAATTGGTCTAAAATTATAAGTGGGGTGCCACAGGGTTCAGTCCTGGGACCAATGCTTTTTAATTTGTTTATTAATTATCTAGAAGTGGGAACTGAAAGTAGCATCTCAATCTGATGACACGAAGATATGTAAGGAAATACATACAGAGCTGGATGTTCTTTCTCTGCAGAAGGATTTAGATTAACTGAGTGAATGGGCAGAGAAGTGGCAGATGACACTTAATGTAGATACATGTAAGGTTATGCATTTGGGCTGTAGAAACTAACATGCTACATATACTTAAATGGGAAACAACTTGGGGAATCCTCTTTAGAGAAAGATTTAGGAGTATTGATAGACTATAGACTTCACAGCAGTGTGCAGAGTCACTCAGTTTCTGCAAGAGCAAATAGGGTACTAGCCTGCATATAAAGAAGTGTAGGTGCAAGGGATGCTAATATTATCCTACCTCTGTATAAAAACTTTGTTAGGCCTCATCTAGAATATGGAGTACAATTTTGGGCGCCAGTTCTTATAAAAGACATTGTTGAACTGAAAAAGGTGCAGAGACCTGCAACAAAACTGATAAAGGGATTGGAGGATCTGAATTATAAAGAGAGACTAGCCAAACTGGGTTTGTTTACATTAGAGAAGAGACGTCTAAGAGGTGATATGATTACCATTTACAAATACATTCAAGGTCAATACAAAATTAGCCAATTAATTATTTACGCAAAGAGCTGAGTTAAGAACAGGTCATCTATTAAACTAGAGGAAAGGCGCTTTCAACTAAAACAAAGGCAGGGATTCTTTACAGTAAGGGCAGTAAAGCTATGGAATTCTTTGCCTCGGCATGTTGTACTTGCAGATAATGCAACTGCTTTAAAAAAACAATGGATGCCTATCTAGCACAGAACAATATTGAACATTATGACAGATGGCTACAAAGCAGATAGGATGTTGATCCAGAGAACTATCTGATTGCCATTTGTAGTCAGGAAGGATTTTTTTTACCCACTTGGGGCTAAATTAGAAATTGATGCAGAGGACATTTTTTGCCTTCCTCTGGATCAACAGGGGTATTTTTGGTATGAGCTGGACTTGATGGACACATGCCTTTTTTCAGCCTATATAGAAACATGGTTATGGGTCAGACTTTCCTAGGACCACAACGCACTAATGGTAGTGACATGGTATAGGTGAGTAGGGATGGGCGAAAATTATCGCTTCAAACTGAAATTGGCGAATAATGGCACTTTCCGCTTGGCAAAAAAAATCTGCTTTTTCCCCCCTTTGAAGTCAATGGGAAGAAAACTATTTCTACATGAATGTTTTCTACAGACATATAAAAGGCTATCAGGCTCTCACAGCAGCCATCCTGTGTTTGTGAGAGGAGAGTGCAGCATGTTTTTGAGCTAGAGGAGATAGGCAAATAAAGGGGAATTGAAGCTTAGTTTAGGGAGTCATTTAGGTAGGACATTTGTTCTCTGTATTAGGGGAGTCTGGAGGAAGGAGGTTGACCCCCAAATACTCCAAAATTCCATGTGACTGACTGGCAAGACACAGGCAGCTAGGGACCTATCTGCTTTCTGATCTTCCTGTTATTATCTCTGTGCTGGGTGGGGAAGTCTGGGGAAAGACAAGTCCCAGTCAGCCACACACACCTGTTTTGAGTACCCAGCAACAGCAACACAGGTTAACATCCACAGTCTTAGATATGATGAGTACCTCTGGTGCTGCTGCTGTAAGTGCTGCACCTTTGACACCTAGTAGTAGTGGCAGTAGAATTACATCAACATCTAGCTCCAGTAGTAGTAGTAGTAGTAGTAGTAGCAGAAACCACACATGACAGATAAAGCCACGACAAATATATTAACAGCAGCACAGATGAGGAGGTGGAGGACAGATGGGACCACTGCTATGACCAATAAGTAATGTGTTTCAATAATCTGAGAAGGAGGATAGAGTATGACAATGGTAAAAATACATACACAAATCACACCATGCCAGTCCCCCACCACCACCACTACAATACATATCTGCCACATTGTAGGTTGTACTTTTTTTTTTAATTACTTGATATCATCATGAATATGTGCCAGTGTCACCTAAGCAAGAAAATGTTGTGGGCAAAGGACAAATGCATTCTGCATGGTAACACATTTTTCAAGCCATATTTTGCTGTAGGGCTCACAGCTTTGACTTTCAGCCACTTATTTCTAAACTTCACCCCTCAGAAGAAGTAATATTACAGTGGGAAATGTAGTACCTATAGGAAATTTAGCCCAACAATGTGTTACCATAGGCAGAAAATTTGTTAAACTAGGCAAAAAGGAGGACATTTTTGCATAGGCGGAAATGCTAAATTTTCCGTGGGAAAAACGAAAAATCGCCATGTTTTCGCAAACTTTTTTGCTGGAAATTGTTCACACTTTTCTCCCACCCTTATAGGAGAGTCCTTCCTAGAACAAAAGTATATAGAAGGCTTGGTTGTTAAAGACATCTCAAAATACATTGTGTGGCAATATGTTAGAGTGTCTCTAAAATCCAAGTAGATAATGACAATTATATGTTTTGTTGTAATTTTTTCTGCAATTCCATATGGTTTGGAAACATGGAACAAGGAAATAGTAGGCAGGACATTACCATTATTGGGAGACCTAGTCAGTTGCACTTTCCCAAGCCCCATGAATTCTGTTTGCAGTTCTGCTCATTACCCTGTGAGTGCCAGAGGGGTACCAAACACATTGGTTTGCAATGCACTGGACAGCCCTCAAGCACTTATAATTAAACCAGATCTAAATACATATGGATATAAAGAAGACAGAACTAAAATAGTCTTCCCATTATATTACAAGTAGTCAAGAGGACCAAAAATTCACTTACCTAATTTTAGAGCGAATAGTGTTTGTGAACAGGCTAAAGAGCTAGTGAGGGATTTAGAAAATTCTCCTCCCCTTGGCTATACATTTTGGACAAAAGCTGATCAGTTGATGAAGCAAACACACAGACAGCCATGCTCAGAGTTGGTATTCACAGAACCAATATTAGCCCGTGGTACCCAATAGGTCAGCTATTCATTGGAGGTTGGAATGACCATTGTAACCTCTACTAACATTCACGTGAAGGTCCACAGATGGTTCCATAAGCTTCTAGACAGACCTTCCTTAGTACAATTTTACTTTATTCCTTAGTACATAAAGGTTAATAATTTCAATTTCTCCACATGTTAATATTGCTTATTTAAAATAATTTGTGCATAGGCTTGCCAGATCATTGTTTAAAAATGGACACATGAAAAATGTATTCTACAGTTCTGCAATTATTATTATTCCTGGGCTATAATGGTTATCATGTAGCAACTAAACAGACATGTTCATATATGTTCTTTTTTAAGGGTTGATCTACAAACCCTATTCATGTAATGGCTGGTGTGGATAATGTATATTCAGCTACAGAAGTACAGTTCTAAGGGCTGTATTCAACTAAAAAGGTGTAACTCTTGTGCAAGCCTACTTCACCTTAGGGGACAAATAAAAGTGCCCAAATCTCCAATGATTTAAGTGGTCATTTTACCCCTTGATTGCTAGAGTGGTCTCCAACACATTGCTTTGCCATGTAATGGAAACTCTTAAGCATTCAAGGGGTTAAAATCATGCTTTAACCCTTTCAGTGCCAGAAAAGTGTCCAGTGCATTGGGGGTTATGAACTAAGGCATGATAAATACAAGTAGAGATGACTTCTCCAGTTCCAGTGTTATTCTATAGAGCCTATTCACTAGGATCTCCAAGTTATATCAATGGAGAAGTCATCTCCACTTTATCACCTCTTTATCAAGACTTATACTAATTAGCGCTCTCCCTTTGTTACATTTGAAACAATTCAACTGCAATACTCACCCAAACTTCCAATTAAATTCAGTTGGGCTTTTAACACTTTCAGTGATGCAGAGCTCTCATTGCTTTGCAATGTCTTTCAGACTTCTTTAGCAAGGGGATAACTTATAACCCTTTCAGTACCAGAAGCTTGGGGTATTTTTCATATCCTGGAGCCTTGACACATTGCCCACATTTTTGCTATCCATCTGTTTAGTGGTGATTCCTGTAGGTAACTTCCTGTTTATACATAGAAAACTATACTTCTCTTTTGTCTAATATGGAATACAAGTCCCATGGGAGATGATCTTCCTTCCTTGGAAGGTAGAACATTTCAAAAGACAAGGTCTTCCCTCCCCTTCTATAGGCTGACCCAATTATTATTCTGGGAAACAGTTATTGGTATTTTATAATGTTTTAGATACTACTCTTTTCAGGATTTCAAATACAATGGGACATGGGTCTAGACCTAAAACCTAAGGCAAAGTACTCAGGGGCATCTCTGAACCCCTTGCTTACTTTTCCTCATGCCAAGTGGGGATCCCTAGACAGTATCCTGATCTTTGCCTCTCATGTGAGGTGCTCCCTACTATACCACCAGGGCCCTCCAGTCTTGAACAAGAGCCAATTTGGGTGAAAAGCTCCATGTCCACTTCTATACAAAGGGTTTTCAGTCTTGGAAACCCCCTTCCACTTTCAGGTTTGTGGCCCCTAGGGCCCCAAGTTTGCCTGCTCTCATAGGCTCTTCTGAGGAGGACTCTTCTGAGGATGGCAAAGAGGAAGGGGAATAAGATGTAGCTTCTTCCTACTCTTATGGGCACTCCTATGAGGGTGACCCTAATCTCTCTGATGAGGGGCTCATCAGGGCTGCTTTACAGACCCTTCAGGTCCATGACACCCCCGAACAGGGTCAGTCTTCTACATATGTCTTTCAGAGGTGTAAAAGATCCTCTGCTATCTTTCTCCCCAGTGCCACTCTGGATCAGATTCCTCTGAATGAGTGGAAGACCCCTTATAAGTGGTTAACTATCTCTAAGAGATTGTCTAAGCTATACCCCATTTCAGGGGCAGCTTTGGCTCAGTGAGCGTCTCCTCCTTCTGTATATCCCCCTATTTCCAGGCTATCCAAGTCCACTGATATGCCGTTGGAGGATGCAGAGGGTCTTAAGGATGTGGCGGATAAGAAGCTTGACCCTCTGGTCCAACTTTGCTGCAATTGGGGCTACATTGAGGCCTATATTTGCCTCTGCCTGTGTCAAAGAGCTGTTGTAGTCTAGGGAGAACAACTTATGGATGCTGTCCGTGCAGGTGCCCCAAAGGAGGGCCATTTGGCTATCATAGCCAATATGTCAGAGGCTCATATGTATGTTTCTGATGCCCTATTTGAAGCTGTCAGGTTGTCAGTCAAGGCCTCAGACTTCGAGGTTACTGCACGGCACACCTTGTGGCTTAAGATTTGGTGTGCAGACCAATCTTCCAAGAAGTCACTGGTTTCATTGCGCTTTCGGGACAAATCTCTCTCTCTTTGGTCCTGAGTTAAAGCAGATAATCAGTGAAGCTACTGGAGAGCAAGTGTTACCTCAGATGTCCAAATGCCCTACCATGGAGAGGAAACTGCGTCTTTTTCATCCCTGTCAAACGAGGCCCAAAGGCTGCAAGCCTCACAGGCCTTTACCCAGAACCCCAAGGCCCAAGCAGCTGTGGAAGTCCAAGCACACTGCTGCAACGCCTAAGTCTGGCAAGCCAGCTTCCACAGACTCGCGGAATCCTGATCCACAGGCCCCTGTTGGCAGACGTCTTTGCCAATTCCAAAACATGTGGGCAGACTATATTACAGACCATTGGGTTTTGCGGGAAATCTCAGAAGGGTACAGAATAGGGTTCAAGTCCCTTCCTCCTATCATATTTTTCAATTCAGGGTTCCCATGGTCCTGGAAAAGCTGCAGATGTTCAGGGAAGCAGTTCAGTATCTTCTGGACAAGACAGTTCTTGTTCCAGTACGTCCTCCAGAGTGTGGTTCAGGTTTCTATTTCAACCTGTTTGTTGTATCAAAGAAGGATGGAGGCTGCCATCCCATTCTGGACCTCAAGGTCCTCAATTTGTATGTAGAGATTGCTCGCTTCAAGGTGGAGTCTTTGCGCTCTGTCACTGCAGGGAGTACCTTGAATCTCTGGACCTTCAGGAAGCATATTTGCACATCTCAATCCACCTGGACATTCAACACTATCTGCATTTTGCCTTCAACTTGGAGCATTACCAGTTCATCGCTCTGCCCTTTGTGCTGGCCTCTGCTCCTTGGGTATTTACCAGAGTATTGGGGCCTTGACAGCCTTCATTCACACTTGGGGTATTCACACTTGAGGTATTCAGATGACTCCTTATCTGGACAACCTTCTATTGAAGGCTCTGTCGAAGGAGCTCCTGGCTCAGAAAGTCCAGAACTGCGCTCCATCGCTAGGTCCGTTCTATTACTTACCACCCCTGGGAGCTTACTTTTGGTATATCCCATGGTACCTGTATTGTAAAATAGGATTTTAGTCTTACCTGTTAAATCCATTTCTCTGAGTCCATATGGAATACAGGTCTTTCACCAGAGAAAGGGAACCTTGCTTGTTCTCACCTGGCTGGACGTGGGAGTCCTTCTTGGGTCTTCTCATAGGAGGTTACCTCTTCTTTCACTGTCCTTTGATATGAGCTTGCATATATATGATATGAGCAGGCATTCTTTAGTCAATTGACTTCTATGGGTAACGCTTCTATGGGACATATCTCTGCAATCGTTTAAGATACAATTATCAGAAATTGTTTTCTCCTTAAGAATATATCCTATAAAGAAATGAACTATAAACTCTTAACTAGGTGGTATTGTTTGCTTCTTCTACTATCGAAATTCAGAGTGTCTTACTCCTCTTCCTGTAGGAGATGCTGTTCAACAGATGCTAACCTATCTCACATTTGGTGGACATGCCTGCTTTTACAACCCTATTGGCTAGAAATTTACAGGTCTCTTATTGCTCTCACGGACTTGTCTCCGCCATTCTTGCCTCAATTAATGTTATTTAGTATTTTTCTGAATCAGGCTCACACTTCGAGACGCAGAAGGACAAGCCTGAATATATGGCTTCTTTTGTCCTCTGCTGCTCGATTATGTGAATCTAGACTATGGTTAACGTCTACTCCTCCTTCCCTGTCAAAGTGGAAACGGGAAATTGGTCATGTGCTGGACATGGAACGCCTCTATTATTATTCCCATCACAACTATTCTGATTTTCAGGACTTATTTGGTTCTTTGACCAGATTTCTAGACAGAGAACATCTCCCCTGCCCAATCCGACCCTCTAATTTCCTTTTTCTCACCTACCTTTCCCTCCCGCTCTCAGCTCTTCTTCTTTATTCTTTTCTTTTCTCTCATACATTTCTGTGTACAAATTTGCTACCCCTTTACTCTCTCTTCTATTTCTAGCTTTATTTCTTTCTTTTCTCTCTCCTTTTGATATCTTGACACCTCATCTTGCTACTAAGTTATAATGTTTCCGTGATCTCTCCTTTTAACCTTATAAGAACGTAGTATTGCAAGGAGAATGTTTTATTCTACTTATTTTGACTCACTTTATATTGATATGTCACCATTCTTCCTGATCCTATGTATGTCTTTCTGCTGTGTCCTGTACATTGTTACTGCTTCGCGCTATGCATCATATTTGACTTTGTACTGTTTTAAATCTTAAATAAAAGGAGAGAAAAGATACAATGATTAGACAGAGCTCTGTCTTCTTGGTTCCTAGTGCCCTATTATCAGTTACCACTTTCTAAGTGTCCGGGGGCTTGTGGCAGTTCCACAATAAGATTATGTTTCCCAGAATGCCGGTT
This sequence comes from Rhinophrynus dorsalis, assembly GCA_037306005.1. Lineage (NCBI taxonomy): Eukaryota > Metazoa > Chordata > Amphibia > Anura > Rhinophrynidae > Rhinophrynus > Rhinophrynus dorsalis. Next base: position 168,925,395 of record CM074719.1, on the reverse strand, counting down.
TTGGGGACTTTTTCTGATTAGCTGTCAGTTTTGCAGTGGCAATTTTACTTCTCTCCTTGCTCTCTGATCAACCTTTCTCTTGCCAGCTAAGTGTATTTTCTGGGATTTTAAGGGTGATATCCTCTCTGAACATACAGTACTGTACTAAGACTTTTGCATAGTACTGTATATCTAGTATTTTATACTAGTGTTGGGACACTTAATTGGGAAGGATGTCAGACTCTAAGGGCCATGGGGTAAATTCAAGGGAAAGGACTCAGGGGTGTCCCTTACCCCCTCACATATTGTTCCTCATGACAAACTGGGCTTCCCAGAGAGTATTCAGGATCTCTCTGCCCCTCTTGCTCGTGGCCCCCTACTACTCGACCGGGGCCCTTCAGCACTGATCAAGAGCCAGCTTGGGTTAAGACTTCATTTGCCCAAATCCCCTTCTCCTTACAGGAGTTATTCAGTCTTGGAAGTCCCCATCTACATTTAAATATGTGACCCCCCATTCCTATGATTTTTCCACAGGTTCTTGGGGTTTCCTCTCAGAAGGAATTTCCAGAAAGGGATGAGGATGATGGGGAATATGAAGATATGGATTCCTCATACTCCTATGGAGATTCTTATGAGGCTGAACCCTTCCCTCATCTGAGGGCATCATCAGGGGTACTTTGGAGACCCTTCAGGTCTCTGACACCTCTGATGAGGGGACTACAACTATGGATGTTTTACTGAGGCATAAAAAGACTTCTCTTTTCTTTCCTCCTAATGCAACTCTTCGCCAGATCCTTCTGAATGAATGGAAGACTCCTGAAAAATGGCTGTTTCTCAATAAGAGGTTTGCTAAGCAGTATCCTTTTTCTGAGATGTCCTTGGAGCAGTGGGCCTCACCCCCAATCGTGAACGCTCCTATTTCAGGTTTGGCTAAGACCTGCTCTTCCTCTTGTGGATGCAGCAGGCCTGAAGGAACCAGTAGACAAGAAGCTGGACTCTATACTCAAGGCTGCCTTTGGGGCCACTGGTGCAGAACTCAGATCTATTTTAGCCTCTACTTGGATTAACAGGATTGTTGCCATTTGGGGTGCATAGTTGGTTTAGGCTGTCCATGATGATTTCCATAAGGAGAATTTGTTGGTTCTTATGGCCAACATTAAAGAGGCCAACAACTATGTATCTGAGATCTGGTTCTCAGCTAAAGCCTCAGTTTTTTCTGTTACTATGCATTGCACTCTGTGGCTTAACATTTGGTCTGTGGTCCAATCTTCCAAGAAGTCAGTGGTTTCCTTGCCTTTTCAGGGCAAGTCCCTGTTTGGACCTGAACAAAATATGATTATCAGTGATGAAAACTATTAGAAGGGATAATAAGGGACTATATTCAGGATTACAACACAAAAAATAAGATCATTAGCACGAATCAACATGGTTTTATGAAGAATAGATCATGCCAAACTAATCTTTTCAGCTTCTATGAGGAGGTAAGCAGCAACCTTGACAATGGCAAGGGAGTAGATGTAGTATATCTAGACTTTGCAAAGGCATTTGATACAGTACCACACAGGAGGCTGGTGTATAAAATAAGGAAATTGGGGCTAGGAGATAACCTTTGCAATTGGATACAAAATTGGCTGAAGGATAGGGAACAGTGTGTTGTTGTAAATGGAAAATTCTCCAGTACAGTTAAAGTGGAGAGTGGAGTACCTCAGGGTTCAGTATTGGGTCCGCTGCTTTTTAACATGTTTATAAATGACCTGGAAATAGATATAGAAAGCAAAATATCAATATTTGCAGATGATACTAAATTATGCAAAGTCATTAATTCAGAACAGGATATTTTCTCTCTACAGAGGGACTTACATACAATGTCAGATTGGGCAAACATGTGGAATATGAAGTTTAATGTGGGGAAGTGTAAAGTCATGCATTTGGGAGGAAACAATCCCAAGGCTACTTATAAACTTAATGGAATAATTTTAGGTGACTCGTTGCTAGAAAAAGACCTGGGTATCCTTGTCAACTACAAACTTGGAAACAGTGACCAGTGTCAAACAGCAGTAGCAAAGGCAAACAAAGTCCTGTCTTGCATAAAAAGAGGTATTGAAGCAAGAGTGGATAACATTATTTTGCCATTATACAAATCATTGGTAAGACCTCACCTTGAGTATGCAGTGCAATTTTGGGCACCGGTTCTGAAAAAGGATATACTAGAACTAGAGAGGGTACAGCGGAGAGAAACAAAATTAATTAAGGGAATGGAGGACTTGACATATGAGGAATGACTAAACAAACTTGGTTTATTTACTCTAGAGAAAAGATGACTAAGAGGAGACCATATCACATTGTACAAGTATATGAGAGGTCAATACAAGGATCTCTGCGGTGAGCTATTTATTCCAAGGCCTGATCAGGTGACCAGGGGACACCCCTTGAGATTAGAGGAAAGGAGGTTTAAACTTCAGCAGAGGAAGGGTTTTTTTACAGTAAGGTCTGTCAAATTGTGGAATTCATTGCCCAGGGAGGTAGTTATGGCAGATACAATGGATACATTTAAGAGAAGATTAGATACATTTCTTTCAAAAGGGAACATACAGAGTTATACTGTTTATCAGTAGGCTGATCAGGAAGGTCTGATAAAGACTAATTTAATTGGTAGCAGGAAAGCTATAAAAAAAAGGTTGAACTTGATGGACTTGTGTCTTTTTTCAACCTAATTTACTATGTTACTATGTTACTATGCTACTGGTGGCAAGAGCACTTTTTTCCTCCAGATCCCCACCAAGCATGCATCCAAGAAGGTGTGTCTTTATCGTACCTCCTGTCAAACGAGGGTGCAGCGCTCGCAAGCCTCTCAAGCCCCACAAAAAGCCCAGACAGCTCTGGCAGCCCAAGCGAGCAACTGCAAGGGCTAAGCCTGACAAGAACTCTTCTACATGACTCGTGGGACCCTGGTCTGTCTCTCCCTGTAGGGGGTTGTCTCTGTCTTTTTTGAGAGGCCTGGGAGTCCTTCGTCATGAACCAGTGGGTTTGCGGGTAATCTTTGAAGGGTACCACATAGATTTCATGTCCCTTCTGCTTATCATTTGTTAAGGGTGCCAAAAGAGGCTGACAAGGCATGGCTGTTCCAGGATTCAGTGGACTCACTGTTAGAAAAACCAGTGAGGTTCTGGTTTCTATTCCAACCTTTTGTAGTTCTGAAGAAGGACAGCGGCTGACGCCCCATTCTGGACAGCAAATGTCTCAACAGATATGTGGTGACTACGTGCTTCAACATGGAATCTTTGCTTTCTGTAATTGCAGCAATGTGCCTGGGGGAGCATATGGCCTTTCTGGACTTTCAGAATGCTTATCTGCATACACCAGACAGACAATGATACCAGTATTTTACTTCAGGCTCAGACTCATTACCATTTCATAGCTTCTCCATTTAGCCTGGCTTTGATGTCTCACATTTTCATCATAGTCACGGAGGCCACATCAGCCTTCATCCAATGCCAGGGCATCTCTCTGACACCTTACCCGTATGATCTCTTGACTGGATCCTGAATATGTTCAAGTCATCTCCAGTGCCCTTCCAAGTTCTGATGTTTCTGGGAATGAGGTTTGACATCTGTCAGGGAAAGGTCTTCCTACCAGAGGACAAGGTTCTTCTTGTCAGGCATTGGCGTGGCCCTTGGGCAAGATTAGGGAGTTCATGAGAGTTCTGGGTAGATTGGTGTCAGCACTGGATGCTGTACCTTACTCCCAGTTTCATACAAGAGAACTGCTGAGGTTGTCCAGGTATCCAGAGCATCTGGATTATTGGATCTCCCTATTTCTGGAGACCAGGAGGGACCTCCAGTCAGGTGGTCTCTGAGCTCCATATCAATCAGGAGATTGTTGTGCCTGATTGAACCTAATGAGAAGGATGTGACCACAAGGAGAAGGATGTGCATTTGCTGGATGTAGTGATGGCCTTAAATTTTCGCACGGCTGACTCTCTGTTTGTCGTCCCTGAGGGTCCTCAGCAGGTCAGGCTTCTTCCAAGGTCACCATTGCGTCTTGGATCAAGGATACCATACTCCAGGTGGATGAGTGTTACGGTTTTTTAGGACTCTCAGACCAATAAGTGAAAATAAAACACACTTTATTAAAGTGAATAATGCACAAGTACGCCCTCTACAGGCGGTAGGTAGTATACAGATAAAGTAAACTGAGATATTACAAGGGTAATAGCACAATAGACATAAATGCAAAACAGTATGCACTAGGGTGATATTGACCCCCAAGGGGTTAATGTCCAAATAACAGTCTGTCTCAGATGTGGAGGTTTGACACGCCCTGGATGTTAAAAAGGCTGTGCTGTATAGACAATGTTCATCAAGTGCTGAGGATCGAGCTGCCTTGCCAAGGTGTTGGATAGTAAGCAGAATGGGAAACAACTTAGCCCCCACGGGCGTAGTTACAGGAACTGCTTTCATTTGTGCAAGTGCAAATAGCCCCCCCGGGCGTAACGGAAACCGGCCGGCAATGCAAGAGCTAACAGCCTCCTCAGGTGTAATCGAATACAGTAATAATAAAGCAAGAGCCACTAGCCCCCTCGGGCGTAGTACCGGATAAGCCAACACTGATGCCTTTCTGCCAACACTCTGTGTCAATGATATCGTCAGTAGCCAATACCGGAGAGCCTTAAGCGCCCAAACGGCCCAAACTATGTGAACACTCTGCAATGGTAGACTAGAGTTGCCGACGGAGAGCGGCCAACTCAGCAGCAGTATCACGGATGACGAGGCTCGTACAGGAGATAGAGAGAGTGAATTCGAGGCAGCACTGCAAGAGTTAAAATGCACGTTTACTCGAGGCTTCAGCGCTACTGCAAGGCTCTGCACGGAGAGGAAGGCCCACAGAATACACACAGCTCTACACAAGTAACGAGGCACAGCACTTAATTGAGGGAAGCACCAGGCAAGACAGTCACACTGACGCGGGTAGCAGAGACTGGAAATGTCGCGGCGGCGACAACTGGAACGCAGGTCACTGGAACAAGCTGGAAGTCGAACTTCGGAGCAGGAAGTCAGCCGGGCCGGGTCGGAGCACGTAGGAGGCAGTCATACAAGCCGGGTCATACACAAGCAGGAACGTCAGTCTAGCCGGGTCAGGATCCAAGGGTGGTACGCAGACGAGCCGGGTCATACACAAGCAGGACACTGGAGAATGGTCAGGACAAGCCGAATCGGTACACAGGAACTCAGAATACAGGGACACAGCAACAGCACTACTGGCTCAGGAACACCACGAAAGGGCATCTGACAGATGTGATAGCCAGGTATAAAAAGGTCATCAGGAGGCGGGTCAAACTCAGTCAGCAAATCAGTGACAGCCACAACTGAGAGTGACAGGAATCACAGGCACTGTGATAATGAGATCCAGAAGAAACCTGTTTCCTTCAAGATCACAGTGCATTCCTCTATTTCTGTAGGGGCCTCGTGGGCCTACAAGAATCAGGCCTCGTCTGTGCAGTTGTGCAAGGGTGCGACTTGGTCCTCCGTGCATATTTTTGCTAAATAGTACTGCGTCAATTTTCTGGCCTTGGCTAAGGCCAGCTTTGGCTGGAAGGTACTGCAGGTGGTTCTGCCTGTGTAGTGACATGCACACTTGTTCTGCCATACTATTGTTCAGTAGTTTGTGAGCTGTGTTGGCTGATTCATTGGATAGTTCTTTGTATTGACCTTGAATATATATATGTAAATGGTAATCATATCACCCCTTAGACATCCCTTCGCTAATTAAACAAATCAAGTTTGTCTAGTCAATCTGTTTATCAGTTTTCTTGCACATCTCTGGACTTTTTGCAGTTCAGTAATGTCTTTTTTAAGAATTGGTGCCCAAAACTGTATTCCATATTTTAGATGATAGCTTACCAATGATTTATATAGTTCAGTGTCCATTGACACTTGCTGATGGGTTATTCAGCTACTGGATAGTCCTAGGGAACTCCGGTATCTTGGGGACGGGCGTGAGGTCCCTTCTCCTTTTTTCCCTCCTCTGGGAGTATCACGGTGCCCGTGCTCCCCTTGCTACTTTCTGTCAGTCTACACTGTGCTTTGCTCCAATTGGCTATTCTGTGTTTGTCCCGCCCAGTATGGCCTTTATATACTGGGCTCTGGCACCCCTCTGGTGCCCTTTCGTGGTGTTCCTGTACCAGTGCTTGTTTCTGCTCAGTGATTCCCAGTGTACCGACTTGGCCTGCCTGACTACTCTGCATCTCGTCTCCTGCCTGTGTACCGACCCTGATTGCCTGACCATTCTTCTGCTCCTGCTCCTGTGTACCGACCCGGCTTGGCTGACGTTCCTGCTCCTGTGTACCGACCCGGCTTGGCTGACGTTCCTGCTCCTGTGTACCGACCCGGCTTGGCTGACGTTCCTGCTCAGTGATTCGACCCGGCTTGGTTGACGTTCCTGCTCTGGCTGCCTCTGTGTCACCTTGGCGACATTCCTATCCATCAGGCATTTTGAGATGCTTCCGGTTGGTTACGACATCAGGGCGAGTCGCTCGGTTGCCCAGTCAGTCTGGTCACGGCAGTGTTCAGTTGTGTCTCCGTTACTGCTCCTGCAAGTGGCCTAGTCTCCGTTACTGCTACGGCAGTGTGCTATTGGCCTTGTCTCCGTTACCACTCCTGCAGAGCGCAAGTGGCCTAGTCTCCGTTACTACTACGGCAGTGTGCCACTGGCCTTGTCTCCATTACTGCTCCTGCAGAGCGCAAGTGGCCTAATCTCCGTTACTGCTATGGCAGTGTGCCATTGGCCTTGACTCCGTTACTGCTTCTGCAGAGTGCAAGTGGCCTGTCTCCGTTACTGCTACGGCAGTGTGCCATTGGCCTTGTCTCCGTTACCGCTCCTGCAGAGCGCAAGTGGTCTATCTCTGTTACTGCTACAGCAGTGTGCCATTGGTCTTGTCTCCGTTACTGCACCGGCAGAGTGCAAGTGGCCTGGTCTCCGTTACTGCTACGGCAGTGTCATATGTTGCTCAGTTCCTGATATTACTCTGGCAGTTCACGATTATTCTGCTAACCTGTTTCTGGCGTTATGTATCCTTAAGCTCTCTATATTGAGTGAGCTCTGTCACAGACCTCTCTGCACATGGGACTGTTTACACTCATTGAAGACCATTAACCAATGCAGTACCTTTCTCCTGGGAATTCATCATATTCTGCCTGACCTGTGTCAGTATATGCTGTTATGGACTCTATGGTTATAATGGACCTGTGTACGCATATGTATATGTAACCTGTCGTGTGTCTATATTATTCTGCTTAAATACTACAGGACCTGTGAGGGTTATTATATTATTGTGATTTCAATAGAACTGTATTTTATCCTAAACCACTGTGTCTGTTTGTCGAACAAACCGCTACAGGGAGCTTAGCGTTGGTATATCCTCATGGTACCTGTTAAATCTTTTTCTCTTTAGTCCATATGGAACACATATCTCCCACCCACAGAAAGGGACCTTTGTTTGTAGTCTTGCATTCCTGGACAGTGAAGTCCTTTTAGAGTCTTTTTCTCCTAGGAGATTTTCTTCTTCTTGTACCCACTTTCTTTGTGTAGCTTCGGTCACCTGAATTCTGGCAGTTAGTTGGCGGGGGAGGGTTGAGCTGGTAGAGAAGGAGGAAGTCACCACCCATAAGACTCTGTCTTTTGAGATGTGTCCTTCCCTCCAGGAGGAGGGACTCAACCCCATGGTACCTGTGTTCTATATGGACTAAAGAGAAAAGTACTTAACAGATAAATCCTATTTATTTTCCCAGTACATATCAGCTTCTTTTTATAGTTCCTTATGAGAAGTAAACTTTGCATAGTGTCACAAGATTTAATTAATACAAAAAAAGCAAAAAAATTGCTTATCTTGCAAATATCACGCACTATATATCCCAAATATTATTATTGCCTGCATCATTCATACAGAGATAAAAACAATGAATGGTTTTACCTACGTTCATGATCTGCACAGACCCCAAACTGACAGCAATGAAAAAACGTGTCTACAATTTTGTGAACTAAAAATGCACTTTCCATTTGTTTAGGCTGACCATACCTCACCTTTAAAAAGGGGCACACATGAAAAATGCATACTTCCTGGTTGCTTTGATTTTGGTGCACTCCTGAAATATGCTTGTTTCCTATGTGTCCCTTTTTAAAGGTGAGGTATGGTCAGCCTACATTGGTTACATGGTAAATCTACACTAAAAAGTAGAATAGCATACAAATCAGAAACTGGCTGGTGTCTTCATATACAAATTGATTAATTCATAATTTATTGTACAATATGTTAAGCAAGCTTTGCCTAAGAATCAAAAAAGAATGAAATATATACTCCACGTATTATCTGAATACACTGATATAAAATATGTAAAAGTAGTGCCTCATTCCAACCTCCAGCAATGATTAATTGTGCATACTGATGTTTTAGTGAAAATGAATCTACCCAGTACTGTCAACTATAAACTGCAAACATTGCTGCCTCATGCATTCTGTGAAATATTACTGCTTTTATGGGGAAAAAGTTAAAGGCTTTTTGACAGCAGTGATTGTGCTGCTAATGAATTATGAGCACAGCATGTGAGATGTGGTATATATACTACAATTTCAAAGAGAGTAATCAAGATAACTGAGGGACTTTCCACTGACGCTACTGAAACAGTTCTCCGATTGTTGTCACAGATCAATAACATAACAAGAGCAGGTGACAATGAAACCAACATATTTTACAGAATTCTTCCTAAACAGATGCCAACTGATACACTAAAATAGGTTATAGAGAGGGGAACAACAACAAAGACAACAGTCTCTAGTGTCCACCTGCCCACATTCTATCTATATAATTCATACTCAAGATCAGTGTTAAAACAGATTTAGACCTCTTAAAAATTGTTCACTACAATATAATGGGAGGATTCAGAAAATGTTGATGTCCTAAATAGAATTATTGTCATGTTTTTTGTTTTATTCAACACAATCTGATGCATCAACACCTGTAATAAATGTTATTTTCTATATTTCAAAAACTTAATACAGTGTTTTTTGACAAGGTTGCCATAGCCCTTTGGTGTGCTGCTGACACCAGCTTAGGAATCCTTTTTTCTATGAAGACTGAGACAGATGTGAATGTTGAGTTTTTGTAAGAATCCACTCCAGTCATTCATATTCAGCACTTTTCTATTCTGATGTCTGCTCTCTTGGACATATTTGCTACAGTCAGTCCTACTTAGCAGTTCCTGGGGTTCTGTTCACTCACCTGGACACACCCAATCCATTCACTCCGGCTCAGCGCTTACAGGTGCTCATGTTTGTTCTTCTGGGCATGCCTCCATGGCTTATTTCAAGCAGTTACACATGTACTGCAGAATGTGTGTATGTGTATAGTATTTCGCTGACATCGTTCATTATATTATGATCCTGTTGACTCCTGTCTGTGAACTTTGCCAAGTTTAAATCACCAATACAAATACTGCCCTCTGCCCAATACATCAGCTTACTAAACAACCAGTGCCTGTTAACTGATTAATGTCTCTACTGCCTGCATAGGCTCCCCAGAAGAGGTCTCCAGTTATATACCCCAGCAGTCACTTCTGGTATCTTCCTTGTAGCAGTCTTGAAGTTTAGTTTATTTGTAATCAAGCAGTTTTGTAGCAGTCTTGTACTATCAGTGGCAAGTTCAAGTATGTTGTTATTACTGCTTGTTTTTTCTGCTTTCTGCCCCAGGACTTTATTCAGAGGCCCATCTTCTGTCTGGTCAGCCAGTGAAAGTTTTAAAAGAAATATTTTTATAGAGTAACACACACTATATACTCTTTATTCTCATTCTTATTGGGGGGCCTAAGAATAATTACATATATTTTCCCTTCAATATGCTGTGGTAATGCCACCTGTTAGGTGCTTTGAGCAAAAAAAAAAAAGACTAAGAAGTAGGGATTTCTAGGAGATTCATTTAATTTCCATGGATAGGGAGCAATGTTTCTCCTGTCAAGGAAGTTCCAGCATGGTGGAAATATATCCAAAACTTACCTCTGGAAGATGTGTTCCAGTTTCAATTTACAGAATTCCTACAATAGCATCACAACAAATGCAGATGTATGCAAACAACATCATCATGCATAAGTGCA